>CM022753.1:13054897-13587397 GCA_012411365.1 Ameiurus melas | reverse complement strand
ACCATGAAGATGGCTTTGGACTGCAGTTGATAAACAGTTACGATGCTACGATGGCTCAGGACTACCGTTGCTATAATAGCTTTAGGACTGCAGTTGCTATGATAGGTTTAGGACTGCAGTTGCCATGAACAGTTTTGCACTCAAGTCTTCATCAGTGAACAATTGATAACTTCAACAAAACCTTTTGACCATGTAGTATACAGTTATAGAAGGGAATAATTTATGATTGCACTATACAGTGGTGTGAAAAAGTGTTTGCCCCCTTCCTCATTTCCTGTTCCTTTGCATGTTTGTCACACTTAAGTGTTTCGGAACATCAAACCAATTTAAACAATAGTCAAGGACAACACAAGTAAACACAAAATGCAATTTGTAAATGAAGGTGTTTATTATTAAAGGTGGAAAAAAAATCCAAACCATCATGGCCCTGTGTGAAAAGTGATTGCCCCCCTTGTTAAAACATACTATAACTGTGGTTGTCCACACCTGAGTTCAATTTCTCTAGCCACACCCAGGCCTGATTATTGCCACACCTGTTCACAATCAAGGCATCACTTAAATAGGAGCTGCTTGACACAGTAAGGTCCACCAGAAGATCCTTAAAAGCTACACATCATGCCGAGACCCAAAGAAATTCAGGAACAATTGAGAAAGAAAGTAATTGAGATCTATCAGTCTGGAAAGGGTTATAAAGCCATTTCCAAAGCTTTGGGAATCCAGCGAACCACAGTGAGAGCCATTATCCACAAATGGCGAAGACATGGAACAGTGGTGAACCTTCCCAGGAGTGGCCGGGCCCCAAAAATTACCCCAAGAGCGCAGCGACGACTCATCCAAGAGGTCACAAAAGACCCCACAACAACGTCCAAAGAACTGCAGGCCTCACTTGCCTCAGTTAAGGTCAGCGTTCATGCCTCCACCATCAGGAAAAGACTGGGCAAAAATGGCCTGCATGGCAGAGTTCCAAGGAGAAAACCACTGCTGAGCAAAAGAACATCAAAGCTCGTCTCAATTTCTCCACAACACATCTTGATGATCCCCAAGACTTTTGGGACAACATTCTGTGGACCGATGAGACAAAAGTGGAACTCTTTGGAAGGTGTGTGTCCAAGTATATCTGGCGTAGAAGGAACACTGCATTTCATAAAAAGAACATTATACCAACAGGCTGTTTTGCTGCTTCAGGACCTGGAAGACTTGCCGTGATAAAAGGAACTATGAATTCTGCTGTCTACCAAGAGATCCTGAAGGAGAATGTCCGACCATCTGTTCGTGTACTCAAGCTGAAACGAACTTGGGTTCTGCAGCAGGACAATGATCCTAAACACACCAGCAAGTCCACCACCGAATGGCTGAAGAAAAACAAAATGAAGACTTTGGAGTGGCCTAGCCAAAGTCCTGACCTGAATCCTATTGAGATGTTGTGGTATGACCTTAAAAAGGCCGTTCATGCTCGAAAACCCTCTAATGTAACTGAATTAGGACAATTCTGCAAAGATGAGTGGGCCAAAATTCCTCCAGGATGCTGTAAAAGCCTCATTGCACGTTTTCGCAAACGCTTGGTTGCAGTTGTTGCTGCTAAGGGTGGCCCAACCAGTTATTAGGTTTAGGGGGCAATCACTTTTTCACACAGGGCCATGATGGTTTGGATTTTTTTTCCACCTTTAATAATAAACACCTTCATTTACAAATTGCATTTTGTGTTTACTTGTGTTGTCCTTGACTATTGTTTAAATTGGTTTGATGTTCCGAAACACTTAAGTGTGACAAACATGCAAAGGAACAGGAAATGAGGAAGGGGGCAAACACTTTTTCACACCACTGTACATTATACGTCTGGTTCCTCTCAAGGTTTCTTCCTCATATCATCTGAGGGAGTTTTTCCTTGCCACCGTTGCCCCTTGTTTGCTCATATGGGGAAGTAAATTTATAATAGAAGGATAAATATATTGATTATAGCATGCATTGACATTTATGTAAAATTAACTATATGAGTAAAGATACAAATGATGCCTTCACTGCTTTCTGAAAAGGTGAAAAGTGACAGACACAGCATGCTTTGTGCTTGTACTGCATCACTTTTTTTATATGAAATTTGATATGGAAAAAATTTGCTTGGCAAATAATTGAAGCACCATAGATGAGGAAAGTCATATTATATGCTATCTTCACCGTTTCCTATATATCACTCTGTGTAGGAATTTGTCCTTTATGAGAACCAAATGCTCATATATGTTCCAGTTGGGTAATGAGGTTGAGTGGGTATACTGCTGTCTTTAGTTACACCATTGTTTTTTATGCTGTGTGTGTGTGCACTGAGCATGGTGTTGGTGCTCAGCAAATTTGTGTTTCCTCTGGTTCACACTTGTGTGTGTGTGTGTGTGTGTGTGTGTGGAGGAAGCAACAGTCAGGTTATGCCTCAGACTGCATAATTACAAATCAGCAGCATCTCGATCCGTATTGTGTCAGAGAGCCGGCATTTCCCCACTGTAATTTTGGTGCATAAAGCCTCCACCACACATTCAAACACTAGTGTTTACAGAATAACTCCTGCATGTGTGTAAGCAGGTTGTAGAAGCGCTCACGAGACCACAAACTGTTTTATAAATCTGTGAAAGAGACACAGAGATACAGCTGTACCAAAGAGTCAGAGACAAAGAAAGATAGAACGAGATAAGTGTAGAAACAGAAGTGAGGAAGTCAGGAGTGAGAGATGGAAGGAAAAGAAAGAGTAAGACATACAAGAGACAGACACACATAGAGATACAGTTGAGTGCAAAAGTTTACTTCCTCCATGGATTCTGGATAAATGTGTATGTATTTTGTAATCAGACAATAATCCAACACGAGGCAAATTTAAAAAATAAAAATATACATTTTGGTGTGACAGCATCTGAACCTCCCACTCACAGGCACACACATACAGACCGTGTGATACCGTGCTGGTATCCAGTGCTGTTCACCCCTGTTGATGCACCGCGCCCTGCTGGACAACATCAGGAAGCAGGCTCTGCACACACAGCTGACACGCACTGTCACTCAATCACAGAGATACAGTACGTTGCCATACTAATACTAGCATTTGGGTTGCCATGATGAGTCCCATTAGGTTACAGATTTACTAGTCCTACGTTACTCATTTGTACATTACATTGTGGTTCTGTGCATTATTTATAATATTTCAGCAAAGCAGTGCCAGCTCTATGTATAACAAGTGTATGATCTGGCATTTGTGTAATACCATGGTGTAGGCTTAGTTATTCTGCAATGAAATCTGTGCTCCTTCATGGACTTTAGGTAGAAGTACTTGGTTAACTTAGTTTGTAGATACACTGCAGTTATGAATATTACCTAATCTACCTAATCTCACTCATTGAAGCTGGATAATTTTTATCCCCCCAATCCTCAACTGTCTAGTTTCAGTGTGTACAGACCCACTGTAGCCTCCGATTCCTGTTCTTGGCTGAGAGGAGTGGAACCCGGAGTGGTTTTGTTGTAGCCCAGCCTCCTCTAGGCTGGATGTGTTGTGTGGTTGGAGATGCTTTTCTGTTCGACAGCGTTGTAAAAAGTGGTTGAGTTACCATAGCGTTTCTGTCAGCTTGAACCAGTATGGCCATTCTCCTCTGACTTCCCTCATTAACAAGGCATTTATACCTGCATAACCACTGCTCACTTTTCCCCCTGCACCATTCTGTGTAAACTCTACAGACTGTTGCTCCTGAAAATCCCAAGAAATCAGACTGTCCGGCACCAACATATACACCACTGTGAAAAGTCATCGAGATCATATTTTCCTCCCCATTCTGACATTTGATGTGAATGTTAACTGAAGGTCTTTACCTGTATCTGCATGATTTTTGCATGACACAGCGGTCACGTGATTGGCTGATTAAATGATCGTGTGAATGAGCAAGTAAACAGGTGTTCCTGGTAAAGTGGATGGTGAGTGTATCTTGGTAAAGTTAAAGTGTTGAGTGGGGGCAGGTGTGCCCCACTGAGGAAATGGTAGGTTCAAAGCCCAAAGGTTCCTTGGTGAGCTAGCTCAAAGGCATATGTCAGAGCATTGGTGGTCAGTGAACATGTGATTGCCCCAAGCTTTGAGTAACCTTTTAACCTTGCAGTTCATGCCATTGAAGTCAGTTCAGGTGCTGTTTTCCTTTAGACATGGCCAGATCACTGAACAGATCAATTTCTTTTTTCTTTTAAAAGTTGTTCAATCCTCATCAATGGGTCTACTTTATGGGAGAAAGAGATGCATGCTGTAATTCTGGCTGTCCAGCATTTAGAGTGTAACTGATTTTATGTAGCCCCTTTATGGAATATTGGTATCATAGGTTTCAGTGCTCATGAAGGAACGCTCTAGGGAACGGAGGGTGTTTGAGATGTCAATATGGAAAATTTTGCCCAAAAATAATAATGCCAGAGACAGGAAGTTAAGACATTATAAATCACTTTATTGGTTAATACATAGTAACAGTACAAAACGGCTGCGTTTAACGAGAACGTGTATGCTAACAACCTAGTGAGACTGAGGACCGTTTCACCTGCGCATTATGGCAATATCCTGCCAAGATATGTAACCAGCTCAGTGAAAGAATATTAGGAAAATAAAATGAGGAACAAAAATTAGGCTACCTAAACAGTCTACAGCTAATTAAGGTTTCAGATTGAGAGGAAAAATTCTGAATTTTAAGGGACGTGAGCATAAGAGCAAAATAATAATAATGAAAAAATTCTTGACTTCACAAAGCCTGGCACGGTTTAAAAAAAAAAAAGGAAATGGAGATTTACTTTTCCTTAATGAGGTGAAGTTCTAATAATAAAACCAAGGTACTGTTAGTTTGGTTCGCACATTCCTCTTGAATTATATATCACCTTTTAACTTGGAATGCTAAAGGTCATACATAATTAAAGTTCTGAAGGCCTAATGCAGAAATGTGTGAAGAAGAATGTCTACATACCAGCTGTTTTATTGTAGAAAATCTTAGACAGACACTTTTAATTAGCGCACACACACACACACAATAAATCATTGAATGTGTTACAGTTGGGTGGGGTGCATCAGTATAGGATGAGGGGGTAAAATTAAAAACAAGAAACAACAACAAAAAAAACAAGTGGCGGTGTCTTCTAAAAGCCTTTGATATCTCAGTATGTCATGGTTCAGAGGATGTACACACGCACAAGAGTGGAGTTTGTCCAGTTACTGTGGGGCGGCAGGGGCTCTCTCTTCCGGTGCAGTGTCAGACGGTGCAGACTCTGTGCTGTTTTCTCTCTCTAGTGGAGGATTACTGTCGCTCGCACCCTCCTCCAACCCACTCTCTGATTGCTCTGGCTTCTCCACTGTGCGCTCCTCACACTCCTGCTGGCCCTCAGACACATCAGCATGAACCTCATCTGCAGGACACGTTACAGTGGAGCAAACATCATGAATACAATTGGTTGTGTTAGCTGTAGGTAGGAAAAGTTGTACACAACACTTGTATTTGGCATTTGTGACTTTGGTCTCTGTCCTCACCGGTTTCCATTGGACTGGGTTTGTCCTGTTCCTTGCTGTCACTGCTGGTGTTCTGCTCGCTGCTGTTTGGTCCACTCGCTCCCTGCTGATCCTCCTCCGATGCTCTCTCGGTCTTCTCTGCCTCCGCCTCTCGCTCTTTCTCCCGCTCTCTCTCCTTCTCCTTCTCCCGTTCCCTCTCCTCCGCCCTCCGTCTTGCGGCTTCTTCTGCCGCTGCCATCTCCGCTGCCAGCTTCTCCATGTCCACCTCCACTTTCAGACTACACAACTACACATACACACACACAGTGATCAACTCAAAGGCTAATCTAATGATCAAGTTCTCTTTTGTGTGTATTCTAAATTCTAATGCTGTATCCAAAAATGTACATTACTCTCCATTCCCTACACTGTTCAATCATAAACCGTGCCCTCCAATAATATTACCACTCTTGGTAAATATGAGCAAATACAGAGGTTTCTCCAAAAATGTATATACACACACCTTTGTTAAATATAGGAGTTGATATCTGATAGAGTCCATGATGCCATGTACCCTAAAAATGTCCAGGTCCTCTGGCATAAAAACATCCCCAAAGAATTAAAGAGCCACCACCATATTTAACCGTGGCCATGAGGTACTTTTCCATATGGCTACCTCTGGTGTTTATTACCAAAAAGCTCTATTTCGGTTTCATCTGACCATAGAACCGGATCCCATTTGAAGTTCCAGTAGTGTCTGGCAAACTGAAGATGCTCGAGTTTGTTTTTGGATGAGAGTAGAGGCTTTTTTCTTGAAACCCTTCCAAACAACTTGTGGTGATGTAGGTGACTTCGGATTGTAGTTTTGGAGACTTTCTGACTCAAAGATGCAACTAACTCCTGCAATTCTGCAGCTGTGATCCTGTGAGATTTTTTGGCCACTTGAACCATCCTCTTCAAAGTGCATTGAGACCATATAGAAACACGTCCAATTGAATTGAACACATCCAGGTGAATTCATAACATTTCCAGTTGACTGGAACTTCTTAATTATTGTCCTGGTGGTGGAAATCCCCATTTTCAATGCTTGTGCTATTTTCTTATCGCCACTTCCCATTTTGTGAACCTCAACAATCTTTTGCAAAAAAAAAAAAAAAAAAAGGTTCAACAAAGAATTTTCCACAGCCTTCTTTGCTCATATTTACCAAGGGTGCCAATATTAGTGGAGGACACCGTATACTTTCTTTTGAACAGAATGCGTGATGTTCACTAAACGATTTAGTTCACCATTCCTTCACCAATACCACTACTTGTCCATGTCTCCAGTCACTGTGTATCTGTCTCAAACCACATCCTAATTCAATAAACTGGATGCACTGCATTATGTATAATAGAGCTCGACTAATCGGTTTTATCGATTAACTGATTTCCAATAACTGACTGTTGGAAATATCGGTTAGCACTTTGTGCGTTATGTTTCGACTGATTAAGCGGTTATCGGCAGGTACTGCCCAACTTGACCTCCAATGCATACATTGCTAGGAGAGCCATTTACAGCTCATTGTGAAGTCAAAGAACAGTGCATTGACCTCTATAATCAATAGGGTCAAGGTGTATAAAACACCTTCCCATATTGCTGTTAAACAACCAGGTGATTCAGGAATGCTTACCCGTTTGAGCTCGTTGTTGAAGGAATCGGTAGACTCAAGGAACCGCCTCTTCTTCTCCTGATGCCTGTCTTCAATCTGCAGCAGCTCTGCCTCCAGTTTCCTCTGAATAAACACACATGGCAACACTGAAGGAATTCCTTTACTTCTTACTGGAGATACCATTTGTGAATAAGGACTACTACTCACGCCTAGTGCATTAATCTGATTTGGGTTTGTGTACCTGGTGCACCATGAGGGACTGGACCTGGCGTTTGAGCACTTGCATGCGCGCCGTAGTCACCACTGAGCGGACGTCAGGCACAACCACCTCGCTCAGGATATCACTGATCAGACGGTGGTTCCTATGGAATCGAGCTGCTGCAGTGTGCTTCATAGAGAACCCGTCGTCATAATCTAGCCACACACACACCCACACGGACGGACACGTGAATTATGCATAGGATAAACTGAAAGAGGAAAAAACAAAAACAAAAAAACACAGTGCCAGGTGCCGTGCTATTTTGACACACTGTTTAGCACAGCAGTGTGCCATAAGCTGTGCGATTCTCACCGTCAGGATCTTCAGCCGGCTGGATGCTCATGTAAGGTTCTCCTTTATCCAAACGAGACTGTCTCTGCCTGCTCTCCTCCTCCAGAGCCGCTTCGGCGCGGTTCTTAGCATTTACGTATGCTAGGTACGCCGGGGAGTTGTGGTAGGCCTTCAGGGAGTCGTTATATTCGATCTGCAGACAAACGGACGGAGACCGGGATCAGACACATGTTAAGCTTATGAGTGCTGCTAGGAGACTGTGCAGTCAACCTTATTTAACATCATGTTCATGCAAGCTGCCCAGCTTCAGCAAGCATTACCCCACTTTTTCTTTTTTATGCAAATTTTCCAATTTTAGCAAGAACCACGGCTGTGTGATCATCATTTACTAATAGATAAATACGTACGATGTCAGGGAGAAGCATCAACCACTACACACTGCCAGTTTACAAAAAAGTGGGGTGACTGACCTTCTCAGCTTCATACTCGTTCAAGTAATCTTGCTTTTCCTCATCAGTGAGGTCCCTCCACATGCCCCCGATGATCTTCCCAATCTCCCATAGCTTCAAATCGGGGTTGGAGGCTTTCACCTGGTCCCAAACCTGTAGAAGAGGACCGGTGGTTAATGCACAAGTACACAAAACAGATGTCCAATTCAGAGTGCTTAGTTTGGACACTGGGTTAGCTCGCTCACTACGTGCTTTCAGAAATCCATGGTGGGTCAGAATTCCCTTGGTCTATCCGACTTTAACAACTCAATCTAGCGTTCATTACACACACACACACACACACAAGAGAGAGAGAGAGAGAGAGAGAGAGAGAGAGAGAGAGAATGAATTAATTTTTTACAGCACTTCAGCGTCACAGTTCCTGTTTGAGGTCATCCAGGGAAGCAATGATGAACTGTACCATCTCCCAGCGGGAGGGGTGGTGAAAAATAAGCAGTAAAAGCAGACACCGTGGGTGTCTTACCTTCCTGCTTACCTTCCGGCTGTACCGCATGTAGGGCATCAGAGGCTTATCAGGGGGTTTGGGTGGCTTGGGAACCGTAATCCCCGAGGAATTCTACCAGGAGAAAAAAGGAAGAGAAAACAAATCACTCAGTTAGAAATTAGCCATGAGATGCAACGGTATGATTGTTGGGTTGGGGGGCGGGACCACAGCAATGGAGCACTATGAGTAAGGAGAGCGAGTGCACGGCTGAAAATGGTGAAGGTGTTCTTAGAGGCAGCACAACCAAAAAGTGGGCTTACTTACACCTGCTATGTTCTGTAACACACCCATGCAGGGACAACAAAACAGCTACTGGGGTGCAGGGTCTTTAGGTGCAGAGTGAGCGGCTAGACATGTGACGATTAGCGACTACATAACATCTCAACAGAAAGAAGTCTGTGTGAGCAGATCAATTCTGTCCGGTTCACAAGGACAGATATCGTCTAAGCGCAATCCCATAATCCATTTCCCACGATAATTACCTTGCGTTACACAAACCATGATCAAACTGTGATTATATAATCGGCACATGCCTATAAGCGACCGTTGCGTGAAATGTTTGAAACCTAGCCATCAACACTCGCAACAAAATAAATGACGTGAGAAAATGACCAACATGAAAGAGGAGAAAGTGGAGCGCTTTTGAAAACCAATCTCTCTAACGAGAATGCCGGTAAAGAGAGACCGATTTCCAGAAGCATGGAAAAACATGAACGGATTTATGGAAGCAACTAGAGCCATAGACAATCTAATCATAAATATATATTTTTTTTAGATTTGAAAGCAAATCGACTGATTAAAAACAGATCCTGCCTCAGAGGCAAGATTAACTGGTTTAGCGTTAACGTTAGCAGTATCCGGGGTTCCTCTGTTTAGCATGGATCCTACCATTACCCTGTTGTTTCCGCCGGGGTTTCCTCCCAGCCTGTAGTTGTTGTAGGCCAGATGGCTGTATGGGTTGTACCCCACAAACCCAGGGGTGGTGGGCATTTGCTGATGGAGACAAATGAGACAAAACACGAATGAGAAATGACAACAAACAAGGGAGGAAGGGACCAAAAAAAAAAAAAAAAAAGAAAAATGACCAAATCTTCTTTTTTTTTTTTGTTTTGAGTTGGGTTTGTTCTTGTTCATGATTTGCTTAAGACATGCAAAAAAACAAAGCAGCAATCTTTGAGAGCAGCACAAAATGGCATTTGTTCTACATCCATTTGTAGCAAAGCCACACACGCTATGGGGGTGGGAGAGGCATATTTGATGAGATGGTAAAAAATAAAAAATGCTGCAAAAAAAAAAAAAAAAAAACTCAGTTTGTCTAACATGGAGATGGGATTTTTTTTTCTCTCCAAAATGATGTCTATAGAGCTTAAATTTCCTCGCCACCTCCATTGAAGGTTTCCATCACCATCCCACAGTCCTGTTCACACACTCCTGTGTGCTTTAAGGTCAGGGTGATGGAGGGGAGGAGGGGGTGGGGCTTTTGATAGCACGATTGATTGGCATGTTGTGAAACACTTACTGTAGTGGGGGCCGGAGCAGGGGGCGGGGCGTAAGACGGCCGCTCTGTGTTGGAGGGGAAAAGATTAATTGAATCACTGTTTTAATAATTAATGCACACAAACTTACTCATCACAACTGCTTCACATGAATAGCTGTAAAGCTGCCACCATATGATATTTTTGTGAGATTTTGTGACTTATGCCTTTAGTTGATAAAGTAGGTTCTCAACTAAAGAGACAGTTTACACACTTAACACATTTTCCTATGGAAATGGATATCGTATTCATCTAGCTTCTCAGAGCATACATTAGCTGCTTCCCTCTGAACACTAGCCAGGTTTGCATTGCAGTTTTGCGCAAAACAGAAGCGATATTTAAAGAATGTCGACAAAATATAAATGCTAATGGTCTGCGTTTCCATTAAATGATGCTATGCGATTAAATCTGGGTTTTCTCCTCTCGCAATACTCATTACGATTAAACATGGTGACGAATCTCCAAGATCTGATGAGTGTTTGCACGGTGATTTCAATTGCATCCACTGCAATAGTCGTGGTAGTGTTGAACAGAAGGCGACGAGGGCATGTAATGCATGCAATCATGGAAAGGAAAGCCCCTTATACCTATCCGGGATTTCTGGGAGATCATAGTCCTGCGGATCCAAAATTTCAAGGTGACCCGCTTAACATTTGACAAGTTATGAAAGTTATGTCACGATTCTTTGTAATGTGACATGTCATGTGACCTAAATATGAGAAATGCGTTTCCAGTTGCTTTGTCGGATTGTCGGGGGGACGACAAAAAAAAACACCTCCTGCAAGCGTATAAACTTTCTTAAAATAGTTTTTTTTCCTAAATTTGCAATTTCAAATTGTGAATTAAGCAGGTTAATGGAAACACAGCTACTGACCACTACACAAAAATGGATGAAATGAGTTTGATGAAATGAGTCCTTACTTGACATCTTGTTGGCAGGATTTGGCGATATCAGGCTAATTCCATTATCTGGGTCTGTAACAAGACAAGTTTTTTTTTTTTAGAGAAATATGCATGTTTTAGGTCAACACAATCCTTCACATCTGCAAGACTTCACCTTAGCTTTAGAAAAAAAAGCATTTAAAAAGGTGCATTAGGTAAGATTAATGATTAAGTAGGTGGTGTCGACATCTGAAAGTTTTTACCCCCGAGCCCTCCCGTTTTCATAAGGCTTCACGACCAGGATCTACAGACACCCACAGTGCGGATTGACCATAAAATGACTAAAGCAGAATCCATACTTCATTTTTTACGCGTATGCCAGGAACAGCGCACAGTATGCGTGACGCAAATGTCATCATCAGCAGAGTATGTGCATACTGTATACGCAGGTCGCATATGCGCATTGAATTATTTTGCACTATTTAGCTGTTTCCCAAGGTGGCAACAGTGACCCAGATCTATTCGTTTGCAAGGTAGCTGAAGAAAAAAAAGGAATAAACGGAAACAAGTGCAGTTTAAGAGGTACCCACATTTGTATAATTCTAGCCTTAAAGCGTATAAGGGCTTGTATATGGGTATCTTGGCGAGGGATTGCCCGAGCTTTATTCCTCTTGTCGTCCTACACACCAGAAGACCTGCTTTACTGCTCTGTACTGACTATTGTAGGCCAGGAGGGGTAGTGCAAGTTGTCATAATGAGCATGCCTTTGTCCGCGACCCTGTCAAATGGAGTATACTGTGAAAAGCTATGCGTACATGTGTGTTTATTAAAAAAAAAAAAAAAAAAATACCAGAGGCTTAAGAGGAGGTGAGGCCAATAAAAGTACAAACAAGCCCTGCATCCCAATTCACCTACTTATACCATGCACTAAAAGCATGTGCTCTTTGGTGAAGAAAAAGGATGCATTATTAGAGGATGCAAGTATTGGGATATACTAACCCCGGATATGATGTAGAACGGGATGCAGGGAAGGTTTCCGGTCAAGTCAATTTTTCAAACGATGTTTTCTCAGCCACTTAATACACCTGTGCTGAGGCGATTCCTTAAATTACTTCTTTTTTATTATTCTGTTCTACATATTTCCCAGTTAATTTGTACAAGTAAAAATGAAAAGCAACCCCCAAAATACTATTAAACCTTTAATATAGCTAACAGTTAAATAGCTCATTAGAGAAGATATTCGGCTTGAGGTTTATTTCTACATTTTATATAAAAGTCGGGTAACTTCGCTCACATGTGAAGCTAGCATAGCAAAATGTACAATGAGCCTCTTCACTAACAATTCGCGTGGGAAGCAGTTTCTCACATTCATATAATAACTGGTTTAACACACAACTAAGTGCTTTCTTCGTCGCCTGGTTCCACTTTACAGAAACACTGAACCGCTCTGCGGTTGAATTGTGTATTTGCGGCACTCGAAGGACCCCACACAGGGGCTGTCCCTTCCGCCTGAAGGAAAATGATGAGCATTGCCATTCCTGGCCATGCCCGTGTTCATCCGAATACTTTCATTTCTCATACCTGAAAAAAAATCCCCACATCTGCAGCTGTGTCATTAACGTTGAACTATATATATATATATATATATATATATATATATATATATATATATATATATTATATATAAAGGAATAATTTATACAGAATTTCGCTCCATGGGATTCAAAACCGGTTCGCGAGCAGTCGATGGAGGAGAAGTGACACGGCTGGCTAATTTACACGTTCGTGTAAATTAGGATTTACAATCATATTTTATAATCCGTGGGGAGTTTTTTAAATTGTGCGATAGAAACACCCATTCTTAGTTATTATAAATAAGAACTTTCAAGTGTAGATAAACTGGCTTCACTGAAACCTTAGCCAGTAATTTACGTACAAAAACGCTACCTGGTTAGCCTACACCCGTGCGCTAAAACACGGGCTAATTTCCTAACATTATTGAACAAAAACTACTGCAATTGCGAACTGGTATGCTTATAATATTCTTCAACATTAATTTAAGGTTTGAAAAAAAAAATACCTCGGATTACAATGCCACATTAACGATACTCACCCACACTCCTTTGTTCCTCTCAAAGCTCCGTGTCTTCAGTACGGCGCTTAACACTGCCCTCTAGTGTACAACCTAATTACATTCCACTCTCACTGCTGCCCTCTAGTGTACAACCTAATTACATTCCACTCTCACTGCTGCCCTCTAGTGTACAACCTAATTACATTCCACTCTCACTGCTGCCCTCTAGTGTACAACCCCATTACATTACATTATATCACTGCTGCCCAGGTTGAGCGAACTGTTTGTAATCTTGTGTACAACCTCTAGTGTATAATTTAATTACATTACACTCTCACTCCTGCCCTCTAGTGTACAACCCAATTACATCACTGCTGCCCTCTAATACAGTGGTTTTCAAAGTGGGGGCCTCCAGGGGGCGCCCGGGGCCTCAACAATTTGGTGTGAAATTTTTTTCTCTTTCTCACTCTCAGACAACCACACACACACACACACACACACACACACACACACACACACACACACACACACACACACACACACACACACACACACACAATCAGTTCCTAATGTAATGTAATGTAAAGATGTAAGATGTAATTATTAATAAAAAAAAACAGGGATATATTCAGAAGTCTGTATTTTTAATGTGTTTTAAAGATATTTTTCAAAAGGGGGCCTCGGTCAAATGTTAATGCCATTTGGGGGCCTTGCCCTGGAAAAGTTTGGGAACCCCTGCTCTAGTATACTTAAGCTCTAACAGCCCGTTTAGCTCTACCTGTGAGTGCGATCGTCTGGTAATTTTCCATCGTTTCCATCTTTCTTCGGCAATCCCGGTGGATGAAATGATGGACCAGCCAATCACAATGAACAGGCAAATATGGCTCGCCAATCGAAATGTGTTCTCAAAGGTGGATGCGCCAATCAACACGGCTAAAAGATGGACTTGCCAATCAAAATCGAGTGACGTCTCGAGTGACGTTTCATTCACTGAGCGATATCGAGGAGGTGGCATAATGTTGCGCCAGGTAGTGGATTACAACAGCCAGATAACAGATGTTTCCTTTTATTTAATCGACTGTTGGTAAGTTTTGCAATAATATAAGTCGTATTTAGGTGTGTGCTTTGAGCGATATTTATTATAATAAGTTTTACGTGTGTATTTTAGTGTGTATAACTTTTATATTGTGTGTTTAGGTGTGTGCTGCTTTGATTGCTCTTTATTATAAGAAGTCTTGAAATGTTTTTCATGCATTAAGGAAACCTTTTGTTAGATAAATTGATAAATTGAACTTCATTATAACAAGTGTTTTAATGTATAGGGCTATAAATGGTCAACCTTTATGTTTTATTGGCTGTTTTAATTTGTTTAATTTAATTATTATATATTAGAATTTTATTATTATTCAGCAATGCTGAATTTAGCTTTCTTTGCCTACGGTCTCAAAGCTTCATAGGCACTGTTCAGAACCTACAGTGGGCAAGTCATGGGCAAAAATGACCAAACAAAAAACTAAGATGGTTCAAATGAAAATTGAAAGAAACCAGGGCTGTTTTAAAATCATAATGGTAGAATGTGTACAACTTTATAAGAGGAAATATGTCAAAGTTGCAGTCAGGGAAGTGTGACAATATAATCATTATTTATTTTCAACAGGTGTGTGGCCCTCTGAAGCGGTCAACAGACCTGCTCCTCGCGAGAAGAAGTGGCATGACCTGTTTAAAAGGGTCTGTATCAGCAAACGTTAATATCAAAATGGCCATACAATGTAATCTACAGGTTGCTTGTCAACTGACACAGATAGATAGATAATTTATTGGTCCTCAACGAGAAAATTTGTTTCCACCGTGGGTGTGTAGAAAAACAAAAACATAACAACATCATACATATAAACCATCATAAACAATCACAGGCATAGAGGGGAGAAGGGGACAAAAAGAAAAACATCAGGATCATCATACAACAAATGCATCTGGTATCACAATGGCTGAGTACCTATGTGTTTAACGCTCGATTAACCATAGGAAAAAAACTCCTACCATAGCTGGCCTTTCTGCACATCGGTAGTTTATACCTGTGGCCAGAAGGAAGGGGGTTGAAATATTGATAAAGTTGGTGGTTTGGGTCATTCAAAATTTTATGTGCCTTCTGGAGCGTATATGAACTGACACAGTCTCTTGAGAAGGCAAAGAATCACACACTGATGAAAAATCAGAAGTATCAAAACGGCATAGAAATTATTAAGATTAGCAGCATTGGTGGTGGGACCTGGTACAGAGACAGTCTGTTTAATGGCTTGTAAAGTAAGTCACTGAAAAACCTATTTGGTGTTCATATTTGCAAATTCCTGTTCCAATTTGTTTTTATACTTCTTTTTAGCTTTAAATATTTCCGTTTTGATGTCCTGGTGTATTGAGACCAGAAAAGTCATTTTGCTTAAAGGCAAATTTTCCCTTGTGAAAAGAGATTTTAGAGATGAGTTGATCCAAGGTTTTGAATTTGGGTATGTTCTGGTAGTCTTTACCGATATCAAGGAATCCATACAGAATTTAATGTAATCAGAAATAACTGAAGTCTGCTCATCAAGCTCTCCCTCAAAGACTTTGCAGACTGTACACGCACACATTCTTGAAGGCATGCAATAGCATCCTCCAACCATTGAGGGACGCTGTGTATTACTGGCCTGCGTTGTTTCAACCATTGTTTGTAAACAGAAGGTAAATGGATAAGATTATGATCCGCTAATCCTAGTGGTTGGAGAGCTCAAGCTTATGAGGCTTCCAGGATATTACTGTAACATAAATCTATAGTTTTATTAAATCTTGTTGGTACATCTACACACTGATTGGAGGTTGGCAATGTGTAATCAAGCTGACAGCTGTTGAATGCTCCAAGAAGGGGCAGTTGTGGCTTGGCGGTTAAGGCTCTGGGTTACTGATCGGAAGGCTGGGGGTTCAAGCACTGCCACAGCACTGCCACGCTGCCACTGCCAACTTGAGCTGACCCTGCGCTCTGACCCCAGCTTCCTGACATGCTTGGGTATGCGAAGAAAATAATTTCACTGTGCATATGTGATCAATAAAGACTCATTATCATTAAGTAGTACTGGAGCATCATCTGTGTACTATGCTACCTTGACATTAGCGCTTGGTGGAACATAACCACCCCCGAACCCGGGAGGTAAAAGGCACAGGTGGACAGGGTGAGTAGCTCCAGGTCCAGATAACAAGATTTCCCATGTACTTTGATGTTAGTACACCACCGTGAGTTGATGTACATACACACCCCCTCCGCGCTATTTCTCTGAATTACTGGTTCTGCATGCAATAAGTCCATTTTGTTTTTCAGTGAACAAATGTTTGAAAGGACTATTGAGGGTAGTGGAGGTTTAAAAAGATGCCTTCTAAGTCTGCAACGCACATCTCCTTGCCTTCCTCTTTTAAGCCAGTTCTTAGTGTTATATCCAGCGGAATGGCAATAGATGGGTTCACTTGGCAGATAGAGTTACGAAGGAGTAGAAGTTCCTCCCGTGAATAGGTCCGAGTCCATTCCCCGTTCTGACATCATACAATTGAATACTCCAATCACTAACCATCCATGTATAGAAATAATCCAAATCCAACTTTTCCAATTCCCCATGATGTTTCAGCTATAGACAAACAGACAAACAACAACAAACAAACACACAACACACCGACCGTGCCATCGCAGCTAACGCATGCGCCGAGTCTATCTTGACGTTATAGTTAGATAAATGTCAAGCAATATATAAGAGGAGCATCACATCCACATCCCTCCAGACCTACCTGAGAGAGCCAGACCAAAGAAGGCACCCCAGAAACAGCTGCTTCCTCGACCTGCAGACATCATGGAGCCAGCCCATGTTGATCCCATTGGGCCCAGCACTTTTGTCACGCTTGTTCCCCAATCCAACCACTTGTTAGAGTGTGTGTTCAGTGTGTTTGTGGTCTCTGGACAATCAGCCACCACCATTCCCCAGCCCAGCAGCACTCCACACTATTCTGCAATGCTCACATCAACCCAGCAGTGTTTCTCCAACTTCTGCCATCCAACCACATTTGCCATGTAAACCTTTAAAAAAAAAAAAAAAAAAATACATAAAAGATGGCTATAAATAAACTCCTTTCTTTTCTTTTGTCTTTTTTCTCTTTTCTCTTTTCTCTTTTTCCATTTTCCTTCTTCCCCCTTCTCCCTCACCTTTTTCCCTTCTTTCCCCCCCTCAAGCAGACTTTATTCCCCTAGCTTGTGTGTCAGGCGGTGAGGTTGAAGAAGCATTCGCAGAAGCATTCGCAGATTTTCAAACGTTTAATATAAACCAAAGACAACTAGACAAACACTAAGACAACTTGACAAGATACTCAGGCATGAAACAAAACCAAACCGACATGAAAGACGTGAGTCTCAGACAACGAAAGACCAACAGAGAGTGCAGACAAAGACTATATATACACATGAGTGCTCATTAACAATAACGTGAATCAGGTGCAGTTGTGGTGCATGTGGTCATGTGGTGCAGTGCAGTGGCTGATGGGAAATGGAGTCCAGATCTCCCAGATCCCTGACATTGTGTACTGTACATCTTTATATTTTATAGGCTGTTTTCATTTGTTAAATTTAATTATTGTATATTATAATTTATTATTAATGCTGAATTTAGCTTCCACTTTGCCTACTGTCTCAAAGCTTCATAGACACTGGTGAGAACCTACAAGTGGGCAAGTCAAATTAAACAAATTAAAACAGTAATATAATTGTAGTAATTATATGTAGTAATTATGTTACATGTATACCCCTTTTACAGTTACTGCTCTCATAAATACAACGTGTAGAATATTAAACCTACATTTCAATGTAGAACAATAAACATTTTGGCAAAATTTATATTTTAGTTAGAATTATAGCGCTCCAATTCTCTTCATCTGTTTCCAATATTAGATAAGGATGTGACTGACAAATATAAGATATGCGCTGGGAAAACATGTCTCAAGCCCACACGTATCTGTCGAAGCGTCTAGCAGGGCAAAAAACAATAAACTATATGCTTGGTTGTTTGAAGCACTCTCTCTGCTCCAGTCAGTTTCATGGTCTGCGCATAACTCAAATACTCCTCTCTACCCCAGTTATAAAAGCTGTGTTGATTCAAGATTTGACAGATGAAGTCATGCCACTTGTGATTGTGAAGACTTTTTTAGCTTTATTAATGTCGCCATCTGTTATAATACATCACTGTCGCTATGGTTACAGGTAATAGAATAGAATACGGGCTTACCTTTCAAAACGCTATTGTAAGCTGTTGTATGAACAGGACATTTTGAGACTCACACCTGTAAGTAAATGTGGTTGTTAATCCCAAACATTAACAATTGTATATTATATATAGTGAATCAGTCCTGAGATTTAGAAGGAAGGTGAAGCATCTTAAAAATATCCTGCCTGGGAACATTCTAGCTTTACAATCATACAATAGATGAAAATGTGGACAAAACAGTCACTCTTTGTAAACTTTGTTTGATACGAGTGTTTGATTACTTTATTAAATTTCTGTACTTGAAAACTATTGTTTAGACCTACCTGCAAATCTGAAAAGAACGATTTATCTCATTTGTATCTTTACTTTGTATTTATTTGTGCTACTGCTTGTAGTTTGATTATGTGTACTTTTCTTTATTTTTATTTGTGTCACGATTCCAAGGTGGAGACGGATGCAAGTGCAGAATTTCTATAATTAACAGCACAACTAAACACAAAACAAGAACTATGAATCTGCAGAAAAACACTAAGGCTAAGAATAAACATTAACCAAAGATCATAAACACAGCAACAGGGACAATGGCAAAGAAAAACAAATGTAAGACAAAGAATGCAGTGCAAACTGTGGCTATATACACACATTAGTGCTCGTTAACAGGAACGTGATTCAGGTGCAGGTGGTCATGTGACTGTGATGCAGTGGCTGCTGGGAACTGTAGTTCAGAGCTCCCTCTGATTATATTACAGAACCCCCCAGAACCTTCTCCCAAAGTGACAAAATACTCTCCCTCCCCCAGCAGTCCTGGCCCTCTGGGCAAAATATATTCACAACCCCTTAGGTCCCTAGGCAGGCAGTGTTCAACAGAGAGCAGGCTCCTCAAGGAGCCGAGGGGCAAGCATTAGGTTGGGGCATTCTTGGCGGGGTCGCTAGAGAGCACCCACACGTGGGAAGCTGGGTCATCAGCTTCAGCAGGGCAAGAAGACATAGCGACGTGCTCAGCAGAACAGGAAGGCAGAGTGACGTCCTCAGCAGAACAGGAAGGCAGAACTTGGTCGGCCGTATCAGCAGACTCGGGCATGAGCAAAAATTGGTTGTCCGTGTCAGCAGACTCGGGCGTGGCTTGAATGCGGAGCGATGGCTACTGCACAGCTAGCAGGAGGAACAAAGCTCAAGGCAGAGCCTGAGGGGGAAGCAACATTCCTCATGATGCTAGAGGGGGGAGTGGCACTCTCCACAAGGTCTGAGGGGGGAGCGAGGTTCTCTGCGAGGCCAGAGGGAGGAACGATGCTCTCCGCGAAGCCCGAGAGAGGAGCGATGCCCTCTGTGTAGCAGAGAACCTCGCAACATACGCCGTGAAGCAAAGAAAAGGAGCGACGTCTTCAGCGGAGCATGGGGGAAGAGTGATGTCCTCAGCGAAGTAGGATGGCAGAGCAATGTCCTCTGCCGAGCAGGAAAGTGGAGTGAAGTCCTCAGCCGAGCAGGAAGGCAGAGTGATGTCCTCAGCTGAGCAGTATGGCACTGGAGTAGAAAGGCGGAGCTTGGCGTAGTGACGTCTGAGGCAGAGCAGAGAATAAAAGCGGAGCTCTTGGCCATGCCGGGATGTGGAGCAACGCCTTCAGCTGAACAGGGTGACTGAGCAGCATCCTCAGCTGAACAGGAATGCTGAGTGGCGTCCTCAGACGAGTAGGGAGGCCGATTGATGTTCTCCATCGACTCAGCATGCTGGACAAGATCGACAGTAGGGGAGGGAGGATGGGCGATGGTTCCAGCCTGATTGGAAGGCTCCCCTTTGGTAAACCCCATAATGGAGTACATCACGTCAAGCCAATCCCTATTGTTTTTTATTGAAGGAGAATTTTCCCTCCTCCCACCTCAGCTTTAATTTTTCATACAGGGCCTCTTTGACCCTGAAAAATTCTGCTGCATCCATTTTTTGGTCTTACATTCTGTCACAATTCCACGGTGGAGACGGATGCAAGTGCAGAATTTCTTTAATTAATAACACAACCAAACACAAAACAAAAACTATGAATCAGCAGAAAAACACTATGGCTAAGAATGAACATAAACCAAAGATCATAAACACAGCAACAAGGACAACGGCAAAGAAAGACAAATGTAAGACAAAGAATGCAGTGCAAACTGTGGCTATATATACAAGGGTGCTGTTAACAGGACCGTGGTTCATATGCAGGTGGTCTTGTGACTGTGATGCAATGGCTGCTGGGAACTGAAGTTCAGAGTTCTTTCTCTGATTATATGACAGTAGTCGTTTTTTTCTCTGAATATAGCACATACCGAACAGTATTGAAACAGTGACTCTAAAACCGCAATACAGACCAAAATGTGAATAATTTGAACCATTACACCCCTTGTACATACAGTGCATCCGGAAAGTATTCACAGTGCTTCACCTTTTCCACATTTTGTTATGTTACAGCCTTATTCCAAAATTGATTAAATTCATTATTTTCCTCAAAAGTCTACAAACAATACCCCATAATGTCAACATGAAACAAGTTTGTTTAAAATCTGTGCAAATTTATTAAAAAAAAAACAAAAAAAAAAAACACGTACATAAGCATTCACAGACTTTGCTCAATACTTTGTTGAAGCACCTTTGGCACCAATTACAGTCTCAATTCTTTTGAGTATGATGCTACAAGCTTGGCACACCTATTTTTGGGCAGTTTCTCCCATTCTTTGCAGGACCTCTCAAGCTCCATCAGGTTGGATGGGGAGTGTCCATGCACAGCCATTTTCAGATCTCTCCATAGATGTTCAATCGGGTTCAAGTCTGGGCTCTGGCTGGGCCACTCAAGGACATTCACAGAGTTGTCCTGTAGCCACTCCTTTGGCTGTGTGCTTAGGGTCATTGTCCTATTGTTAAAACCTCAATGCCTGTTGCCACCAAGTCTTGCTGCAGGTCTTTTGCAGTCACTCGAGGGTTTTTCACAAACTGCCTTCTCAGAAATTCAATTGCAGCTGTTGATAGCTTCCTTTTTCTGCCTCATCCAGGTATTTCATGTGTTCCAGCTGAAGCACACCTGGTGCAACTAATGAAGCCCTTGATTAGTTACAGCAGGTGTGCTTGAGACAACACCTGTTTTGGATATTTGTGCTGTTGTAAGGGATTCTATTCAGGGGGTTGAATAATTTTGAAACTGGAGAAATCATAAGTTGCATTTTCAGTTGAATTATATATAATTTTTACCACTCCACTAACAAGTTTTTAATTTAACATTTAAAACGTTATGTCAGTTTTAATATAATAATGTGGCTAAAATATAGAGCTGTGTATAAAGTTTAATTTAAGTGTCCCAGGTTTGCTTGTCTATAATATAATCTGAATTCCACCAGAGGGCGCCATTAACACACACACAAGTCGATAAACTCAAGGCTTCAATACAGGTTGTAAAGGGAAATTAGCACGGCACAAGAATTATGGATTTATGAGGTGATTTATGTACCACTTACATTCATACACAAAAAGGACGCTTTTGTCCTAGAAAATTCGACTGATTTTGAGGGGGGAAAAACTTTCATTTTTGGAAACAATATAAATACTTCACCTAAGTGAAGGAGCTCTTAGAGCTAAGAATTTGAGGGTATGTGTTAGAGTTATTAGGGTTGGTGTAGTTAGGGTTAGAGTTAAAGGGTTGGGGTTATTGGTGTTTAGGTTATTAAAATTAAAGTTGTTATAGTTGTAGTTTTAAAGGTTAGAATTGTAAGGGTGTGGTTATTATTGTTGGTATTATTAGGATTAGAGTTATTAATGTTGGGGTTAGTAGGGTTAAAATTATACGTGTTATTAGGGATTGGGTTAATTTTTACAGACACACACACACACACACACACACACACACACACACACACACACATATATATATATATATATATATATATATATATATATATATATATATATATATATATATATATATATATATATATATATATATATACATACATACATACATACATACATACATACATACATACAGTATCTCACAAAAGAGTACATCTCACATTTTTGTAAATATTTGATTATATCTGTTCATGTGACGACACTGAAGAAATGACACTTTGCTACAATGTAAAGTAGTGAGTGTACAGCTTGTATAGCAGTGTAAATTTACTGTCCTCTCAAAATAACTCAGCACAGCCATTAATGTCTAAACCGCTGGCAACAACAGTGAGTACACCCCTAAGTAATTTGAAATTTGCCCCCCAAATTTTTTCTTCTTCTGATTTTGTTCAATAATCAGGAAATTTAAGACACATCATCAAGGGCCCAATTTGAACAAAACCTGTTTCTCACAATTTTAATATGCCGAAGGGTTCATCCATAACACATGATAAAAATTTGCAGGATAATTCCCCAAACAGGAAGAGAAGGCATCTCACCAGCACATTTACGTTATAACACCAATATTGAGCAACATGACCTGATGTTAGCAAACAAACTTAGCAATTGTTTGCAACTTTAGACAGCTACACAAGAGAGGATGTGATGCAATATAACAGCAATGTCATGTGTTAATGCCATAAACTATCATGTATATCTTTGGGTACAAGTACTGATGGTCCCAGTGGCTTCGGGTCTTCCTCTGTCACTAAGGAGTGGAACCAGACGGTGTTTGGCCCCTAGTATGTTAGGGCTGGAGTTTGGGTTAAG
Organism: Ameiurus melas; assembly: GCA_012411365.1. NCBI lineage: Eukaryota > Metazoa > Chordata > Actinopteri > Siluriformes > Ictaluridae > Ameiurus > Ameiurus melas. The sequence goes on along the minus strand of CM022753.1, from coordinate 13,564,287 downwards.
GTTGGTTTGTTAGGGCTAGGGTTATTAAACTGTGAAAAAATATGGTAACGCTTCACGATTTTGCGTGTCATCCTTGCGCAGGGGCCATGCTAATCTTCTCTGTATCGTTCCAATTTTAGTATATGTGCTGCCGTAGCAAGCACAGTAAAGCTATCTGAAGGACTGCTATAAGTACTGAGGTTCCTCACAAAGTTTCCAGTCCATGGTAAGTGTGAAAACAAACCAAGTTCCTTCAGGATACTCACAGAACTGATCTGAATGCACACACACTACATGGAGTTTAGAGATGTAATAATTTCCCCAAATTAACCATTAAAACTTCAATATTCTAAACCTTTTCCTTTCCTGTCTCAGACTGCAGAGGTGCATGCTGGGAGTATGGAGATTCGAGCAGTTGCTGGTGTTCTGATTGGTTGTCTGTGTCACGATGTAATCAGTCTGTTCTCGTGATTAACCACGCCCATTCCCCCATTTAACTACCGTTTTAATAAAAATTGGAACCAAAAACGGAGGTAAAAAACTAATTTTAATTGGCATACGACAATATGACGAGTTCAAAGCAAAGTTAGAACATGAATGAATGTACACGACCTAAAGTAGTCTGAGAAATTTAGTCTGAGTTCACCTCTAGGGGGTGCTATAATCTAGAAATGTGTAAAACTACTTATAACTTTTAAACCGCTCAACATGATTCTTTAGCTTGATTCCTTGGAGGCTGCTCAAGAGTTCTTCATGTAAAGAATTTGTCACGAAATTTGGTTCACAGAATTAAAAGAAACTGCTTAAATGTGACTCCAACGTTAATTGTATTTTTGGATTCTATTTATATTACAGAAACTCTTAAAATTCTGTTTTTGTGATGAATAGGTTTAGAATGTAAACTAGAAAGCTGACATAAACAGCAGGACAGGATCAATAGTTTTACGCAACTACAGAGAATTAAAAACCCTTTATACCGAGTTAGGAACATGTCCTTTTAAAGACAAAGGCCTCCAAAAATAATAGGGTTTTTCTTAGGCATCTTCACATTCCTTTAGAAGTATGGTTGGGGTTGGTTATTGAGGATCCTGTGACAACAAAAATAATTTCTCTAAATACAAATATTCTCACAGGTTTGAGAGGCTATAATTATATCATATGACATAAGACAACAACAACAAAAAAATAATGATAATAGGCAATCATTTCCTTTCAAGTACAAAAAAATAAAAAGTAAGAAGTGCCCTCTTGTGCATTTATATCAGCTATAAACAATCGTTCCCTCACAATTTGTCATTTTACAGAGAAACCAGAAAGCATAAACTCCTCTGTCTGGAACACTTTCCCATGCCAGTAAACTTCAAAAGCATCACCAAATCAGCAATTATAAAAGTTTAAACTTTTTAAACAATAATCTGCTTATTATTAATGTTAGATTATGTGTAGCATTAACTCATTAAATGTGTATGAGCTAGTACTTTGAAAAACATGTGCTGAAGATTTTTCAGTCCTCTGTGGATGCCCTTGTATTTATCATCATTAGTGTAATGTATATATTTTGGAAAGGGTTGTGTCGTGGGAAAGAGATTCATACAGGGTTTTCATTACTGTTTATTTTCTCCACTCTGAAAAAATCATTGATGGAGTTGTTCATGTTCTGCCGAGGGAACTTCTCCTTCCTGTAACGGTCCTATGGGCTCAGGAAGCACAAAGAAACCTGTAAATCAGCTGCTCTTCAAGTCAGCCAGTCATAACGGCTCGAAAATTAAATGCTGGCTTAGCAGTGATCAAATCTGAATTTTAAATATGACTAATCTAATGTCGACCAGAAATGCTCTTTTTACATGGTTTACTTTATGTTTTTGTAAAATATTACATTACATTATATTACATGCTTTTTTTTCTTTTTACAATTGGTTAGTGTGTCAAACATTTGACACAGTCTACATTAAATATTTTAAACATTTAAAGAAAACTTTAAAGCAAACATAAATTTATAGCAATCTAAAGAACTATACAATTTTTTTTTGCATGTGATCACCATGTGATCTCTTACATCAGTTTGTTTTTATTGCACTGGCCGACCTAAACACAGCTGTGTGCCAATACTTTTTTCTTAGTGAAACTATAAAGAAAGCTGAATACAAACTTTGCCACTCAGCTTTAAAATAGAACACATTTCTGTGGCTGAATTTCAAAATAGGACTATGTAGGAAGTACAACCCCATTATTTCATGTTATACACCTGTTATACATGTCATATGCATGTATAGTGAACAGGCAGCCATTTTGGATTTGAAGATACTATGTGGATTTTATGTTAAACAGTGGAGATAAATACCACCGATATGACAACATGACTTCAGGGTTTTTACTTTCAATCTTGAAGTAAAATCACCTTAGTCTAAATAAAAATCTCTCAGATTCCAGGGCAGGGTTAGGCAGGGTTTTCCCATTTTTTCTTTCAATCACATTTCTAACGATTCGCCAAGATGTTTCTTTCTCCACATCTTTTCTAAAACTGTGGTGCAAGGTCAGCCAACTTTTTAAAATAGTTTTTATTTTAATGTCTAACGTTGTGTATTTCAACAATACACCGTAAAAAAAATCGCTAACATCAAGTTCGTAAAAAGATACAGACTTAAACATACAGTGTATGGACTTACCGTCTCTAAGCAGATACAGAGTGTTTTTGTGAGAAATGGCAGAGCAGGCCTAGAATAAAAGACACATTTGTAACTGAGGAGTATGTGCTCAATGATCTCACTAAAATGATCACACCAGCTTGACCTACATTGATTTTTGTTTCTTTCATTAATATACTGATTTCTTTCTTATAACTCTTTTTTATAATTGGTCACTCATGGTTGGATCTTACTTTTTAATTAGTTAACCTTTTGATTTCTTAATCTTAACATACTAATTTATTCAATGATTTCTTTATTATATACCATTTGCTTTTTAAAATATACTATATATTCCTCCCTTTGAGAAGTTCCAAATTCCACCTACCTCAAGACAGCAGCCTCACGATTCAGTCCCTTCATGTTAAACTAACTAGTGACCAACTACTGATCACTGAAACAGCTCTCTTGTGGAGAACAGACCAAACATCTCCCTTCACACTTGACTACTAAGGAGTAAAAGATCCTGCCTCCCTAAGTCTAACACTCAAAAATCAACATTGCGTTAAAAGCATGTGCATGTATATGGTTCAGGTCTTGCCCATGTTTATCACGGCTGTCTAGAGTAATTACAACTGTAAATCGACAGATTCAGGAATTTAGTAATCAAATCCAATAATCACTTAAACAAAATAAGCTTCAAATTCAATTTATCACCAATGATTGCAATAATAAACTTCACTTACTCTATCAATTCAGTGTGATCAATTACAATCAGTAGCAAAAATATAAAGAGTAACAATATAAAGACTCAACCATCTTCTCCTTTAGATGGTCATTGTTCATCCAGTAAAACTATGGTATTCTTCCACCCAGATACTTTATGCATTGTAGCAGGTCACCCTTGGGGAGAGATTCCTCCTGGTTGCCTGTTTGTCCTCATCCCCAGGTCCTCCAGTGGATTAAATATTCCTGATTCGCCTGTCATCCCAGCTCATGAGGCACCCTAGGCTCGTTGTCGTTTCCTGCTCTGTGAGGGCCCATAATAAGGCCCTATACCGCCCCCTTGCTGACATACTACAACTGCCTGTTCCCGGCCGCCCCTGGTTGCACATTGCCTTGGACTTTGTCACTGGTCTACCCCCTTCCCAAGGTAACACCATCATCCTCACCATAGTGGACCGGTTCTTGAAGGCAGTACATTCCTTGGCCCTTTCCAAGCTCCCTACCACCCGAGAAACTGCAGATCTCCACAACAGCCATGTCTTCTGGGCATCCCAGGGGACACTGTATCTGATCATGGACCCAAGCTTGGAGGGCATTCTGTAATGCTCTTGGGGCCATAGTCAGTTTGTCCTCCGGATTTGAGCCCCAGACCAACGGCCAGGCAGAGTGGGCCACCAGAAGTTGGAAGCTGCGCTGTGGTGTATCATGGCTGATAACCCCTACACGTCAAGCTCCCAGTTACCCTGGGTGGAGTATGCCCACAATTCCCTGACCAGCACCACCACTGGCATTCCCCATCCAGGAGAACGACATTGTGGTCCGCTCCATGCAAGCCCACCTCCGCTGTTGCCACAAGGTTTGGAGAGAGACGCATTTTGCCCTGTTCTGCTCCACCGAGCGCAATCGTCGCTTGGCTGACTGCCGTTGGGTTCCCACACCAAACTACCAGCCAGGTCAGAAGGTTTTCTACCAAGGGCATCCCAATGAAGACAGAAGCCAAGAAACTCACCCAGGTACTTAGGCCTATTCACATTCAAGAGCATAATCAATCCTTCTGCAGTTAAGCAAGCTCCCCAGGTCCCTGTGCATCCACCCCATTTTTCATGTCTCAAACCTGTTCATGTCAGCCTCCTGAGCTCTCCATTCGACTCCCCTCCATCTGTCCGGGTCATAGATGATCACCCAGCCTATACCGTCAGGAGACTGCTGAATGTTTGATGTAGGGGATGGGGCCTGCAATATCTGGTGGACTAGGAGGGTTACTGACCAAAAGAACAGAATTGGGTACCACAATCCTTTATCCTGGATCCCTCTCTTATCCGAGAATTCCACCGGGCCCACCATGACCAGCCTGGCAGGTCGACTGGAGGCTCATGATCCATCCAAAAGCTTGTGTATTTTCCTATGTTTCCCTGTTTTTCCCTTCCCTATGTTTCCAGTGTTTTCTCTTCCTCATGTTCCTGTTAGTGTGTATGTATGTCTCTGAGGGTGGCACTCCACTTCTTGGGCTGTCCTATTGAATCATTGACTCACCTGCTTCTCATCAGCTCATCAATCAGCAGTGTATATAAACCCCGGTTCTTGAGTCACTCATTGCCAGATCATTCCAGCTTCAGTGCGGTACTCTTCCAGCATTCCTCGTGTTTGTGGTCTTTCGTTTGTGGCAGTTTATTTCTGCTTATACTGTCTGTTTCTCCTCCTGTTCCAGGTTAACTCCTTATACTGCATGCCTTCTCACTCTCAGCACACTTCCTGCTACGCCCAGCCTCGTCTCGCCTTCCCTGTGGCTCTCCTGTGCTGAACTCAGCTCTCACGCCACTGACCCAAACTTGATCCCCGGCCTCGAAAATATCGGCGGTGCACTTGTCTCTCATGCAGCGGACCTTAGTTCAAATCCTGACCCGACTACTCATTATCACACTCCTTACTCATTCACCCCAGCTTCTACTGCTCTTCGATAAATCCCCAAGTCGCTGAGACATTGCTCCGAGAGCCTCAGCCCTTGGGTTGACACAATGCATGCTGTTCCTCAGTCTCAATCTCTGTACCCGGATTTGCTCTGTCCTCAGTTGTGCACGCACAGCCTCCAGTCCAAGTTGGTCATTCTTTACTACCAGGTCCCAAATCATTTGATCCAAGTCCGAATCTAGTATGTTTGAGAATGATGCAGACGGCAACAGATTGAAGCATCTGAAAAGGGCCATTATGCTTATCGCATCCATTTGGCCAACAGCAGCCCTGAGCTTTTGCCCACTTGAGAATTCAATTCAGAGTATAACACCAGAAACAAAGAGTCAAAGAGTCTAGTTTAGCACCAAGCAATGGTGGTGTCTTGAAATGCATTCAGAAGGATTAAAACACTTCAAGTTAATGCTCTAAGAAGGCAGTGGCTTTGTTATCAGTAGTCATTTTAACAATAATTCTTGCCACTACACAAACACTCCAACACATTTAGGAAAACCTCAAGCTGCAGACTGTGAAACAAGTTTTTTTTATATCCGATTCTAAAGAAGGACGGCTTATCCTTTTTTCCCCCATGACTGACCGAAGACTATTTTTTCGCCCTCCTATTATGTTCTGGTCAAATTCAACTGATTTATTATTGTGCTCTATAATAACTACTCACCTGATTGGCATAACGCTTCATGACTTTGAGCAGACTGTGTGAGAACATAAAATGAATGATAACTGTTTTTTCAGTAGTTTCTTCAAACTTTCCACACCCTTACATTATAAATAGGGTTGCATTTTATTTACACCAAATTTGATTAGTTTTAGAACAAGGTTGTAGGAGGTTAAAACAAGTCTGCAGGTAGGACTTTTTTATGGGGGGGCAACTGCAACGAGGTCTTATTTCAAAGTAAATAATCAGCATTAAACCTAAACAATTTCCACAAACATAGGCTAGGGCAAGCAAAGGGAAAGTGTAAGTGAGGACAGTGTATATTGTATATAGTATCAAGTACAGAACCAGTTCTATTGTAATTTACTGTATGTTGTAAAGACTAGGGGATGGAAAGGAGGATTACGAAGCATCCACGGTAAGCAATCGTGTGCCTTTACACATACAATAATACAGGACTAAACTATGGTTGCCTGTGAAGCTCAAAATAAACAACAATAACAAAAAAGCATATTGCAGATATTGCAAAGCTAATGTTTTTGTGTTCACTAAGGTGAAATTGTTCTTTACTCAATGACTCAGAAAACAGAAAAGAAAAATTTACCCAGTACCTATACCCAGTGCCAGAATCATTTGGAGTTTTTGAGATTGAGGAATTTTGCTGAGCATAATTTTGTCTGTAGCTCTGTGCCCCAAGAAATAAAAAAAAACCCAGCAACATGTGCATGAAATATCAGACTGTGACTATTGTCACTTGTGTGCATGAACACACATAAAAGGGACTCACTGAGGTTTAGAAATTAAATGCTTGGATTTATTTAGTCATTTAATTTAAATAATTTTGCCATAATTCATAATGTGATTATTATTATTATTATTATTTTGAACCCTTTAATTTCATCAGACCATGCTGGGGAAAAAAAAATAAATTCTCATATTTTTTATATTCAGCATGGTTTGTCCATAACGCACTGAAAATTAGACTGTAAAGTCGCTACGCAGGAAGTGAAGTCATTTCTTAGCAGCACTTTTGCATACTGACCCAAAGCTATGTTTAGTAACATGCCCTTGTGTTAACAAACCATCCTCAAGTTAATTTGCAACATGGGAGGACTGCTGAAAACAGGAAATGAGGCAAGCAACAGCTTGACGTACTGCCATCAAATTTACTACATCTATTCAGACCAAATTGTGTATGTGAGTAAATGATTATGTCCTAATGGACTCCAGTAAGTAAGCGCTATGACTCACAAATGAGTAAAACACATCTGAAGGTTTGAGACCATCAAAATCAATTCATGATTCTGGAAGATTCCAAGTTTTCTTTACGTAACAAATTTGTGATTTGCCAAACAGAATGTCTACCTTTTTGAACTTTTTGTCTGTTTTCTGATCTTAAGAATGTCCAATCATCATTATAACAGCATTGTGATACCAACCTGAACAAAACATGTTTGTTAGACTTTTAATATGCAGGATGGCTCGTCCATAACATGCAAATGAATTTGATGGTGAAGTCGCTGAAATGAAAGGTTACACTGACTCAAGGAGTTTTTCCTTGCCACAGTCTCCTCTAGCTTGCTCATTAGGGATAAATTCATAAATGTTTAATGTATATCCTGAATTTATATATATCTGTAAAGCTGCATTGTGACAATGTCCATTGTTACCAGCGCTATACAAATATAATCAACTTGAATTGAAATTGAATTATTTCTCAGCAACGATTTTGCATATTGACATCAAACTTGGCAACATGACTTGATGCTAAAAAAAAAAACAACAACAACAACTTGGAAGCACTACTGAAAACAGGGGACAACTTTTGGAACAAGCACCGACCATCCCAATGGCTTCCAGGTTTTCTCTAATGCTAAGGGGTGAGGCAAGAAAATTATTGCCTAATTTTTCCTACTCCAAGATTTTTGGCTTCCCTACCCAGTTCGTCTGATGTCCAAATATACTATAAAGTTATCAGCCAGACTTTTTGGACAAAACAGCCCCAATTTGGGTCAAGAAATGGACACACAGCATATCAGGGAATTGTTTGTGAATTTCACATTTTTGCTCATACAAAATTCTTTTTTTACGCTATTATGTTACATCAGCTGTTATGGTGCAACATGTGGAACCACTGACGCAATTACATTGCCATATTGCACAAGTATTCCTTTAAACGTTTCCTGGGCACCAATGTAAATAATTTAGTTTTTCTAAGCCGATTATTGCTGATATAAGTTATTGTTAAGATATGAATTTATGTAGTGTAAATGTTAATTTAACAGTGAATAAAAATCACTGGTAAAAGTCTAACTGCCTGAATTTCAAATAAAGAGTATTAATGACTATTAATTATTATTTTTTAAATCTAATGATAGAGGGACATGGTGGCTTAGTGGTTAGCACGTGCTAATCACTAAGCCACCATGTACCCTATCATTAGATTAAAAAAATTGCCTCACACCTATAGGGTAGGGGGTTTGATTCCCGTCCTGTGCATTGGGGGTTTCCTCCAGGTACTTTCCTCCCCAAATCTAAAGATATGCATTGTAGGCTGATTGGCAACTCTAAATTGTCCATAATGTCCATAGTCCATAATGGGTGTGCGATTGTGCCTTGCGATGGGTTGGCACCCCGTCCAGGGTTTCCCCAGCCTGTCTCCTGTAGGTTAAGTGGTACAGAAAATGTATGGATGGATGTATGATTATTATACAGTGGATGTCAATTACTGGTCTGATTATTCAGCTGTCGAGGACTGCCAAGTTTTTCATCAGGTGACATGTAAAGAAACCTAAAGCCCATAGATGTGTTACTGAACGACTCAGACCTATAGTTTCGTTTGCACAGATCAGATGGTAATACGATATGAGAGGGAGACTGCAATACAACATTCTCCCTATTTGGATACATACTGGTGTACCATCAAACCCAAACTGAAAGCCAACTTGTGAAACCTTGTGCTATCATTTCCAGTCTGGAAATTACCCAAATTGTGTTGTGAATAGTAATCCCCAGTGATTCAGTGAGCCTCTAGTCTACAGTCATGTTTCATTATTATGTTTCTGTGGAATTCCAATGGGTTAATGGGAGTGAAATGGTACTTTTTTCTCGTTCTTTTTCTTTTCTTTTCTTTACAAGGCAGTATGACCTTGGTTATTATCAGGGGTGGAAACAAACTATCTGTACTCTCAGTACTTGAGTACATAGTTCACTGCACCAGTACTTTTCTTTAGTATAATTAATTCATTTTACAGTTACTAGTTTTTCATCAGATGACTGATCATCTTATTTATTCTTATGTTTCTATTAATTTTCTTGATGGCTTTTTTTAACTTTATTGAATTATTGTGTCTATTAAATTATTGTGTCAGTAGCAGAACGTTTACTCAAGTCAGTATGTTTTGTTTTCTTCCACTGCTAGATGTGTGACTGACTAGTTTCCATTAACTTTGCAGATAACACATAAATGGCATGATTGTTTGGCACAGTTTAATAATTATTTAACCTCTGTCCTGAAATCCTGCATGTTTAAACTTGTATACAAGTGAACTACTGCCCATTTAATACTCTTGCCCTGATTACTTTCAGCGCTTGTTAAACCTCTGACTCATCGCTCATCACTGAATTCATACAAAGCCCTCTGTGACTCATGGCTTTATTTGTAATTACTGAGGTATAATGTGAAAAATGTGAACAAATTGAACCAGTCCATACAATGGTAATAAAGACATGTATGAAAAGCTAGACATTTGAGTGCAGGGGTATTTTAATGAAGTGACAAAACTTAAATACAGCTCACATTAGTCATCAATGCATATTTAAACTTACATTTAAATCTGATTTAACAACCACGGTTCATATGAGACCACTTGTAAGCTTGAAGGGGTCAATCAAGGCTGACAAAGCAACTGGTATTTAAATATCAATAGCTTACTTCAATAGAAAATATGCTGTACTGAACCACATTTAAAAAAAAACAACAACAAAAATATGAAAAGCAGGCGACGCCTGCGTCTCTCGTTCAAATTAAAACAAATTACTCAAACAATTGAGGAATAAATACTACAATTATAAGGTGAATGGTGGAAAATGGTGGTAAAACACTGAACTATTCTACATCTCATGTACTACAGAATGTGAAATATGACAGGAGTGCCAAGACAATAACCATAATAGTTTTATACCCTTTAAAGTGACAAGATTGTGCATATAGATTGAACCACACATTTACATTAATATAAAAATACAGTATAACATTTCAAAACACAGACATGACTCGAACAATACAAAAACTCAACATAGCCTTTAGGCCCACACAGGCCATCCAGCTCACAGCATTGTATAAAAAAATAAAACAAAAAAACTTCATTCTTGAGATCCCAGAACTTTATGGTGGAAGTTCAAAAGAACACACTTTTACTTCTTCGTAACTTGCTATTTGTTCTAATGCTCCCAAGCAGCAAGCTGTAACACTACCGATAACACAAAGTCCACCTAATTTATTCCATTTCCTTGTTCCTTTTCTCTGACTGTATTTCTGCACTTACATCCTCCATGACCTGAGATATTAGCATAGCAGCAGTTTTAAGTAGTTTTGGATGGCAGATTACGGAAACGCTAAACAAAGCCGAAGCAACACATTACTATGGAAATACATCATACTTGATACTTCATTCACTACACATTTTAATGCCTGTCTCAGTGTTCAATACATGGAGTAGAGCTATCTATCACATTCTCCAATACACAGTGAAGTCCATCTTTCGTCACAGAACTTTTAGTGTTCGTTTTATGGTATACCATTAGCGGCTAAAGTTAATAAAACGGTCTCATGGCATCACCGCTCAACACAAGATCATGCTTCGGTGCACTCACAAGACAAGTTCACCACCCAGCAGTATGCCATTTTAAATAACATTTAAATACAAAAAACCCCAAGAAAAACATCAAATCACATTTGATGTTAGTGCTTATACATATTGCTTACTCATATCCTCAGTCCATTACAGTATACTACATCTCAAGCGGGTCCTTCAGTGCTCCTTGGCAAAATCTTTTCTGAAGAGAAAGTCTTGTGCTTCAAAGATGATTGCATGTGGATAGTACGGCAGGGTTCTCAGGTCCGATTGTGGTGAAGTTCATACACTGCAGCGTGGTCTCTTTGATCTGTTGGATGAAGAGGTTCCTCTCATCTTCAGGAGTTTGGCCATTATGTGCTCGGACGATGCACGTTGGCCGGTGCAGGTTGAGCATGTACACCAGCTGCTGCTTCTGGTTCTTCAGCTCCTCGATTTGTGCCTTCAGCTCAGCATTCAAGGACTCCAGCTTCTCGGACTCCTGCCAGCGAAAAAGATAATGACTTGGTAACAATTTACTTCATGACAATAAGTATAGATGAGCCACAGTATAAATTTGTTGAAGTGTCAGGTGCAAATTCATGAAAACGTTTTCTTAGGATTTGATAAGATTTCATTTTCTCAGGACTATCTATGTACATCAAAAGCATCATTAAACGTTCTTCAATTAATACTTCTCTGTGTATCCTTAAAGGATCTACGTAAAGCATAGATCCAAGTAAAGCGCTTTTAAAATAATTTAACGCTTTTTGAGACTTGACATAATGCTTCATCAAATCATTTCCCGTCGCACACAATACAATATTTTCTAGCTGCAACCAAATTCTACCTTTTGTAAACAGTCCGTCTTCTCCTTCTTCTTGTTCCTGCACTTTGCAGCAGCAATTTTGTTCCTTTCCCGTCGTCTTTTCCTACGATCGACCTCTTCCACAGTGAGCTGTAAGGAACATGTCATTAACACACAATTGAAATGGTCATAAAGAACTTCTTAATGACCAATCATGTGTTCGCTCATAATGTTTCTTATGAAAAACACTTCATATTGCATAAGTTGTGCTCTTAATTTACACCATAACCATCGTGTACCTCTCTCTTCATTCGCAGCAGCTCGGGGGGGTTCTCAGAACTGTAGCTGGAGCAGTCTGTATTAGTCGAACTCATTCCGCTGGACAGGCGTTTGCTCTGGATGGCGTAGCGCAGCTCCTCCTTAACCAGTGGGCTGAAATGAGTGAAGTCGTCGAGTGTGAGTGACCCGGGTGGCGACAGACACGGCACCAGAGCAGAGGCACTGATCTCCGAAGGACCCATACCCAGACCCAGACCCAGACCAGGATGCTGAAGCATCATTCTGAAACCTGAAACATTAACACTGAGGCACTGAGGAACTCATTCAACACAATGATATCAACTCAATTTAATGAATAAAAACACTATATAATAATTAAACAAGTTCGTGAATTAATAAATAATAATCAAAGCTCTCTTTTTTCTTCAGCTGTAAAGTGAGCTTCAGTGTGATAAACAAAAGTACTTTCTTTTCCTATAGGCTGTTACTATCACTGTAATTAACTGTAATTAATGTATGCCTTAACATCTACTTATATAAACTGAATAGTTTTCGCTATTTAAATATTACCTTTACAGCAGATAGTGCGAACCAAACCGATTTTAAATAATAATAATAATAATAATAATAATAATAATAATAATAATAATAATAATAATAATAATAAAAGATAAAATAGTTAGGCGCGTCCTAACGCACTGATGTTTCAGTAAACCTCAGCGCGCGCGCGCCCGTGTTACTGTTTAACAGCTCCGAGTTAGAAATCTAACAACACACCAAACAATTCAGGAGTGATCCTCAGGCTGTTTAAACGGACTTGCTCAGACTTTACATCTTGTCAGGACATTGTGAAAAGCTTTGAAAATGAGACGCGGGACAACTCTTTGAGTTCTCAGTTAAACACAACACGAGTCGCTACTCAAAACAAACACACTTCTCTCTTGCCGAGGCGCCTTTAAGCTGACAGAAGGACACTAAACGGTAACTTACCTTGTTTATGACTGAGCAAATTGTGTGAACTGAAACTCTACTCGGGCTTCTTCTTCTTCTTTTTTTTTGTTCTCTCTCTTTTTTTCTTTCTTTCTTTTTCTTTCTTTATTCCTTTCTTTCTTTCTCTCTCTCTCTCTCTCTCTCTCTCTCTCTCTCTTCCTCCTCTCTCTCTCAGGGAAGTTACAGCTGTGGCCGGTGCGTTGCATCACCCCGGTCCGGTTTTATAGTAGAACCCGGCGTGGTATTCTACTAGTAAGTGGGTTGGGCCAGGGTGACGTCATCCTATTTATAGTCCCGGCCAGAGGCTTTGGTTTGCGATGATGCAATCAGGCAACTCTTTGCACACACACCATAAGTGGACAGGCTGCTCTACCCCACCTCCCCCTGTGTAGGAAATCAGGGTCATAACATTTCACACTAATGACAGAATAAAGGCATACCAGGATAATGACTTGGGATGTTTGCTATGCCAACTCTCATTCCCAAACAGTCAGGGAAATGATTGGTTGTTTTTTTTATTTCTTGTTATAGTTTTGCTACGTCATAAAGCTGATAAAACCTTAGTCGGGGTTACCAGTGACGCAGTTTAAATGACATGCTGTAGTGATGGTGAAGAATAACTCTTGGTGAAGAAGGATGGTGAAGAAGGATTCTTCTGGCTAAAATGGACACTATATCACCAAAAGTATGTGGATACCTGACCATCAGACCTACACAAAGTTACCCCCACCCAGACCAGGTGTGATGGTCAGGTGTTCACATACTTTTGGCTGTATAGTGTAAGTTTTAGACAAAGTCGTTCTGTCAATTGTGTGCTCCCAACTTTGTGGCCTCTGTTTGCTGAAGAATCACATATGGGTGTGATGGACAGGGGTGCACATACTTTTGGCCGTATAGTGTATGATATGTAGAAACGAAGGGAATGATGAATATATGAAGGACATATAACTAATTAAGTGTTTAATTTTTAATTACTCATAGTAGTCCATAAGTATGGTTTTTATTACTACATACTGTATATGTATACATTATGTGTATGTGTATGTGTTTATATATACACACACTTCATAGCAGGTTTAATCTCCCTGTATTTAATCAGAGAGAAAAAAAAATATTTATTCTAATTATAACTAATACAAATCTAGTTTAAATTTGCTCTAAATTGAGGATACCCAGCTCCAGGCTTAACGCTGACGTCCAGTATGGTTTGGTGATTGTGTTTGCTCTAACACATCTCATTCAACTGGCCAGTTAACCAGTGTAGTACAGTATGTGTCTGTGCACCGGCCCTCCTCAAGCGGAGTCAGGGATCCCTGCGTTAAAGGTCTCATAAAGGGCAAAGGTAAGAGCTCCAGAGTAGGGCTGTTTGTGTTTTAGTTCATTTGTGAAGGATGAAGCGATCAGAGAAGGACAGCAGGAAGTGAAAAGTACAACACAGTATGCATTCCTCAACTACGTGTGAATCTCTTACCTCTGTGTTCTGGAAACTTCCAATCCTCTTCCTAATCCAGTGCAATGCAACACACACAGAGAGAGCAAGTGAGAGAGAGAGAGAGAGAGAGAGAGAGACTGTGTTACCAGGAAACAACACTATAAGAGTCAAAACATTACATTGTTGATGTTGCATATCCTGTTGACTGCCAGGATTAAAAACGTTATCTCACTGAGCTTTATCATGACCAAAGCTATAAAGCTTAATATTATACTCTGTGGTTTTCCCCTACATGAAACATGGCAGCACGTTCCATAGCATAACACTGGTTTTTCCTTTATTTTGTCACCTGTTTGTAGTTTTGTTATAATGCTGTTCCACTGTTTTGTCTGAGTTTTGTCTGAGTTTTTATTGAGAAATACTTGTACACTTTCAGTATCACTAAGTCATATTTTTGCCATATTTTCACCCCAAGTATCCAAGAACCTATATTATATAGGCAACACTTTGTATGTAGTGATCAAACTTCTGAAAATATACTGACAAAAATTCAGTATTGGCACACTAACCTAGAAATAAGGACAAAAGGGTTTAATTCTATAGAATGGTTTCCCCATTGTTATATTTATAGACATTATTCTTTCACATAAAAAATCTATTGAGCTTTATACATACACACATATATATGTGTACATATATACATATACATACATACATATATATATATATATATATATATATATATATATATATGTATGTATGTATATATATATATATATATATATATATATATATATATATATATATATATATATATATATATATATATATATATATATATATATATATATATATATATATATATATATATGTACACATATATATGTATAATTCCAGCATCAACTATGACTCATGGTCTTTTTGAGGATTAACATGAATTTGTGATGAGTTGTGTTGAGTGTGAAAGGGCTAGATTATAGATTGGTAAAAAGATACAGACTTAGACAGAAAAGAGTACACACTCTGAAGATACCTGGAAGAAAATGATACATTTGTAACTGGGGAATGGGTGCTCAGTGATTTCACAAGTTAGAGTCACACTAGCTTGATTGACTTTGAGTTTAGTTTCTCTGATTAACATACTGATTTCTTTCTTTCAATCTCATACGTTGGTCACACATGGTTGGATCTTGCTTTTGATTGTTTAACCTAAACCAACTGAATTTTTTAATGCATACCATTTACTTTAAAATATACCATATTTTCCACGAAATTTGGGATGTTTGCTATGCCAACTCTCATTCCCAAATAGACAGGGAAATGATTAGTTGTTTGTTATAGTTAACATTTTGCTGCGTCATAAATCTGAAAAAACCTTAGTCAGGGTTGCCAGTGACGCAGTTTAAATGCCATGCTGTGGTGATGGTGAAGAATAACTTCTGCCTGGATTCTTCTGGCTAAAATCTACACTAAATTGCCAAAAGTCTGTGGACGCCTGACCATCACACCCACACAAAGTTACCCCACCCTTTTGCTTTTATAATAAGTTCCAGTCTTCTGGGAAGGCATTCTAGATTTTGGGGAATGGCTGTGGGGATTTGTGTTCATTCAGCTACAAGAGCATTAGTGACGTTGAGAGGTTCAAACAGCCCAAGAGAACCTATGTCACACCCCTCTTCATCTCCCTCCACTGGCTTCCTGTATCCGCCCGCATCAAATTCAAGACCTTGATGCTCACCTACAAGACCTTATCAGGAACAGCACCCCCCTACCTCAACTCTCTCCTTAAGGCTTACGTTCCCTCACGCAATCTGTGATCAATAAACGACCGGCGCTTAGTAGTACCTACTCAGCGTGGCTCAAGGTCCCTTTCAAGAACATTCAGACTAACTGTTCGTCAGTGGTGGAATGAACTTCCAACATCAATCCGGACCACAGAATCTGTCACTATCTTCAAAAAACAGTTAAAGACCCACCTCTTCTGTGAACACGTAACAAACCCATAAAATAATAATAATTAAAAAAAAATAAAAATTCTTTGGCACTTACACATCTACTCCATTAATGGATCTTGTATGGTAGCACTACTTGTATATTTCTCTGCTTGATATCTCTTTGCTTGTATTTTCTTATTTGTAAGTCGCTTTGGATAAAAGCGTCTGCTAAATGAATACATGTAAATGTAAATGTAAATGAGATCAATTACTGATGTTGGGTGAGGAGACTCCAGTGCCAGTTCTTGATGTTCAATGGGGTTGAGGTCAGGACACTCGAGTTCTTCTACCTTCTTCTATGTCTCTCTCTCTCTCTCTCTCTCTCTCTCTCTCTCTTATATATATATATATATATATATATATATATATATATATATATATATATATATATATACATATACATGTACACACACGTTTAGAAAGAATTTTAATTTGACTAAAAACTCTTACAGTGAACTACTGTCTACTAATATAAATATGTTATATCTGCTAATTTCCAGGTCGAGAGGTTAAAGTGTGAAGGTAATTTGAACTCTCACATTATTACTGTATTGTTTCTTTAAAAGAAACGCAGGCGCTTCTCACAAGAAAGAGATGACATCATCCTTTCCGGGAAATGGCATCTCACCCCGTGTGTGTGTTTGTGTGAGAGAGAGAGAGGTGAGGACAAATCATTCTGTTTTCCTCAAGATCACGCGACAGTGAGAAAAGAGGTAGTGCTGCGGCTACAAATACTGAGACTGATCCTTTATTTGCGGTTTCAGTCTGACATTCTGCGTTCCAGTAAACTTTAAAATGAGTCATCTCTTTACAGCCTGGAGCAGGATTATCTCTCCCTCTTTATATCATCCATTTGTAAAACATTTACAAATGTAGACAATTATCAGGCTCATAATATAATATAATATAATATCAACATTTTAATTTTATTTTATAATAGAATATATTTCATATACAGTGGTGTGAAAAAGTGTTTGCCCCCTTCCTCATTTCCTGTTCCTTTGCATGTTTGTCACACTTAAGTGTTTCGGAACATCAAACCAATTTAAACAATAGTCAAGGACAACACAAGTAAACACAAAATGCAATTTGTAAATGAAGGTGTTTATTATTAAAGGTGAAAAAAAATCCAAACCATCATGGCCCTGTGTGAAAAAGTGATTGCCCCCTAAACCTAATAACTGGTTGGGCCACCCTTAGCAGCAACAACTGCAACCAAGCGTTTGCGATAACGTGCAATGAGGCTTTTACAGCGTCCTGGAGGAATTTTGGCCCACTCATCTTTGCAGAATTGTTCTAATTCAGTCACATAAGAGGGTTTTCGAGCATGAACGGCCTTTTTAAGGGTCATACCACAACATCTCAATAGGATTCAGGTCAGGACTTTGGCTAAGCCACTCCAAAGTCTTCATTTTGTTTTCTTTTTCGCCATTCGGTGGTGGACTTGCTGGTGTGTTTAGGACCATTGTCCTGCTGCGACAACCCAAGTTCGTTTCAGCTTGAGTACACGAACAGATGGTCGGACATTCTCCTTCAGGATCTCTTGGTAGACAGCAGAATTCATAGTTTCTTTGATCACGGCAAGTCTTCCAGGTCCTGAAGCAGCAAAACGCGCCCCAGACCATCACACTACCACCACCATATTTTACTGTTGGTATAATGTTCTTTTTATGAAATGCAGTGTTCCTTCACGCCAGATATACTTGGACACACACCTTCCAAAGAGTTCCACTTTTGTCTCATCGGTCCACAGAATGTTGTCCCAAAAGTCTTGGGGATCATCAAGATGTGTTGTGGAGAAATTGAGACGAGCTTTGATGTTCTTTTTGCTCAGCAGTGGTTTTCTCCTTGGAACTCTGCCATGCAGGCCATTTTTGCCCAGTCTTTTCCTGATGGTGGAGGCATGAACGCGCTGATCTTAACTGAGACAAGTGAGGCCTGCAGTTCTTTGGACGTTGTTGTGGGGTATTTTGTGACATCTTGGATGAGTCGTCGCTGCGCTCTTGGGGTAATTTTGGGCGGCCGGCCACTCCTGGGAAAGGTTCACCACTGTTCCGTTTACGCCATTTGTGGATAATGGCTCTCACTGTGGTTCGCTGATTCCCAAAGCTTTGGAAATGGCTTTATAACCCTTTCCAGACTGATAGATCTCAATTACTATCTTTCTCAATTGTTCCTGAATTTCTTTGGGTCTCGGCATGATGTGTAGCTTTTAAGGATCTTCTGGTGGACCTTACTGTGTCAAGCAGCTCCTATTTAAGTGATGCCTTGATTGTGAACAGGTGTGGCAATAATCAGGCCTGGGTGTGGCTAGAGAAATTGAACTCAGGTGTGGACAACCACAGTTATAGTATGTTTTAACAAGGGGGCAATCACTTTTTCACACAGGGCCATGATGGTTTGGATTTTTTTACCTTTAATAATAAACACCTTCATTTACAAATTGCATTTTGTGTTTACTTGTGTTGTCCTTGACTATTGTTTAAATTGGTTTGATGTTCCGAAACACTTAAGTGTGACAAACATGCAAAGGAACAGGAAATGAGGAAGGGGGCAAACACTTTTTCACACCACTGTATTGTGAAAATTTAAATGCTAGGGGAAACAATCAGGGGGGAAATAATCCAAAAAAGGTTGTTCATTTGTACCGTTCATGCTTGTGCATGTTTGTTTTATCTAAATTAACCGATTTAATGTGGTTGTTGGGTGTTTAAAAAAAACAACCAAAAAAAAAACAACCAAAAAAATAAAAAAAAAACAAACAAACAAACAAACAAACAAAAAATAATATATATATATATATATATATATATATATATATATATATATATATATATATATATATATATATATATATATATATATATATAACACACACACACACACACACACACACACACACACACATATACACATATACACATACACACACACAGACCTCCAGGGCCTCACACCTCCAGGGTCCGGGGTTTGATTCCCACCGTGAGTGTGTGTGTGATTGTGCCCTGCGATGGACTGGCACCCTGTCCAGGGTGTACCCTGCCTTGGGATATGCTCCATGGGATAGGCTCCAGGTCCCCCGTGACCCTGAATAGGATAAAGCGGTATAGAAGATGGATGGATGGATTTTTATGTGTTTGGTCTCATTGGTCACATCACCATAGTCATTTAATTGCAACTGAAATGTAGATATTTGCGTCACAACTCTAAAACTTAAAAGCAATCAAGTAAAACGTGCTATAATACTGTTGGTGTAATGATTATATTTGGTATGTTAAATATTTTCAGGTCTATTGTTGAGTATACTGCCACTTTTACATATTTCATATTCACACACAAAAAGCCCTAAATTGTCATAATTGTGACGGATGGAATAAAAAAAAATTTAGTTATTAATGACCATCCATCCATTTTCTGTACTGTTTTTCTATATGCTACACAGGGTCATGGGGGAGCCTGGAGCCTATCCCAGGGAACTCGGGGCACAAGGCCGGGGACATCCTGGACAGGGTCTGTGGGAGGAAATCCGAGTACCCGGAGGAAATACGTAGTTACATTAAATCTGGCAAAGGAAATCTACATGAGGTCAAATGAAGTATGCAGAATAATAAATTCAAATATTAATAATAAATTACTGTATGGTTTTAAACATTTATTTAAAAAAATAATTGTGTGTTGATCAAATGATGCAACTCTTGACTCTGTAGAAAATTAACACAATTGTGTTAAGAATACAAATGACTTTTTGAAAAGGTGTACAGTTTGTGGCACGAGACTGCTGAAAGACTCAAATTAGTTCACTCCCACATCTGGGGGAATAAAGGGAATAAATATGTTAAATGTGGTTTGCTTTTAGGAACTCTACGAATAATCTATAGGTAGCTACAACACTCCCTAGCACCCCCTTGGTGCTGATATTTTTTAGATATCTATTCATTCATTTATTCACTCAGCAGTAACTAGTTGGCCTGGAGCCTATCCCTGGAATAGTGAGCATGAAGCAGGAAGCCACTGTGGTTGGGACGCCAGTTCATCACAGGGGATAGTGTTAGACATAGTAACTATGAAAAAAATAAATAAAACAATCCCAACGTAAATAAACTGCAAATGAATCAGCAGTTGTGGATGCAGAGTGTCACAGTTTTGGAATCAGGATGAGATTTCCTCCTCTAAATAATAGCTGCTCACTTCTCTCTTCCATTTGCACCATGCACAGCTGTCACAGTTATTTATAAATACGCAGTTAAATCAGCTCTACCTCCATGCTGCAATGACCCCAGAAGAGCCACTGACACCCGTTCTGTTTGTTTACCCCACCTAGAGCTATGGATACAGCCTCACAGTCTTTAGTGGTGACCAGCCAGCAGTGTTTCATCTCAGACATGCAGACAGAGGGAAAGCCATAGCCAGGATTCCCAATCCCTTCATGGACCCTGACATCATTTACTTCTGCAGCTGTGTCCATGTGTTCTGCTATATCCGGCATAGCCAGGCCCATTGTCACCGAGAGGGAGAGAGTGGAACGTCCATAGCCCATTCCTCGCTAATTTACTAAGACCTTACATCATTCCAACTAGGTTAGAATTACACAGAAATGTGATGACATGAATTTCTGTCTTTTTAATTTATTAAGATCACTGTTATTGTAGAATTTACAGTTGTCTGTGCCACTGTGACTTTTCATTTATGAGTAAATGAAATATGTTTGAACTTTTCTACCCTTCCTGTAGATGTAAAAAAATGTCATCATATTTGTTGCAGCACAGACGTGTGATTATCTGATGATTTATGAAATCTTTTTTTAATACATGCCTAATCAGCATAGAGTCAACAATAGAATTTTCATGTTGTAATACTTCCCTATTTCCATTTCCTTTCTGCAACATCAGATTTTAAACCCTGTATGTTGATTTCGATGGTCTGAAGGAAACACCAGGTTCTTCAAACTGAAAAATAAAAGTGCTTAAAATGCTTAATAGTACGAATTAAGTGCTTTAAAAGTAAATCACTTAATCTAAAAAATATGAGCATAGTATTAATCCTGGTGCCAAAACCATCTGAGCACACACTACAGGACAATGAAACATAATCCAGATATATTCTAAACATGATGACTTAATGTAATGATCTTATGACAGAACATCTGCAGTTAATTTCCATCAGAGAAGTGTACAGCGTGCTGTATAGTCACCCACTGAGTCTGCATCAGATCAGGAAAGTCATGTGACTGCTTGTAAACCTTTCAGCTTCATGCAGAATTGATATGGTGAGCAGGTGAGTGATGCAAGCCTTGGACCAATCAGCTTGTTCAACAGAGATGACATCTTCTGACCATTCTGTGGTGTGACTGCAGCATGCGTCATAGCAACGGGAGAGAGATAAATAGTTCATGCGAATCCTTTCAGGACCGTGCAGGAACACAGAGGCTCTGATGGCTCAGCACACAAGAACATTATTAATTTATCTGTTATGATATGTTAGGATTTGTAAATTAGTGCTGTAAGGCTGAATACTAAGTCTCTTGAATACTAATTCAAAAGTACATTATCACTCTATGTGGATTCTTCCTGCTGTATAGGTTATTGAAAATGTTTTCAGAACATGTGGTGGTTCAATAGCTAGCACGTATACATGATCTCTAAGAGAATGCAGAGCATACATATTTTCCAAGGTGTTTTAACTGATTGTGTGCATTGTGGTATTCCACTGTGTCATGAGCTAATGTTGGTAAGAGGTCTGTTGATCCTCAGATTATGCCATTCTGTAATGGCAGAAGAGCCGACATTGTATTGAAGATATATTTGTGAGTCATCATTACGAAATCTGATCTTGCCCCTGGATACACCAATATGACATCACGAACAGTGTCTCTGGAAAGTATCCAGACCCCCATCATGGTGTTATAGATTTCAGTTAAAATTAATTCAATTTCTGGCCATCAAGTTACACCCAATAATCCATAATGACAAAGCAAACTTTATAGAAATTGTTCGTATTCACATTATATTCAGACTTTATTCGGTACTTAGTAGAAGCTCCTTTGGTAGCAATTACAGCTTCAAGTATTCATGGGTAAATCTCTACAAGCTTTATACTCCTGGCAGATCCTCAAAAGTGCAATCTGATTCAATAGGGAGCATCTTCATCTCTCTCTTCACAGATGTTCTACTGGACTTTTCATCCAAATAGGACAGCTTTTCACCCTAATGTTCACAATATTTAGCTTTAAAACACCTGTTTCTTACATTCAGTCAAATGAAGGGCCAAATCCTTTCTTTAGTGTACTGAAGTGCCAAAGTGTTTCAAAAACACTAACAAATTAAACTTGCAAAGTAATTCCTGAGTGTATTGTCATATACAAACAGAATAAACATGATGCAATGGCACTTGAATATTTGCAATGAAATTCTTTGACTCGTGTTCCAGGAATTCATGTAATTGGTTTCAGTAAAAAAAATAAAAAATAAAATAAAAAATAATTTTTATATATATATATATATATATATATAAGGTTACAAGACAACTTCATCATGGATCATGTGACAAGGTAGAATTTCCTGTTTGCCAAAACCTGAGAGAAAAGAAAGACTGTACTCAGTGTTTGTCATGTGACTTTGTGATAGTGGAAAACACAGTTGCTTAGTGGTGCTATTTATACTGAAATCTCACCGTCAGCATGAGCGCTGCAGTTTCTGTCATTAGTCACATCACTGCTCAGACTCCTTCTGAGTCAATCTTTAGTATCACCTGCCCCCTAACTTGTTGATAGAACTGATTTTCTGGTATTTACATAACTGATCTACTTTCTTGCTTGCTCCCAATATTTTACTGGTAAATTCTGATATTAGTTTTTTATAAAACTCACTGAAGACAAAGAGTCTTAATAATTTTAAACAAGTTATCCCAAGAATAATGTTTCTCAATGGGGCTTTTGTTTGATGCTTGTGTACATGGTCTTTATCAGGGACTATACAGTGGCCTAGCTGCTGAATTCTATGCCAAACATAGACAGAGTCAGTGATAGAGAAACCAGATAGGCTGTCTTTCACTCCTGCTCTTCCTGCTTGTCAGAGCCATCTGTTCTTACGTTTAACCTTTGTTCATGTTCGTGTACATGGTGAATAAACATACGTGGATGCAGTTGAGACTTGCACTTTCATTTTAATACATTTAGTACCGTTTCATTTCTGTACATGACTGTACATGTCTACTGTAATGAGTTATATAATCCCACTCTCTGGTGTCACTCAGAAGAGGATGGGCTCCAGTTCAAGTTTCTTCAAGTCATCTCAGGGAGATTTTCCTTGCAACAGTCTACGCAGTATCTATGGGAGATTTTTTTTAAAATATATAAATAAAAAATAGATAGATTTCTGTAAAGCTGCTTTGTGACAAAACTGCTGTTCCATACAATTGACTTGTGCAACATTTCAGCAGCTCAGTTTGATTTGGTCCCATTTTGTTCTACAACTGTATCCATTTCCCTCCAGAAATTTATTTAATGTGAACTAGCCATATGATTCAACCAATTTAATAAGAACTTCTGTTCATACTTCATATACAGTATGCTTTTTGTTGCTGTAGGTAAGATGCAATCACACAAGACATGCTGCAACAGAAGCGTAATGGAGTCGCGACTTACTAAGAACACATCATCTTCTAATGAATAACAATATGGAACCACAGCAAGGGTTTCTGAAGAATTCTAGGCTTCGAAGATTATTGAAATGGAGTATTGTAGCCAAAAACAGTTCGAGAACCACTGCTTGCTTTTTAAGTTACTGCAACGTCTTTTATGTCTTTGCACCGATACGTACCATCTTATAATAAGCACTTTGATTATGGTCCTTTGTTAATGGCTAGTTGCTTGACATCTGATTATGAACATCTTGTATGTGGGGGCGGGGGAGAGAACGCCAAGTGACGACGAGTACGTGTTCCGTTAATAAGCTATACTGTATGGTTAAGATTAACTTGCCTTCACCACAGTAATAGTAACTTCCTATTTTTCAAGGATAATAATTTGTCTGCATTTACTTTTAATATTCTTCATTAGTGTCAATAGGTTAAGGTTCAGTTAGTCCCTCTTGGTTTGTCCTATAGTACTTGCTGTTTATGTTAGCAAAAAGACATCACATTTAATACAATCAATTTGATGATTTCAGGTTTGGTTTAAAATTAAGAAAAAAATTAAACCAAAAGAACTGAGGTTTGGCTCATGAGGCATGAACTATTTAAAAACAATTTATCTAGTGCCTTCAAGACAGAGCACACCCAGTCTTACAGCTCGATAGAAAATCACAGCTGACAGCACTTTTTAGGCTTGAACTTTGTCTAAGAAGTCAGCCCAAACCAAGCTCTAATCAGAAATGATCAATCCAGTGCACCATTTTCACATTTTCAACATGTTCTGTATCAATTCCCTTGCAAAGTTCCAGACGGAATGCTGCTCATCTGAGATAGGACAGAACAAAACAAAACAAAAAACAAAAAATGGTTTCCTGGGGTCCAAAGAAAATGACAAAATGACTTGTTTGATGGAAGTAACAGATCGTGAGTCATTCGCCATCTTAACTGTGAAATGAAATATGGTTTAAAAAAACAAAAAAAAAAACACCAGAGATTCACTCTCTTATCAATCACAGCAACACTAGCCAATCATCGGTGTCTGTGAGCTCGTGTATGCAGAAGTGGGTAGATAGCGCTTTCCTCCATGTGTCTTACACCTGTTACACCGCCCCCTTACATGAGCAATCAGTTAAAAAAAAAAAAAAAAGAGGCAGTCGCTGACCTCGGAGGAAGCGTTTGATAGGAGAGCGCTGCCTGATGGGTGGGAAATGGCCATGATTAAATTAGGAAGAAAATCAGGGAAAAACCATCAGTTATAACTTGTGGTAGAAAAAAAAAAATCATTCAGGTTCACAGGGAAAAACGGCAAGCCATTCATGACACAGATTTCCACCAAGTGTACATTTCCCCCCTTTAAGATGAGGGAATAAAAAAACGTTGTGCTGTATTGCTCTTTGCAGCTTCAGGAATTTGCCCTCACATTAAACAGTGTTTACTTCTGCAGTTCATGAGGGTTGCTGAAAGCTTCATAAACATTGGCTGCAAATTCTTTCACTTGTTCCGTCATTAAAAGATCCTGCAAGATAAAGAAACAAAAAACAAAAACAAATCAAAAGCAATCATTAGTGATAATGTTACATGTTAGTATATATCAATATAAAAAAATTATGGTTTGTTTATTTTCTTTCATCCAGGTCATTTGGAGAATTTCAGCACTCATCCATGTTGCTTTAAGGCTGTATAGAGTTAAGGCTGTGTCATGAAAACCAACCCAATGAAAAGAAAACTGAAAACCTCAATGGTCTATCGTACCTGAACAAACCTACTGGGGACTTCACTGCATATTGAGTGAATCTGTCCGTTGGCGATAGGAATTATTTTGGCGAGTGGGAGACTTACATGTAAGAGACTGGAAAAGAATGAGAAACATTTTAACTAAATTTTTTTAAAATAAATAATAAGAAGAAAGATTAAATAAAGAAACATACAAAGGCATAATTAATTCCTGACCTATCAGATGTGCTGCTGGGGGTGGAGTCTCCTTGAGGGGGGCAAAAAAACTCTGCCATGTTGTCAAGAAAACGGCTAAAGCCCCGGTTCAGGCAAGCACCGAGTATGGTACTGAAATCTGGGCTAACATCATAAGATTCATAGACAAAAAATCAGATACCAATTAAAAATGTATTACACAGTATAGATAGATCGATAAATTAAAAATATCATAGTATTTACATACTTCTCGAGCATGTCCCTGGTTTCGTTTAGTAGCTTTATTGTTGTGACATCATTCTCCGTCAGACCACAAGCCTGTAAGTTGCAAAGACATGTAAGCTAAAATGTCAAATTCACACACAGTCCCCTCCGAAACTACTGGAACAACAAGGGCAATTAATTTGTGTTTCTTGTTACCCAGGTGTGTCATGTTACATTGAATGTTTAAGCAATAAACAGCTCTGAACATCTACTCTTGGTTTTAGCCTTCAGCTTCGCCGGTGATGACTGCATTTCTTGCTAAAAAAGGATAATCCAACATGAAGATCAGAGAGCTGTCTATGGGAGAAAAGCCAGGCATTTTGAAGCTGAGAAAGAACCCTAATGTAATATATCAAACTCACCGTTTTCAATAAACAAAAGAAAAATGTTTGATCTCTCCACTTCTTACTGAAGGTGTCACCTTACGTGCAGCGAGGTCCCGCTGACCCCCTTATGATAATAAGTGCATCATTTTCATATAAAAGCACAATGTGGAGTGTATTATTCAGTGATTTCCCATCAACTACAATGGTAGTTCTATTAACTAACTACATTTAAAAGTTTTATAAGTCAGATTTAATGTTGTGGAACGTCAGTTGCAACAGAAACAGGGTTGTTCCTGTTCTCAGTTACATTATAGGTGTGATAAACAGTCATTCACTTACTCAAAAAAGCACTCTGCCATTCTACCAAGAAACCAGAAAGCGTAAACTCGCTTGCTGGGAAACTTTGTAAAGCACACAGACACTTGAGACTCATTCCATAATGATAAATAAATGTCTCTTAACAAAAAAAAAAAACAACTTCCACATTCTCAATTACACATTTTTCTTTAGTAGACAACAGGTTTTTCCAAACATGTTTATTATTAGAATTATATTATTATTATTATTATTATTATTATTATGCAGAGCGTCCACTCTATAAGTTCCTTTGCATTAGAACGTATTAGAACCAGAGCGTTAATGGAAACTTGTTTTTTTTATGTTACATCTGGAATGACATCTCTATTAAAAGGCTCCTGTGTGTAATATTGCGCCTCCAATGGGATGTGGTGAAAAAATCTAAATCTATTAAAGTAAAACAGTGGATGTGTGAATGAAAACCTTTTCAGAAACAACTTTGCAGCAGTAATATTATATCACCGTTTAAAGAAATCTTCTGCGAGTTTTGAGATGCTGACCAAATCAGCCTTGATGAACTGACAGAAACAGACTTCAGCAAAATTAAAACCTGCTTTTCAGTCATACTAACTTGAGCACACAGTTACTTTCCCCGAAGTCCATTTCAGCATTCCTGCAGTTCAATTTGCCCCATTGTTCATAAAATGTTATAAGTGTGACAGACTTTTTATAACAGAGTATGTATTAATAATAATAATTTGACCATGTGAGCTCTCTACTATACCTGATCAGCTAACGGGGTCTCCTCATCAGCCATCATGTAGCAGGTCAGCGTTCTGAACTTGGACGAGCCCGAGTTTTCCTCCACTAGCTGTCGGATTTGAATTATGTGCTGCTCGAGTTCCTGCAGAGATAGACTCTGCTTCAAAGAGATCCTGAAAAATGAGCATTTATAATTATACATTTATAAGTATTCACCACCCACAACTTGTGTTACAACTTAGAAATAAAACAAACAGTACATAATATTGAAGTGGGAGATAAAATTGTTTACAAATAAACACAAATGTACAAATTGCATAACTATTCACCCCTGGTTGTTATTAGAAGTCACATAGTTGAATGAAGGTCACCTGTGTGTAATTAAAGCATTACGTTATCTCAGTGTGAATACACACATTCCTGGAAGGTCCACGGTGTTTTCACACTTCAGTCCATTCAGACTTTGCTGAGAATTTGCAGAAACTAGTTTTACTACTTATTTGTACAAGAGATACACCTGTTTTTATGTCCAAAACATGAGCATCACCCCCTAGTGACCAACTTGAGGGTGACTAAGGGAACTTCAATTCAAATTTCATGAGCACCTCATCTCAATGCTAAGTCGATCAAATTCCTGCTGCAAGCTGTCTGGCCGATGACAGCCATGTTTCTTCAAAGCAATTATGTCATCATCAAAAATCCACTTACAGATTAGCACAATGATACAATGTACCACATTTCAACTCAATCGAACTTATGGTTCGTTTAGAAAGAGTTATCTGACCTTAGCTCCGCCCCATTCACAACCACACCCCAAAATTTGCACATGATCTCAAAATTTCCTGCAAGCACCCATCAGTTACAGCCGTTTGGGTCAACTAGGCTCCGCATATGAAGAATTGATTGATGTGTGACAGAGACATCGTTTAGCAATATTGACGCATTTCAATAATTATTGAGGTTCACACTCTGCCAGGTAATTAGACCCAAACTTTGTAATTAGACCAAAACAGAGCAAAAAATCTTAGGAATAGTTCACAAAAGTAGAATTTGGATATTAGGCAAATAATCATGGAAGAACTGAGTGGGTGTGACCTAGCTGAATTTCACGGAATGCAATGAATAAGAGAAAAAGTATTTTGACACTTGAGCTAAAATGTAAACACTTGTGCTATAGTGCCACCATCAGGCCACTAATGTTCCATATGACAAATAATTTGCTAAAATACAGCACCACAGACAACAAAGAAGTCAATATATTACAATAAAGACATATTACAATTAAATGACAGCTAAAAAAGTTTTACTGTAGCTCCAAATGAATAATTTTCTTAAATGAACATCTGACGTGAAATAGAAGGTCAGATTGACAGCCTTATGCTGCCATCTTGTGGTGTAATACTATATTACAGACCATGTTTTAAAAAGGGACACTCATGATGGGAATGGTTGCCATTATTCCACACCTTTATGCACACGATAATGAGCTGGTACATGAACAAGCTCAATTCTCACCCTGTCATGATAGTCATTAAGACCAAGGAGCCCTCATAAGTCCATGACAAACATCCAGAAACATATCAAATCAAGGTTTGGTTAAAAAACAAAATCCCAAATTTTAACTATTAAACCCTTTATTTAAAAAACTAAATCAAAACAGAATCTGGCTAGAAGTTAGTCCACTAAAAGTCAGTCTCCAGGTAAGGAAGGCATTAGTCAGAGAAGCAACCAGGGAGCCAAGAGTAACACTGACAGAGCTGGAGGGATCCACAACTCAGAAGGGAGAAGCTGTTTACAGCTGTTTAAAACTTCAGACCACACACTCCACAAAGCCAGGCTCTTTATGGAAGAGTGGCGCACTAAGCCTGATGGAAACCCAACATCAGCCTGAACACCATTTTGTCAAAATTTTGCTGAGCCAAAGCAGATGTCACTGTGTGCTTCAAGACGACCACCATCATCCCTGTGCCAAAGTAATCATCTCTGTGTGCTGCCTAAATGATTACTGGCCTGTTGCATTCATGCCTATCATCATCAGCAGTGTCTTGGGCAGTCCTCCCACCACACTGGACCCATTTCAGTATGCCTACCATCCCAACTGGTCAACAGAGGACGCCATATCTGCCAACATCCATCTGTCTCTGACCCGTCTAGATGAAAAAGACAATTATGTAAGGATGTTGTTCATAAACTTCAAGTTCAGCATTCAACACAATCCTCCTCTACAATAACTGACAACAAAGTTTGCTGGGTTTAAACACCTCCCTCTGCAACTGAATCCCGGTCAGGATCGGTAACTCCACCTCCAGCGCCACCAAACTGAACACCGGCGCCCCCCAGGGTTTGCATGCTCAATCCACTGCTGTTTACCCTGCTGACTCATGACTGTGTTGCAAAGTTCAGTCCTAATCATATCATCAAGTTTGCTGATGACACTACAGTTGTGGGCCTCATCAACAACAATGATGAGTCAGCATACAGGGAGGAGGTGAACCAGCTCGCAGAATGGTGCTGAGACAACACTATCTCTTAATGTTGAGGAGACTAAAGAGATGATCGTCAACTTCAGGAGAACCCAAGTGGACCACTCACCACCACACATCAACGGAACAACTGCGGCGAGAGCCAAAAGCTCTAAGTTTCTTGGTGTGCACATGACTGAAGACGTCTCCTGGACTCTCAACACCACCTGCCCAATCAGGAAGGCCCAACATTACGTCCACTTCCTGCGGAGGCTGAGGAGAGCCAGACTCCCCCTCCCATTCTCACCTCTTTCTACATAGAGACCATAAAGAGCGTCCTGACCAGCTGTCTCACTGTGTGGTACGGGAACTGCACCGCCTCCGACCACAAGACCTTTTTTCAACGAATCGGGGGGTGGGTGTGTGTGTGTGTGTCAGAATTTACACTGCAAGCGCGCAAATACACCATATAATGACAAACTTAAATTAAACTAAACCTTTTAAGCAACTTGCACCAGTTTCTGCAGCCCCTTACACACAGTGGAGCATTTTCGATATAAACTTAAGTTTGTGCTCGTGCATCACTTTTTGATCTCGAATATAAAATTCTCTCCTGAGGACTTTCTTCCTCAGTCATGTGATGATTAATCCTTCGTCTGATGGTGACTGAATTCATATTGGGAATAAAATTTAACATTGACAAAGTGTAAACTGAAGAAATGAATTGTTAGTGACTCGGATATTAGGCTAAAGATAGCGGCGTCGCAATACGTGCATATGATGTCATGCTCCATCGACTAGGAAGCGGCTTATACTTCTTGTTAGTAAAAAACCGCTAGTGTTCTATTTGAGATGATATTACCTTTCTAAAATTCATACACTAGACGGTAGAGTACTCCGTGCATAGTGTAAGTGTATAGTACGTCACTCGGGACACAACTTCAGGGTACATTTACAAAAGTAAATGTACCCTGTTCCGTGTGTAGAACGACTAATCAATAATGAGATTCGTTGACAACAATTTTCATAATCGATTAGTTGTTGCAGCTCTAGCCACCAGTATTGTGGATGATCCCCTCACCCTTTTCGTGGACTATTCGCCCTCCTGCCATATGGCAGAAGGTACAGGAGCATCCGTACCACCACCAGCACACGCCACAATAGTTTCTTCCCTGAGGCAGTCAAATTACTCAACACCCTGCTGCCTCTCAATGCTCACCTGGGCTAGTCAAACACCTAACCCAGTAAGACTCAGCACTACTGCACACTGCCCTTTACATAGCTGCATCAGTCACTTTATACTATGGAACTTGTTTGTGCTGCCAGTATTGCCACTATACTTGTGCTGCTATAATACTCAATAGCTTACAGTTTACAGTCCATGTTTTGTGTATCTACTGTCCTGTTCTGTGTATTTATTGTGTGCAAAGGAACTTCCAACAGGACTATAGTCCTAATCACACTGCCAAAGTTACACTGGCGAGAACGTGAAAGTTTTAAATCAAAGGGGTGAATACTTATGCAAGGTTTAACATTTTGTAGATTTCCATTCACCAACAAAAATGCTGAGAAAGTTCCAAGCTTCTAGTTTCCCTGATCGTTACTGCATTTCAGATAAAGACACTATGGACTAAAAGAATGAACAGACTAGAGGTAGACCGATTGATCCACACCTATCGTTTTTCCCGGTTGCATGGGTTGCGAGAGCAGCTGAGAAGGGTCCGCTGTCATTATACAGCATGAAAACGGCCTCTAGAGGTGAAATAAAAACTATTTTAAACAAATTTTGTTGTGCTATTTGAAGTGTTTTTTAAAAATTAATTTTGGATGTCTCTTTTTTTATTTGGACCTTTTATTTACTTTAATATTTATTACTACTAAATATACTACAAATATCAATAAAAAAAACTATCAGTTGATTGATCGGTTATCGGCATGTCGGTACTGCCCAACTTAATTATCGGTATCGGTAAAATAAACCATCGGTCCACCTCTAAAAGGGACTATAAAAGCCTTACGGTCCAAAGATTTCCTGCACTGCTTTTTTCACCACGGTGACGAGCTCAAACAACCCTGCACAAACAAACAAATGAACAAAAGCCAAACGATGATGAAAATGATTGTCATTTGGTTAAAACTACTCTTCAGCCAGAGTTAGAAACAGAAATTATAGGCACGCTGATGAAAGCAGGATCTTAAAGGTTCTCTTACCATCTCCCAGAAGGTGTTGGATACTTGACAGATACTTCTGTTGGACTTCAGGAGGAGCCAAAGGCATCTAAGAATCCAAATTTAAAACACATACAGCATACATCTACCAAAGTCATTTTTACTGCAAGAAAAATACGTATAGAGAATTTACCGTTCCGTTTTTAGTTACAGAGTTGTCCAGATACAAGTAGCCACCGATGATGTTGAGCTGAACACGTAGTAACACCACCAGCATGCAAGTACTATAAACAGCTACAATGCTTCGAGTGAAACCTAGTGGGTGAAGGCAAGCAATCATATGACAACACAGTACAAATATGTACGCATTTAATCAGTTTTTCATACACGAGGCTGAATTTAAACTTACTGATTGTCTTAAGATCCTCCCAAATCTCAATTTTGTTAGCTGGCCTAATAGAGACACTTCAGTCAGTTATAGTGTTAAAAACAACAACAACAACAACAACAACAAAAACATGATGCATTAACATACATCATGGTGTAGGATCAAGACTGGATTGAAATGCAGAGTTCATGTATGACTGATTAAAACCTTATCCATCTGGGACATAGTATTCGTGAGGAGAACAACACTTCATGGATGTGTTTATACTGAAATAGATGCGATTAGCGATTTGTTGGTAGACAACGTATTTTTGCTGATGCAACATGGACACCACTGTTATCGCAGATGGCATTTAATCTCAAACATTAAGGATAAGAGTCAGTTTTTTTTTTAAGATCCAAAGGAAAAAAAAGATCAAGAGCTTTGTTTCTCACTTTCCATTTGAGATTCAAGGCTATATCAAGGAGACACTAGACTCCAGAAATGCAATGTGGCCGTAAGAAGTGATTACAGTTGACAGCGGTATTAGTATGAAAATTTATGAAATGTACAGAATAACGAATAAGGAATAATGTTAATTATAAAGATTAAGATTATTCTTAACAGACACTATTTGGGCATTGGGCCTCATTTATCAATCTTTTAGTAAAGTTTGTGGAAGTCGAAACAGAAAAATAAATAAATAAATAAAATAAACAAGGCCGAACGTGTCCGGATGTCTTGACAGATGATCAGACATGCAGACACTGCTGCTCGCTTTAAACAGGCAAGCGAGACTGGATCACAAATCCAAACCATCTTGAGTTGTTCCTCACCTGGACTTCAGCAGTTCCGTGAGACTCTCAGAGTTCAGGCGGTGTATGATCGCCTCTCTCAGGGTAGGGAGCAAGGACAACACTGCAAGTGAAGCCATATGGATCTTTACAGAAGGAAGATCAAAGATAAAGAATTTCTGGAGAAGACACTGTGTGAAGTAAGTCTAACCGGTCATGTTACATGTCCTCTGGTTACTCTCGAAATGGAACTGCCTCCGAGCCTGAGCGATGTACTCCGCTGTCTCCCGCTCTTGCATCTCCTGGATTTTTCTTTGGGCATATTTCCCAAGCAGGTACACACCTGGTGTGTAAGGTCAGGAAGATTATTTACTTTCATATTATATTACACTCAAGAGCACTTTATTAGAAACATAAATCTATATCAGCCAATCATGTATAAGCAGTGCAATGCATACAATCATGCGGCTACAGACCAGCAGAGGAAAAAAATGTGATCTCAGTGACTTTAGCCGTGGCATGGTTGTTGGTGCTAGACAGGTAAAAGTATTTATATAACTGAGGATCTACTGGGATTTTCAAACAGCAGCGTTTACACAGAATGGTGCGAAAAACAAAAAACACCCCGTGAGCAGCAGTTATGCGGATGGAAACGCCTAGTTGATGAGAGAGGTCAACGGAGAATAGCCAGACTGGATCGACATGACAGAAAAACAACAGTAATGCAGATGACTACTCTGTACAATTGTGGTGAACAGAAAAGAATCTCAATATGCACAACACATCGAGCCTTGAGGCGGAGGAGCTGCAACAGAAGAAGACCACGTCGGGTCTGTCAGCCAAGAACAGCCAAGATGAAAGATGAGGCTGCAATGGGCACTGGTGATGGGAAGTTCGGATCATTTTATTCACTCGGGTCTTTGAATCTTGTTCAGCAAAATGAACAAATCATTTTACGAGTCATTTCGTTCATTTCAGCACAAAATAATTAAAATGTTACATGTTAAATTCCCTGACACATCTAGTACTTAATAAACTATAAAATAAACTATAGGCTAATGCAACCAAGGGCGAATTATGAGAAACAGAAATTATTAATTAATAGCATAACTGGTCTTCAGTCTGTTAGATCACCTTACCTCCCGATCCGAGTCATTCTTTCTTTTGTCACGTCACATTTGTCACGTCAGTTCCCCGGAAACAGAAATGACTAGTTCACCTCCAGAGTCTTCAGGTTCGAGTTGTTTGTTGGTCCCGTGAACGCCCCATAGGTGGAATGCAGTGGAGCAGTCATGTGATAAAAACCGACTCAAATCCGAAGACTCGAGTGATGCTCTAATCATTTCTGTTTCCAGTATTGCATGGTGCATTGCTTATGGGGCGGTCACATGATGAATGAACAACTCCAACCTGAAGACTTGAGCTGAACTAATAATTTCTGTTTCCTGTACAGAATCTATGGGGATGTTGCAGCGCATGAGCGGTCAAAAATGAACCAATCACTCTCTGAGACAACTCGTTGTTTCCGAGTCATATTAAAGATTCGTTCAAAATTAACGAATCGGTCATGAACGACATCACTAGTGGGCACAGGCTCACCAAAACTGGACAGGTGAAGACTGGAAAAACGTAGCCTGGTCTGATGAATCTCGATTTCTGCTGAAGCACACAGATGGTCGGGTCAGAATTTGGCACCAACAGCATGACTCCATGGACCCAACCTGCCTTGTGTCAACAGTCCAGGCTGGTTGAGGTGGTGTAAATGTGTGGGGAATGTTTTCTCGGCACACTTTGGGCCAGAATCTCAAAGGGATGTTTCCAACATCTTGTGGAATGCCATGCCATGAAAAATTCATGCTGTTTTGAGAGCCTTACCCGCTATTAGTACAGTGTTGCTAATAAAGTGCTCAGTGAATGTACGATAATTGGATAAATCGGATCAGAAGCCAGGGTCTGAATGCGTCAGAATATTGACTACGTTTACATGGACAGCAGTAATCTAAATATTGACCATACTCTGATTAAGACAATATTGTGATTAAGGTGTTTACATGAGTCGCTTTTAGAATACTCCTTTCATGTTCCTGTTTAACATGTTATAGAACATAATTAGATAACCGGCCCACGTCATTACGTCACCGCGCCATGCCGTCCGACGTCCCTCCAGAATTTCACGTATCGACATACAGTCTGTCTTCATTATCGTACCGTATACAGTGTTGGGGGTTTTTATTTAATTTTTACGAACGCTTCAAGTGAAGTTCATTATTTGTTATGCTGTACGTGCTAACAGACAACTGCTTGAAGTCGTGTGCTGCGTCCCAAACCGCATACTTACCATGTATATAGTAGCCGAGATATATGTATTTCTCCCACTACAGGCCTATAGCAGGTAAGTACGCGGTTTGGGACGCAGCTGTGCTCTCTTATTCGCCGTAAAATGGTCACGCACTGCTGTGTGTGGTCGTGTCCTGTCGCAAAATGCGGTGAAAACTCGCACACGACGTTCATAATGTGTGTACATGTCTGTAACTCACGTCCATAAGGCGACTAAAACAGGAATACTCCACATGTCTTAAATTCGATTTGTGTTTACTTCGAGTATGACCTTAATCGGATTAAGGTAATTAAAAATCACTGTTTACATGGTAGTTTCTTAATACGAGTTTGGTCTTAATCGGGTTAATATCGGATTATCGTTGTCCGTGTAAATGCACTGATCGTCATCAACTATGAAAACCTAATATAATACTCGCCAACAAGACATCACAGTAAGTCGTAATATAATTTGGTATTATTCCCTTAAAAGCAGCAGGTGGTAATTATCGCCAATCAAGAATGACCTCTAGGCGTATGGACATTTTGCATACGACTTCTGACGTCACAACACCATTAAAGCCCTACTGCTTCACGCAGACCTCCACGTGAGTGAAGGTCTGCACTGATTTTCCATTCCTAGCTGTGAACTAAATTTGATTTATAAAATAATAAATAAAAGGATTAAGGAAAGCTAGTAGCTACATCCAGAACAAACAACCATAATACATCATTTCAGAGTCCAAATACTACCGCAGCAGCTCGTTTTTTTTTTTTTTTTTTTAGATTTTTACTGATTCAAACTTATTATTTCGTACAACAGCAGCAACAGCAGTTCGCTACATGGACAACTGTGACTAGCTAGCTAACTAGCTTTACCTAGCGCGAGCGCGCGCGCGTGTGTACATGTGTGTGTGTGTTACCTCCAGCAAAAGCTCCGGCGAAAATAAATTTCCTTTTATGACGCTTGATAAAGTTCCACGTAGAAGACAACATTTTAAAAATAATACAAATTTTAAAAAAAACACACTTTCGATTTAGAGACACGCTTAAAGTAAACAGGATGAATAGTAAGTTTCTTGTTCAGACAGAACTAGCAGCAATCCACGCAACATGAGCAGAAGATCAGTGACACGGTTGCCAGATCCCTCTAAATCCGACTGTGAAGGGGGGAATGTAGTGTTCAGTGGTGCAGGACGACGTTAATACCCGCAAACCAAATGACGTCAGAGAGCCTAACACACGCGACTTGTGCTATAGGCTACTGTCTAGTAATATTTTAGAGTAAATCCATTAATGAACAGTTTGAAACGTTCAGTCCGACTACCCCAAAACAAAACAATCACAGACATTCTAATGGTTTCCACTACAAATACCATTACAAACTATCCATTAACCATCAGAGCCAATACTAGTGGTATTTAATGGTATCCACTAGACATAACCTGTCACCAATAGAAGGCTACAAATTATCAGTGGAGACCGACAGGACCTTAGAATTTCTAGTAAAACCGGTATGATTCCCATTATAACAATTATAACCATTACAAATTCTAGGAGGGTTTCTGTTTTTTTATTTTATTATTTTTTTTTTTTTAGCAGGGTAATCCCAAAATCACACCTGCAACTAGCATTGAAAATTGGGGACAAGCATTTCACACGTATTTAAGATATACGGAAATGATCCATTCCATAATCTGCTGTTCCCTCTCCCGTTGCATTGTTTCTTACAGTAGAAATGGTTCTGTACATCATAGACACACTGTTTGTTCTTATATTATGTGCTATAATTTGGTGACCCAGTAATTAAGGGTCTGGGCTACTGATCAGAAGGGTTCAAGTCACACCAACGTCCAAACTGCCACTGTTCAAGGCCCTTAATCCTCTCTGTTCCAGGGCTACTGTATTATGGCTGACCTTGCACTCAACTCCTATGAAGCTGGGATTTGCAAAGAAAATAATTTGACTGTATTGTAATATATCCATTCATTTTCTATACTGCTTATTCTACTGGGTCACAGGGAACCTGGAGCCTATCCCAGGGGGCATCAGGCACAAGGTGGGGTACATTCTGGACGCGGTGCCAATCCATTACAGGACACAATCACATTCACACACTAAGGACACTCTGGATATGCTAATCAGCCTACCATGCATGTCTTTGGAATGGATGAGGAACTGGAAACCTCTGCATCACAGGGAGAAAATGGCACGGGGAGAACACACAGGGCAGCAGCGGGATTTGAACCCCCAACCCTGGAGGTGTAAGGTGAACATTCTAACCACTAAGCCACCATGTGTAATGTTTTTATACTTATCCAAATTATATTATTAAACCTCATTCAATTGACCTATTTCCCCTGCAAAAGCCACGTTTCCAAAGCCACGTTTCCAAACCTCCGGAGGACGGCACAGAAGATGCTGATGTTGTTTGGCTTGATCTACGTATGTGAGCAGACATTCAGTGTAATGAATATCAACAAAGCCCCACACAGATCCAAGTTAACTAACCAACACTTCGGATCTATCCTGAAAATTGCCACAACAAAACTAACTCCAGACTTTGATGCACTGGCAAAAAAGGGAGATCAACAACACTGTAACCACTGAAACTGAACATGAGTTTCTCTACTGTGTTATGAAATTAATTCATTTGGAAAACAATTGGTACAATGAGCCATGCATATTCATGCTTTGCTACCTGTTGCTACCATGTGGGAATATCATACCCACATGTTCCCATTCAGGCCAAAAGTATATGGACACCAGACTATCATACCCATATGTGCCCATTCCAAAAAAAAGTTCTTCCACCTTCCAACCTCAACACACCACTTTGTGCACTTTGTGCCATTCTGGAACAGGTTTGGCCTCTTAGTTCAATCCAGCCATCCAGCCATCTTCAACCGCTTACTCCTTTTCAGGGTCACGGGGGAACCTGGAGCCTATCCCTGGGAGCATCGGGCACAAGGCGGGGTACACCCTGGACAAGGGTGCCAGTCCATTGCAGGGCACAGTCACATACACACTCACTTAGTTCCAGTGAAGGGAAATTATAACACTACAGCTTACAGAGACGTTCTATACAATTGTGTGCTTCTAACTTGGTAACAGTTTGAGGAAGAAACACATATGGGTGTGATGGTCAGGGGTGCACATACCTTTGGTCATATAATGTATGTAGAATAGCGCTTTTATAAAAACATCTTTTTCTGATATTACAGTATATGTATCACTAAATTCTATGCGAATTTAAGAGGTTCATTTGTTTATTATATTTGCCAGTGTTTAAGGTAGGCTATAAGTTATAAATGATAAGAAGGAACTTTCTGGGAAGAAGTCGTGCAGTTTTCCGATGTATATTAATGAAGAGATTATTCCAAGAAAACACTGCAGTTTGTTTAGAAACAAAAGTTCGTTGAAGGATTTTCCTTGTGGCGTCTTTAATTTTGACAATCGCGTCATCCGTCTCCAGCGATACAGCTGATGACGCAATAAATGTGCGACGTGGACGGCTCCGTCATGTGTGTTTAAGAAACAACTAGAAGTATTTGCATTGCACATTACATGTAAATCAGTGGAATGTGGCGATTAATCTATTAAATTTGAAGGGAAAAAATCGCACTTTGTTCTCTTCAAAATGCAGTAGGGTTTTGTTTTAATTTATTTTTTATTTTATTATGCAGCTGCTACAAACAATACAGCTTTTACTTCATAAACCCGAGACATGCAACATGCTCTTCCACTTCACGAGGCTAAAAGGGCTACTGACTTTCCACAAGCTCTTATTTACTTAATAATTCTCACTGTTTTGCTGTGAATGCTCGGGTGTACGGCTGTGATTAATTTCCCCAGTCTGTCCTTCTTTTATGGTCCCCGGTGGGAACGCATCACCACTTATCGTTCCTCTTTCCACTGGACGTTGTGCGCTTGCTCTGTGTGATCTCGAGTTTAGTAATAGGAAGTGTGCTATAATATAGTTTATAATAATAATAAAAAAACACTCTTCGAGATGCGATCAGACCATACGGAAAGCGATGTGATAAACGGGAGTTTCCACCAGCCCTCAGACAGTGAGGTTCAGAGATGGATGTCCAGTGCATTTAACATGGTACTGCTGTTCTACTCTTTTTTTTTTTTTTTTACACTTGACTCTCAATTTCTGATCAGATGTATTATTAAAGCCGCATGTTTCATGTTTAACAGGCGAAAGAGGCTCTTGAATGCGGCGAGGTGCCAGTTGGATGTCTTCTGGTGTACAACAATATGGTTTTAGGCAAAGGAAGGAATGAGGTGAACGAAACAAAAAATGTAAGCAATAAATCTAGCTCTTGTTGGCTTTATGTTGTTGTTATTATTATTCAGAATTTTAATTTAATTTTATTTTCATGCCACTTGTGAACGAATATCTCATATTTATTCTTAAAAACCTTTAGAGATTGAAGCATGTTAACAGTCTCCTCAAGAGAGCAGAAACTGGAGCTGAACTGGAATTCTGAGAGATGCTTTAAATTTGAATTGTGTTCTGTTCATGTCACAATAGAAAAAAAAAGTGTTTTTAAAAAAATTATTATTATTATTTGACTTAAAGTAGAACCATTCTCAAGAAAAATCCCCCAGCATGAAATTGTATGAACTTGGCTCAATTTATATATATATATATATATATATATATATATATATAAATGCCCATGTTTATCTTTTCAACTCACAAGTGATGTATTAAATATGTTACATGATTGGCCATTTGCAGCCCAAGAATGTAAAGAGTGACTACAGAATTACAAAATAAAAACTCCGCTTTTATGTACAGACTAGTAGCTGGCAATGGAAAACACATTTGAGCACATTAAAAGGAAAGTCCACCCTGAACGACTTGCAGTCATTCTGATTAACATCTGATCTTCACTGGCCTCAGAGACTGTTGTAATGAAATTCTGAGTTAATGTTTTTAACTTGGCATCGGTTGGTCTGTTTTCGCTTTGTAACATTTCCTACGTTACCCACAGTGTCATTCGACTAACCGATGATAGTGTTGCAGAGGTTTAATGCTGCGTTTGACTCGTAATTCACAGCCTCCAGCCAGTAAAAGCCAAAGAAAACACCCTCTCATCTTGAAATTCCTACTCATCAACTTGGGTTAGCCTTCTCAACTGCGAGGTCCTTTCCTGTTTTCAGAGTGATGTCAAACCATGGTGAACGCTCACAGCATTAACGGCAAACACAGAAGAACGTTTTGCCTTTAAATTAGTTATACTGTATATACATGTACAATGAGGGGAAAAAAAGTATTTGATCCCCTGCTGATTTTGTACGTTTGCCCACTGACAAAGAAATGATCAGTCTATAATTTTAATGGTAGATTTATTTGAACAGTGAGAGACAGAATAACAGCAAAAAAATCCAGAAAAACGCATGTCAAAAATGTTATAAATTGATTTGCATTTCGAGACTGGCGTTTGGCAACTCGAACCTTCAGCTCCCTCCACAGATTTTCTATGGGATTAAGGTCTGGAGACTGGCTAGGCCACTCCAGGACCTTAATGTGCTTCTTCTTGGGCCACTCCTTTGTTGCCTTTGTTGCCGTGTGTTTTGGGTCATTGTCATGCTGGAATACCCATCCACGACCCATTTTCAATGCCCTAGCTGAGGGAAGGAGGTTCTCACCCAAGATTTGACGGTACATGGCCCCGTCCATCGTCCCTTTGATGCGGTGAAGTTGTCCTGTCCCCTTAGCAGAAAAACATCCCCAAAGCATAATGTTTCCACCTCCATCTTTGACGGTGGGGATGGTTTTCTTGGGGTCATAGGCAGCATTCCTCCTCCTCCAAACACGGCGAGTTGAGTTGATGCCAAAGAGCTCCATTTTGGTCTCATCTGGCCACAACACTTTCACCCAGTTTTCCTCTGAATCATTCAGATGTCTATTGGCAAACTTCAGACGGGCATGTATATGTGCTTTATTGAGCAGGGGGACCTTGCGGGCGCTGCAGGATTTCAGTCCTTCAATTGTATTCCCAATTGATTCCCAAGTGTATTACCAATTGTTTTCTTGGTGACTATGGTCCCAGCTGCCTTGAGATCATTGACAAGATCCTCCCATGTAGTTCTGGGCTGATTCCTCACTGTTCTCATGATCATTGCAACTCCACGAGGTGAGATCTTGCATGGAGCCCTAGGCCGAGGGAGATTGACAGTTCTTTTGTGTTTCTTCCATTTGCGAATAATCGCACCAACTGTTGTCACCTTCTCACCAAGCTGCTTGGCAATGGTCTTGTAGCCCATTCCAGACTTGTGTAGGTCTACAATCTTGTCCCTGACATCCTTGGAGAGCTCTTTGGTCTTGGCCATGGTGGAGAGTTTGGAATCTGATTGATTGCTTCCATGGACAGGTGTCTTTTATACAGGTAACAAGCTGAGTTTAGGAGCACTCCCTTTAAGAGTGTGCTTCTAATCTAAGCTCGTTACCTGTATAAAAGACACCTGGGAGCCAGAAATCTTTCTGATTGAAAGGGGGTCAAATACTGGTTTCCCCTCATTAAAATGCAAATCAATTTATAACATTTTTGACATGCGTTTTTCTGGATTTTCTTGTTGTTATTCTGTCTCTCACTGTTCAAATAAACCTACCATTAAAATTATAGACTGATCATTTCTTTGTCAGTGGGCAAACGTACAAAATCAGCAGGGGATCAAATACTTTTTTCCTTCACTGTATTAGCTTTAGATCAATCAACATGGACATATTTTCATGTTAAATTTATAACACAGACTCTACAGTCAATGTTATAGATTTAAACAATTTTTACAGTCGACCTACCACTTATGATGCAACTCGAATGCCGCGTCATCCAATACCTAAAGCTATTGGTATGGCAGTGCTTTAATCCTTTGGTCCGTGTAGCTCTCTCCCCTCCTCATCTTGTACACATTGCTCAAAAGCTTTAACTTTCACATTGGCATCAACTATCTTGCTGAGCCATGTCTCTGTGTAACTACATAACCAACGACATTGTGTTCTGGAACGTTTGAGTACTGAATGAACATGGTGATTGAGAGAGAGAGAGTGAGAGAGAGAGAGAAAAGAAA
The DNA here is from genome assembly GCA_012411365.1 of Ameiurus melas. Lineage (NCBI taxonomy): Eukaryota > Metazoa > Chordata > Actinopteri > Siluriformes > Ictaluridae > Ameiurus > Ameiurus melas. The sequence continues at coordinate 13,521,593 of CM022753.1, read as the reverse complement.
GAGCTCTTGCTCTTTAGGATCGAACAGCAAAACGTTATGGTTATCACAGATTTGTTTGCTATTATTGCAAATTTTTCTCCTCTGTATGATGTCAGCATGGCAGACAAATGCAGGTTTCTGACAGGAACAGTGAAAATACAACAATTACCAAGAAACTAGCACCAGAGTCACAAAGCACATTACAAATATTTCAATGTAAACATATTAAATGTTTCAGCATGGAGTTTTCCATTAAGTATTGCTCCTGTTTGCACTTGAAAATGGCTTCAGCTTTACTAATTTGAAAAAGTAATCTGATTGCAACAGTGTCACTCCTTTAAGTCAAATTTAAATCAACAATAAAAACTCTATTGAAAAGCGGTGCTGTGTTTGGAGTCCGGGCGTTGGAGGATTGCTGTCGGTGCACTAGAAATAAAATATCCAAGTAAATTTGTTTGCAAGATAGGACTTTCCAAGTGAATTAAACAGATGTGCATTTGACTGAAACAAACTTGTGATTGTTCTGCATTTGACAAGGCCACACGTCATGCAGAAATGGTGGCACTGGACCAAGTGTTAGAGTGGTGTTCTCACCGAGACCTGGACCCAAAGGAGGTGTGTAAGCACACTGTTCTCTATGTGACCGTCGAACCGTGCATTACATGTGCAGCTGCACTGCGTCTGCTGAGTATCCTTTATTATTTGGTCTCCCTTTTATGCTTTTTTTTTCTTTCTTCAGTCCTGTTGTTTTTTTCTCAGAGGACTTTATTGCTTTGAGATCCTAGAACTGTATTGATCGTATTCTGTTTTAATTTAAAATTAAAACAGAATCTAATTTAAAATGATCTTTAGTAATGGTATCATTTATGGTTAATGATGTACACAGCTTCTTTGTGACCAACTTATTTTCATCCATCTCTCACTACTATGAATGTACGATGTACAGCGTTATATATTCCATCCGCAAGCAGAGCCGTCATTCTACATGATAAAACTAAGCTATGTGTAATTATTTAAAAATCTGTTTATATTCAGCACATATCAATGAAAGACTTTAACTAACAAAAGGCACATAATGTCTTAGTCCTTGACAGTGAGGTAGATGTTCCACTGGTTGTGTACGGGTGTAAGAATGAAAGATTTGGGGGCTGCGGTTCAGTTCTGGACATCTCATCAGGTGATCTTCCCCACACTGGAACATCATTCAAGGTAACATCCTTAAAAAAAAAAAAGATTTCTGCAGAGGTTCGTTTCAGTTTCCTTTATTTTATTTTATTTTATTTTATTTTATTTTATTTTATTTTTTAAATCACAAGATCGATCAAACACTTGTTGTAGCGTTCCACAAACTTCTCATAATACTTTTCTGGAATTTTTGCCCTTCTGGTGTAACTCAGGCAGGTTTGTGGGCCTCCTCACTCAGACACACTTCATCAGTTCAGTCCATGCATTTTCTCTACGGGATTCAGGTCAGGACTCCAAAACATACACTGCGTTGTCTTTTGTTACAACTTTGGAGGTTTGGTTATGATCATTCAGTATGTTTACATGGACAACAATATGATATTAACCCGATTAAGACCATACTCTGATTAAGGAACTACCACGTAAACAGCGATTTCTGATGACCTTAATCCAACTAAAGCCATAATCGAAGAATAAAAAAAATCATAATAAGCAGCCAACTAATCGATTATGAAAATAATTGTTAATTGCAGTCCCATTCCATACACAGTGCTGATCATTGTGGTTAATCAGTTAAATTTTTGCTTCATCTGATCAGAGAACGTTCCTCCAAATGTTTTGTGGTCATCTGCACACTTTTTTTTTTTATGCCAGTCTTGGAGAAGGAGCTTCTTCCTTGTGCGACAGTCTTTCAAGCTATGATGACGTAGGGCTCTCTTAATAGTGGATGCACATACTTTGGTCTGAACCCCAAATCAACAACAAAGCCGAGACACCATTTACCAAAGTTTATTCATCCCTTAGAGTTAATTTGTGCCTCTTCCTGAATGATGAAGTGCAGTGCCCTAAATGAAATGCCCAAAAACAAATGTATGGGAATTGAATATAAATACAGAATGATATGATTTGTAGGAAAGATCTGAATAGATGTTTTTGCTTTGCTCCTGATTAGGTTGATTTATATTTATATTTTATATTTGCCACAAACTATTCAGTCATTGCCTGAGCCTGAGCATGAGTTCTTGAGCTTCTGAATGATTAAAAAAAAAAAGCTGATGTATGGCAAATTTGAATCTATCACCCTTGAGAAACTGTTCAGCTGCCTACATGTTATCGTACAGTCTGATTCTGTTACTCTTACCTTAACTAATATAAGAACAACATTAATTACTTTCCATTTGACTTTACAGTGTATACCAGGCCACAGAGCAGAGGAGGCCGTTGACATGCTGAAGACATTTTACAAGCAAGAGAATCCTAATGGTGAGGTTGTCATTCATGCCATTTAGCCCTCACTATAGCTTCACAACCTAAAGTAAGGAAGGATGCTGTCACTCCGTCAGTAATGTATTTAATATTTTCCTCCTTTTGCGTCATTCTGCCCTCGTTACAGTGGTGAAGCCTAAAGTAAGAAAAGAATGCGTGAGTCCAGCAGGGGGCACTATCACCACGCACACTGAAGCAGCTCCACATGAGAATGACGTAAAAATGGCCCCTTCAGACTGAAACGGAAAAATAAAACCCACATTTCCTTTCCTCCAACTGAAGTCGGATCGACAGACTGCACCAATATGTGGTTTAAAATTACTTTCCTCTTTGGAAATTCCACTTCCAGAGGTCTCCTCCTTTTCTATCTGTCCTTACATCACTCATATGCTATACCGTGAAAACATGCCTGAGCTTCCTTATCAGCTGTTATGCTACTCTGAAAACAGCACCTCAACATCGTCAAAAGGTTTTTACAAGTTGCAAGTTGACATGTCAGTAAGGAACAGATGAGGCAGCAAGTACACAATCCTGTCTCTACACAGCTGTGTCTCAAACCACACAGCAATGCTGATCAGTTGAATGTGCGCTTTTGATCTAGTAATCTTAGTAGCTCCAGAATATTCACAGACATGAAGCAGTGTTAACACACACACATCCCAGTTTTCTTTTGTAAACGGTGCAGAGATCCACTTAAAATTGGTGTTCGGTCAGTCCAGTTTTACACACAATGGTTGTGTTGACCAAAGTATTTGTGATTTACTTTGTGTGCTTCAGCCCTCAGGATTTGACTCTTGGTTTAAAAAAAAAAAAGATTTATCATATGTAGAGCGTAGTAGAGAACGTTGTTCCTTGGTCTGTGGTACACGGGTTGTTTAGATGAATGTTAATGCTGGTAAGATTTCTGTCTGTCATATCATGGGTTGTTGATTATTCATGAACTTTTCAGGCAGAAAATGAATGTAATTTGTTATATGATGAATAACGAGTATGATCATTCACAACTGTTTCTATCTCTCTTTTTTTAAATTATGCATTAATAGACATCTTGTTTAAAGAAAATGACAATTTTAGGGCTCTCACAGTAAGAGAGCAATAACTTTGTTGAAATTACTGCAGACTTTGCTTGCACCAATAACAGTTTCAGGATGAGAATTGAGAGAAAACGGTATCATAAACCAAACCTAAATCTGCCGACATTCCTCCAACAAGAGAGACATCTGTTTTATCCATAAATAATGAGCTTGCACAAAACAGAAAAAAAAAAATAAATATATATATATATATATATATATATATATATATATATATATATATATATATATATATATATATGTATGTGAGAGAGAGAGAGAGAGAGAGAGAGAGAGAGAGAGAGAGAGAGCGAGCAAGTGGTTATGCAATTGTGCACTTTGCAAATCTGTCTAAGTGCAAGAAATCTGATTTGGAATATCTTGCTTTGTTAATGATGATGAGTCTTTATTGGTCACATATACAGTAGAGCACAGTGAAACATAGTCTTCACATACCACAGCCTGTCAGGAAGTTGGGGTCAGAGCGCAGGGTCAGCCATGATACGGCACCCCTGGAGCAGGGAGGGTTAAGGGCCTTGCTCAAGGGCCCAAGAGTGGCAGCTTGGCAGTGCTAGGGCTTGAATCCCCGACCTTCTGATCAGTAACCCAGAGCCTTAACCGCCAAGCCACCACTGCGCCGCTCAATGATTAATGATTATTAAATGAAATCCTTTTTTTTTTTTTTTTTTTTTTTTGGTGGCACTGTGTTCATGTGTGTACTCTGTCTACTGTTGATGACTTAGATTTGGCTACATGCTGCATTCTATCTAATGAAACAAAGCATGATGTTTGCTTTGTTTATCTGTGTAGGCTTTAGAGTATAGTCTTTTTAAGCAATAATGATGTAATTATAATAAGTAATATAAATAATATATGCAGGAAAAAAGCCAGGGAGTCAGTAGAGTGTTGAGGAAGTGAAAATTGCAGTGCAGTACACAAAGTTCCCAGAGAAACAGGACGTTTTGAACAAAAGTCTTTGTCAGCTGTGCAAGTAAAGCACCTCTGAAGCTGTGCTGAAACCAGAAGATATTCACAATGGTTGATGATGAACCATTTTTGCTGAGAGGATTTAAGTACCCTTGGATGGAAGGGTCATTGCAAATCAATAGAAAGTTATTCTGACTGATTACCTGATTACTCATGACCATCATCAAAACCGAAGGAATAACTTTAGAAAGAATCGAGTATATATGACCATCAAAGATGACCTCAAAAATACATAAAAATGTATCATCTACATAAAGAGCAGTAATAAACTAAAGTCAGTATTTGGAGTGACGAGTTCTTCCACTCCAATCTTAACACACCATGTCTTCATGGAGCTCACTTTATGCACAGGGGCATTGTCATGCTGGAACAGGTTTAGGAGAACTATATGTATATACTTACGGCACATACATATCCGTGGTTAAAGTCTCTGGGTTACTGATCAGAAGGTCAGGGGTTCAAGCCTTAGCACCACCAAATTGCCACTGTTGGGCCCTTGAGTGAGGCCCCTAACTGTTTCTGCTCCAGGGGCGCTGACCCTGCTCCCTAACCCCTGCTTTCTAACAAACTGGAATATGTGAATAAAGGAATAAAGGAATGACAAATAAAGTCTTCGTCTTCTCCTTCCCTTTGAGATTCTAGTCAGTATTCACGTGATTGCAGTGCGTTATTGCTAATTGCTGCAGATTTATCATGTTGCACATTCATGCTGTGAAGCTCCCATTCTACCACATGCCAGAGGTGCTCCAATCTGATTCAGGCCAAGTACACTGAATTCACTGTCACGTTCATGGAACCAGTTTGAGACGACTTTGTGACATAGCACACTGTCATGGTGGAAATAAATAGTCATTACACGATTGGTAAATTGTGGCAAAAAAGAGATGCATGTGGTATTCAAACAATTCTAGACTGGTATTAAGAGAACATTCCTCACACCATTACACTACCACCACCACCGACCTGAACTGTTGATGTAAGATTCCTACTGCATCTGCATGTCACAGCAGAAACTGAGATTCATCAGAACATTTTTCCAGTCTTCAACTGTACAGTTTGGGTGAGTCTGTGAGAATGATAGCCTCAAACATGTCAGATTTTATTATTACTATGCTAATTCATGCGCGAGAACCCATCAGATCACGTTCAGTTTGTCGCCTCTGCGTGAGAGAGCGATGGTGTTAATGAGAAGACTACGAGGTGTTGTTCTGCAGTTGATGTGCTGATGGAGAGCGCCCACAGAAACACACACACACACACACACACACACACACACACACACACACACACACACACTTGAAACATACATAAACATTTCCTAAGAACAATCAAACAGCATGCTGGCCTAGTGGACGTAATTAGTACAAAGTGAGAAGTTAAAACGGAGAACTGTTCCTTCTGTAAATATAATTAACTCACTACTGGAGCTCTACATCTTTCTTTAAAAAAAACAACAAAAAAACGACATAAGCTGAGAGGATGATTAACCAGGATTGGGAGAGGGTGAAGATTTTGACAGTCTGGTTTTGGGATGTCAAGAGTTAGCACGTAATTTTAACAGTTGGAGCTGTTTTCTCTCCTCTTCTGCAGTTTGACAGACGTTATTAGACTGCGCTATGCTGACTTACTCATTTGGATGAATCCGTCATGAGGTGATTGCTGTTTCTTGCCGAACTAAGAACATTTCCTCCTCAGGCCTGGAATGCATATGTTTCTCATTAAGAAAATGACCAGCATAGCACTGTGGAATTGTTATCTTTGCAATAGTCTGTGCTTGAGAAAGCAGAGGTTAAAAAAATCCAAATGTGCTACAAAAATATGGTGTACACTCAGAAGCCCTGAAATGTGGGTGAATTAAAACAATTCTGCTAAGAAGCATGGGCCAAAATGGGCTTCCACTGTGATTTGAAAGACTGATCTACTGATATTGGAGATATTTGGTTGCAGTGAAACGTGGCACAACCAGATATTAAGTTTGGGGGCAATTCCTTTTTCACACGGGTGATGCAGGAGTTGCATAAACCCTTTTTTCCTTCAATAAATGAACCGATCACTGTATCATTGTTTGGTGTTTTCTCGTGTACTCTTTACATTACATTACATTTTGCATGAGGATCTGAAACCATTTAGTGTCGCAAATATGCAAAATAGAGGAAATCAGAAGGGGGTAAATATATTTCCCTGGCATTGTAATCCATAAACAGGTAGGGACTGGGGAAGAGTGTGTGCTCACAGGACAGGGAGCCCTCTGTTCATATGGAGGTGTCAATGTATAACATGTAACAGAAGTTTAGTAAATGCAAAATGTATCCTTCACTTCTGTCTCAAATGTACTTGTACCAGAAAATCCTATCGGACTTGGATATGCCAGGACATCACATTTGTGAACGTCACATCTCCCTCAGATTGCAACTTGACACAAATTTATCAGTAGTGCTTTCAGGAATAGGTATTCGCTGATGTTATCTGAAGAAAGTAAGACGTCGCATTTATTAACACACTGACTGGTAGATTTTTTACTGGTAGTTTTGAGTGTAAATAAAAATGTATCTGTATTTAACAGTAATTACATTTAACCCAAAAGCAGTAAAGTCATTAGTAAATAAATAAACTGATTAGCATCCCCAGACATAGGATTGAACAAACACCTACTGTATGTAAAAGACACCCTGAGCAAACTCATTCCACCTGCAACTTTATTTTTGATTATTAAGTGCTTTTTGTGAACTCATGTTCAAAGCAAATCCAAGCAAACATTCATACACACTAATGAAAACGAGGACCTAGAATCCTAGCAACACTGTTACATTCCCTTGTGGATAATCTTGAGCTTTATAAACATAGTTGATTGAGTTATACTGCAGGTCCATAAGGTGATTCACGACTCCAAAAAACCTCCCCAAAATATTCATTGGTAGTAGCATGTACTACTATAACACTATATGCTTTGGGTTTAACCAAATATGAATACAATATTCAGACTGAACAGATAATGTGTACAACCTACACACCCACAGATACGAATATGTGTAGGTGGGCGCCCCCCATTGTTTCTTGATCTGGGAAAGACAGCATTCTTTTGAAGCATAGTTAGCTTGCTTATTCTGTTACATTACATAGCAGATAAAAAGATTGTCAGGACATCAGGTTCAGGAGTTAAATAAAGTTCTGTAATGTTCTGTAGGTAAGTACGTCTTTTGTCAATTAAAATAGTTTGTAGTGTTTTCAGGGCATAATGAGAGCATTCACAAAAAAACAACAACAAAAAAACCAACAACTGCGGGTATAGACCATGCCCTCTTTAGACTCACATACAATACGAAACACATATACAAATATTTTGAGCACTAAACAGATATAGATAATGGCATTGTGTTACACCCCTTCTCCATTGGAAGGGAAGTAGATTTTCATATCTGCCCATGCACAGGGAACTCGCTTGCTTATTTAAATTCAGGGATCACATTTATCAAAAGTGCAAATGCATGTATCTGTGTTTAGAACGTGGTTTACAATGTTATTCTTGTGCATGAAGATGCACATATGTACGTTTACTATTTAATTTATATATTAACTAGTCCTGACCACGTGTACGTATGCTGAAACCCCTAGTGGTGGAAAAATGTCATGAGGTGGGGTGATTATGAGGTGGGGTGTATTCCAAATCTTCTATGATATGATACAATTTTGATTTATAAAGCAACAATTTGATATTTCATGATACAGCAGAATCTTCTAAAACTGGATATAATTGGATTTAGTATCCTCTAAATTACCAGATTTGTTCAGAATATGGCTTATTATTGTTACCTCAATTTAAATTTTCCATGTGTAAATAAGGCAATACATCGCACACATGCAACTCTCCTTTTTAAAGGTAAGTTGTCACCATATTTAGCTATTTACACCCCTCTTCATCTCCCTCCACTGGCTTCCTGTAGCCGCCCGCATCAAATTCAAGACCTTGATGCTCACGTACAAGACCTTGTCTGGAACAGCACCCTCCTACCTCAACACTCTCCTTGAGGTTTACATTCCCTTACGCAATCTGCAATCGGTTAACGACTGATGCTTTGTAGTGTAGCGTGGCTCAAGGTCCCTTTCCAGAACCTTCACACTAACCAACCCCTAAAACACCAACCCCACATTAATTAAAAAACAAACAATCAAAAGAACCCTTACTCTGGCTCTTACACCTCTACTCTGTGCATTTTGCTGCTCTAGAATTCAATTCTAAATCTCGTATAGTAGCACTACTTGTATTGTTCTCCGCTTGAAATATAGCTTTGTTGTATTTCCTCATTTGTCGCTTTGGATAAAAGTGTATGCTAAATAAATAAATGTAAATGTATTTGTGGGTGTTTCTTTATTTAAACGAGTTTGTTTACATACAGTATGCATGATAAATGCTGAATTCTACAAACATGTTGATGAATGAGAGCCCTGGCCTCTTCATACTTTACATAAGAAATTTGGTATTCATGAGAATCCTGTAAAAAAAATCTTTGTATCCTACAAAAGCTCTTGAGTTTGTGCAACTTGAAGCCAACACAAATCCATACATTAGGACAAATAAGACCAGTCATTCAATCAAGACCATGCCACTGCAATAGAAGAAAGCCTTTATTTGTCACATATACATTACAGTATAGCGAAATTTATTTTCTAATGCTGTATAAAAGGACGACGGGCTGCAGTAGCTCAGATGGCATCTTTCTTTAAATCTTCTTTAAACACTTTAGAGACAGCATTAAGTGACCTATAAGTGAGCGATCTGGTATGTCTCAACCTGCAATGTGCTTTATACTCCCGAATGTGCATGAATATATCAGGTTTTCTTACGATACGTGCTTTCCTTCTTTCCAACATGCCATTGGGGAGGGTGCCGTGCACGAGACTGAAGTGTGCGAGAGGCCTGAAGAGTGCGAGAGGCCTGAAGAGTGCAAGAGGTTGAAATATGCGAGAGGTAGAAATGCGCAAGAGGCTGAAGTGTATGAGAGGTTAAAATGTGTGAGAGGCTGACATGTTTGAAAGACTGAAGTGTGCGAGATGCTGAAATGTGCGAGTGGTTGAAATGTGCAAGAGGCTGAAGTGTGTGAGAGGTTGAAATGTGCGAGAGGTTGAAGCGTGTGAGAGGTTGAAGTGTGCAAGAGGCTGACATATGTGAGAGGTTGAAATGTGCGAGAGACTGAAGTGTACGAGAGGCTAAAATGTGTGAAAGGTTGAAGTGTGTGAGAGGTTGAAGTGTGCGATAGGCTGAAGTGTGCAAGAGGCTGACATATGCGAGAGGTTGAAATGTGCAAGAGGCTGACATGTGCGAGAGGCTGATATGTGCGAGAGGCTGATATGTGCGAGAGACTGAAATGTGCGAGAGGCTGAAATGAGTGAGAGGCTGAAGTTTGAGAGAGACCGAAGTGTGCTAGAGGCAAAAAATGAGCGAGAGGCTGAAATTTGAGAGAGGCTGAAGTGTGCAAGGGGCTGAAATGTGTGAGAGGCTGAAGTATGAGAGATGATGAAGTGTGCGAAAGGCGGGAGAGCACGTCAGAATGAGCCACAGTTTAATTCATTCTTTAATTAAAAGTATTAAACATAGCAGTTTATCTTTGTGATGTGCTTGGTGTCCATGATTATCTGCGTACAGCGTAGATATCTCTTCCCCTCCATTTTCACATCAAATTATTTTCCTTTCACTTTACTTAATTCTCACCTTTTCTGTAATTTACTGTATTAGCAAGTGCTGTTCCACTGCTTAAATAATATTTTTATACCACAGCGTGGTTGAATTCTTGAATCTGATTTGTCAAAAGATGTGCATTATATTGTAAATCTGGCAGACGTTTTTAGTTTGATTTGGCTAATGAACACAGTCACACACAACTTTACTAAACAAACTCATGAGGCCCAGTGCACGTCCATAATCAGTTACCACATGCTCGTGTGAGTCGGTGTATCCGCTCAATCCATTTTTATGAAAAATATCAACTCTAGAACTATCAGTGCCCTTTAGGAACAGGGTGAAAAATGCTTGTAGAAAATAAACATTACATGTAATCATTAAAAATTCCCACTCAAACAACTGGACCAGGTTCTTGCATTTCCTCAGATTGATGGTATTATCGGGACAGTGTCACACCAGTCCAGGAAATTATCCCTATCCCAGCTCTATCTGTCTACTTCCTGTTCACTTCCTGGTTTAAGACTATAACCTTAGATTAAAACCTACCATGCTGAACAAACGAACAAAAAGGTTCGACATTCCCAGAGTCTCTGTGAGCCGTGTTCTGTTCTGACTGCCATTACTGGGTTTCGACATTTAGTTGTGCTTTTTGATTACTCTTCTGGATGATCCTGCTGTTTGGTTATCTCATACCATACTGTGTTTGACCTTTGCCTGCCACATTATTCTTCTGGAGTTTTGGATTGTCTTTGCCTGCTTTGTCTACCTGGAATCTGTAATTAAACCTCTGCACATGGATCTCCAACCTCCTCCTGAGCCTGGTCTGTTACACAGAGTTTTATGTTTCAAAGGAATGCTGTGTAAAAATAAAGCTGTACAGTAAACCCATAGGTTAAATCTCAAAATATAGATGCAATGCATGCATTTATACTGTATATGTATTCACTCATACATCTGCAGTAAACACTTTATCCTGGTCTGGGTCATGGGATGCCAGTTCATCGCAATGTAATGGATATATTTGTATACTTGTTTTCAAAAAGGTTGCCAATAATCATGGAGTTGAATATACAGCATTATAACACATAATAAGGTTGTAATACTGACCTAAACATGTACAAAGACAGGAATTGTGATTAATAAATTTGATCTGATACATATGATTAATACATTAATACATACATTTTTTGAGGTATTCTGAAATCACTTCGACTGAACTCATGTAGAGCTGTGCTTTTGTTAAAGTGAGAATTGGATGAAGTTGTATCAGGAGCTGGACTAAAAAAAAACAAGGTGGTCGGGTACACTCTGTTTATCGATGACCTTTTCCCAAGTGTCAGATTTACCGCTCAGTCCAGAGTTACTCTCCAAACAACGAGCGCTGGTAATGCAATAGGTCCAACACAGCTGACGCATCTCACTGTCCATGGATTCAGTCACTTTTATCCTTATTTGACTCTAAAGCACCTAGAGGGCAGAAATAAACAGTGTTGGGTAAGTTACTCAAAAAAAGTAATCCACTACAGATGACTAATTACTACTCTAAAATTGTAATCTGATTACATTACTGATTATTGCATGTAAAAAGTAATCAGGTTACTAATAACTATAATTTCACGTTACTTTCAAAACATATCCAACCTACAAAAATACACTACAAAGTGAAACTCATAGCTGTTTCAGTAATTTTAGCATGTGTCATATGATCAGAAAAAGTCAGATTTATCATAAAACTTGCCTCAGGTGTTGTCACTGTTTGTAGGACTACCAGATGGATAACATATAAAACTTTTCTAAGCAGACTAGTTTGGTGTTGCTAGCCAAGTGGAGGCACAGCTAAGCTATCATTTTGTGTGTTTAGCTGCTACAGTGCCATGCAAAGCACATCATCTTTCCTTATGCTCTGCTCAGATCATGATCACATAAACTGGAACTCATATAGACAATTACACACATTGTTTTCCTGTTCAGCATCAAAGGATGTTAATGCTCCAGTTTCAACCCCTTTACTGGTTTAAAAAAAACTGACTGTGTGAGCTAGAGTTTGGCAGAATTGAGAGCTGTCAGACAATAAGACACGAGTATTTCCATGTATTTTCCTGTAAACCATGTCTGATTGGTATCACCTCTGTTCAGTTTTACTGACCTTCAGTTCCCTAGTCACAAACTGCTCCAAGTGGAGAATTATTCGGTGCTAAAGAAAAAATCTTCAAGGCAAAACGTGATTAATTAAAAAAAAATTTTTTTTTACTTAATATTCCATTCATATTTTACCGCTTATTCCTTCTTCAGGGTCATGGGGAACCTGGAGCCCATCCCAGGGAGCACCGGGCACAAGGCAGGGTACACCCTGGACAGGGTACCAGTCCATCACAGGGCACAGTCACATACACACTCATTCTTACACTACAGACACGCCAATCAACCTACCATGCATGTCTTTGGACTGGGGGAGGAAACCGGAGTACCTGGAGGAAACCCCCGTAGCACAGGGAGAACATGCAAACTCCACACACACGGCCCCGGTGGGAACCCTGGGCCCTGGAGGTGTGAGGCAAACATGCTAACCACTAAGCCACCGTGCACCCTAATTTTATTGACATCAGTAACTGTAAGCAAATTACATACATTTTAAATGTAATGCGTTACATTACTGCGCTATCAGAAAAAGTCATTAGATTACATCCAACTCTGGAAATAAAGCACGTCATTTGTTTTTTGGTTACAAGGATAACACGATTCTGATTTCTTTTTATCAGTCATTTTTATTTCTCAGCTTTGACATTCCCATGTCATCATGCAGTATAAAATATTCTCACATTTCTTGGCAGTTATACAGCCATACAAATTCATCACTGTTCCTGAGATGGCTGGGTATATCATTATACAGTAGTTTGCGTCATCATGTTTAATCACAGTGACTGACATTGTGGGTTGATGAGACCATTTGGTCTTCTTCAAACATCAACATGTCTAGAGATGTTGGCAGGAATGTCAAATGTGACTCATTAGGGCATATTTCCATTTCTTATTAGTCTAAAATATGTTGGTTATACGATTATGTTTGGTGAATAGCAGCCCTTAGTTAATTTGTTAATTTGGCAATTTCATGACATCCATTTTTTGTGTCAGAGGTACTCTCTGGTGTTTTTTGAAGCCATCATGTTGACCAACTCTCCTCTGACGTTTGCAATTAATTAATCTAGGAAGCGTTGCCATTATTCCTTAGCCAAATAAATACGTTTTTTTGCTGGTTTTGTAACTAATAAACCATTTAAGTTTAGTGTATCAAAGAATTTCTTTTACATCTGGGTCAGTTATTTTGTCCACCACTTGTATGTTTGTATGTCCTGTACTGGTTTAGTAGTGCTAATGTTGAAACTGCTTTCACAGCAGGCGGCTGTGGCGCAGGTGGTAAAGCAGGTTGTCCACTAATAATTGGCGGTTCAATTCCTGGCCCAGATGACTCCTTGGGCAAGACACTGAACCCCAAGTTGCTCCCGATGGCAAGTTAGCGCCTTGCGTGGCAGCTCTGCTACCATTGGTGTGTGTGTGAATGAGACAGTGTAAAGCGCTTTGGATAAAAGTGCTATATAAGTGTGCCATTTACCATTTTTTGTAATCAATTCATGCTCTGCTAGCTGTCATTAACTCTTACACACACTAGCGTTTTGTGTGAAATGCCTGCCATGGTCTAAGCAAGAAGCAAAATATCTCCAAGTGCTAGGCACATAAGATAACCTTGCAAATGTAGAACTATGTATGTGGGTCTAGGTTTGTGTGTGCAAGTACTCGAAAAGCTCTCGTGATTTGTGGGTCAGTGTCAACCAGGTGGGAGGCCAAGAAGACTTCACCATCTGCTGTTATCAGACTGCTCACACTCCCATCTGTTTCTGACACCCACAATGCTCTGTGCTCCTAAGCTCTAATAATGCTAATAGCAGCAGAGTGCATGTGTGGGTGCTGAACAGCAGACCACATCTAGGCATGTTTGGAGATATTCTCCTCTTGTGTGTGGTAGACAATAAGAAAAGTATAACTGTAGCTCATTTCAAGGAGTCATCATATACCACTCACAGACCTTATCGTGCTGACACACCCACCCACACACACACACACACACACACACACACACTTACTCCTTGAGGAATCCCAGATATAGCTGTTGAGGATCTCCCCCATGATGTAGTACAGGCCGGTGAGCGCTGTGAGGCAGATGAAGAACACCACTCTGGCCACCGTGTCTATGTGCTCTAACAGTGGGTACACCCAGACTCCCGTTGCGTTATACACCCAACACATCCTCAAAGAGAGAGAGAAAAGGAGACTGTTAAGTGTCATACATTTTTGTAAGCTTACGACAATCGTTTCTGTCCTTCTGTCTGTCTGACCTGCCGTATGAAAGGCTGTAGAATCAGTCACCGGAGTAGCAATGTGTCTACCAGGAGCATCTCAGCATTTCAGACACTGCTCCTATTGTTTCTCTAAAGAACCTCGTACTCTCAGAGTATGCAGTCATCTTGTGCAAAGTGGATTCGTCTGCTCAATTCCTTATGATGAAAACATGATATAAAGTCAACTCCAGGATTATCGGCATACTTCAGGAGAATAAGCACAAACAAAATCTACCATCAAGGCTACCTGTTTTTATTAAAGGCTAAGTTTATTTCTGAAAGTATAGGGATTATTCATTTTATAAATACTTTATTTTGTGCTCATTTTCATGAAGGATGCCTATAATTCTTCTATCTATTTTGATTATTTATTAATGTCACCAGTTAATATGCTAGACAGAAAACTACACCAGGTGACAAAGAACAGATCATTCTGTGTTGTTTTACCAGTCTGTTCATTAATAATAATGGAACTAATACTAATAATGTAATACTCCATCAGACTGTGTACAGTATAATATTATTCTGCTATAGCTGAGTAAGTAGAAATCAACCTCCACTATACTCCAGTATACTACATGTTTTAAATTTGACCAAAGTAAAGAATTTCCCAAATCGGAATTTGTAACATCTACACGACCTCTAATTCAATATTTTTTAATCTACTGAGTATTACTGCCCTCACAGTGGACATAAAAAGTCTATACACCCTTATTAAAATAGCAGTTTTTTGTGATGTAAAAATGTCAGAACTTTTTTTCACATTTATTGTGAAATTGCAATATGCATATAAATATCGGCGCAGTTGGTAGAGCGGGTTGTCCACTAATCGTAGGGTTGGCGGTTCGATTCCCGGCCCGGGTGACTCCACATGCCGAAGTGTCCTTGGGCAAGACACCGAACCCCAAGTTGCTCCTGATGGCAAGTTAGCGCCTTGCATGGCAGCTCTGCTACCATTGGTGTGTGAGTGTGTGTGTGTGTGTGTGTGTGTGAGTGTGTGTGTGAGTGTGTGTGTGAGTGTGTGTGTGAGTGTGTGTGAGTGTGTGTAGTCGTATTAATGGGTAATGTTTTTTTTAAAATTTTTTTTCAAAAAAAGTAACAAACACCCAAAAAAACCAGAAATGTTTCTCTGGGAAAAAGAAAAACAAAAGAACTTCCAATACCCAGCTTGCATAAGCGTGCACACCCTTTTATAATTGGGAATGTGGCAGTGTTGAGAATGAACTAAATCACATTCATATTCAAATGTTAAATACAAATTAGTATACACCTGCTATCAATTAAAGTGTCTGATTAACCATAAATAAAGTACAGCTGCTCCTTACCGCTTACAAGGCAGGTACGGGATCTGATTGTTGAAAAATGTATATCAGGAAAGGGTTACAATTTTTTTTTCTAAGGCATTGGATAAACCATGGAACTCTGTAAAGACAATAATCAACAAGTGGAGAAAATACGACAGTGACACTGCTAAGAACAGGACATTCCTCTAAAATTGATGAAAAGATCAGAAGGGAACTAGTCAGGGAGGCTGCCAAGAGGCCTACAGCAACATTAAAAGAATTGCAGCAATTTCTGGCAAGTACTGGCTGCTCCCTACATGTGACAACAATCTCATTAATTCTTCATATGTCTGGGATACGGGGTAGGTTGGCAAGACGGAAGCCTTTAAAAAAAAAAATAATAATAATAATACATCCAATCTCAGAAAACCAATGTGTTATGGTCTGATGAGACCAGACTTTTTGGCCACAATACCAGAAGATGTGTTGGGCAAGCGAAAAAAATCCCACAGCACATCACTAAAAGAACACCATCCCCATGGGGAAACATGGTGGTGGCAGAATCATACACTGGGGCTGCTTTTCTTCAGCTGGAACTGGGGCTTTAATTAGGGTGGAGGGAATAATGAATAGCTCCAAAATACCAGTCAATTGTGGTGAAAAACCTTAAGGCTTCTGCTAAAAAGACTTAAGATGAAGAGGAATTTCACCTTTCAGCATGACAACGACCTGAAGCAAACCTCCAGATCAACAAAGGAATGACTTCATCAAAACAATTTTAAGGTTTTGGAATGGCCCAGCCAGAGTCCAGACCTAAATCCATTTTAGGTCTGGATTTTTTTCACAAAAATAAAAACCAGTCATTTCAACAGGGGTGTGCAGACTTTTTAGATCTATTGTATGTACCGTAGAAATGTACAAAGCTTTAGGCTCTCGTTCACTAATACTCATGCACAGTCACAGTAAATGGTTGATAATTTTGATCTTAGATAGTTTAGTTTAGTTAGAGATTCACCAAAATACAAATTCCAATCTCAGCCTCTGAGCCAATGAAGAAAAGTGGTAAAAGTGTCCTGGTGTGTTAGTGTATTTTGAACATATTTCTAGCTACACTGATTAGCAGAGCATGTCACAGCCACATGCAGAAGCTGTGTGAATGATGTCTGGCGTAATATAATACAGGGTGAATATGGTAAGCAAAATACATAAAAACATGACACAGAGGCTGAGGAAATGCATAGAGAGTAAGGGTGAACATAACATGTAGAGCGTATGCTGTATATAATAAATCCAAAAATAAGTACATGTAGCTTTACTCACAATGGTTCATGACATTTCGGACACCCTGTAAATTAAAATGAGTTTCACTGTCCTATTACAGTATTTTAACTGTCTTTTGGAGGAGGGAAAGGTGTTATTTTTATTTTTTTTTTATTATGCAAATGAAGTTTCTCTGCCTGCCAACCTAAAAAAATGCGACAGGTGAGATAGGTGCAGATGAAGGTTAAATATTTGACCCCAATTTATAATTTTATTGAAACTGAATGATCTGGTTTCAATTAAAATGAACTTAAATGTTGAAAAGGTATTCGCTCACTGTCAGTGTTTGATAATAAATCCACAACTTTATGTAAATCTCTTTATTTATTGATTTGACACACAAAGCTTTATTCTAAAAGCTCACCAAATGTGGGCCAATTGTCTGCAGTAAAGGAAGTAGGAAAGAAGTCACTTCTTTGGCGGGGGGCTGATATAAACATATCTCTAATTAAGATCCTAACATTGATGTCACGTCTACCAAATATAGTCTATAGTCTAAATCGATGTTTTTTTTCCATAAATATCTCAACTGAAAAACTCCCCAAATATTTTCTTTCTTCTGCAGTTAGTGGTAAATTAACCACAGAATCTATAGCTAGTAGTTGAAGTACATTTCTCAGTAGCAAGATGTTGTGATAATTTATTTTAAAATGCAATAACTTTTTCACTGCCAAGAGGGAACAATTCTATACAGTCTTCCTCACTACCTCAGCTTATACCTTTTTGTTTAAAGAGAAATCATAACAGGATGCAAATAAACTGGGACATTTCGACTGGGATAACATTGAAGAGTTTTTTTTCATTTCAATTCATGTTGCTAGTGATATTTGCTCAACTAGCATCCAGTTTGTGTTACTAGATTACTTGACAGCTAACTTAATCACCAAGCGAACAAATTCTTTTCTAGCAAAAATATTCTTGTCCGCCAAACATTTTTGTTCGCCATGTTTCTTAGTTTAAAGATGATTAGCGCATATATCATTACAAGTTGAACTAAACATGGACAGTTAAATCAGCAGCCCTCCTAAAATCAACCAGATTTGAAGAGATTTTGAGCGTTTACATTCCCGCCTCTCGTTAGTTACGTTTACATGCTGCCTAATAATCCGTTAATAATGGGGACGGCTGTTGTCCGCTAATCGTAGAGCGGGTTGTCCGCTAATCGTAGGGTTGGCGGTTCGTTTCCCGGCCCGGGTGACTCCACATGCCGAAGTGTCCTTGAGCAAGACACTGAACCCCAAGTTGCTCCCAATGGGAAGCTAGCGCCTTGCATGGCAGCTCTGCTACCACTGGTGTGTGAGTGTGTGTGTGAACGGGTGAATGAGACACAGTGTAAATCGCTTTGGATAAAAGTGCACATTTACCATTTACCATAATCTGAATGATGCATCAGAATAGAAAATGTTCATGTATACACCTCATGCAAAAAATTTAAATACAATATTTCGAGAATAGTCATAATCCTATGACAAAATGAAGTACATCAGCGCAACGTTTGTGTATTAAAATGAAGATTGAGTATTTGGTGAAATTATTGTCTCTTGTATTGAAGGAGGAATCTTCGTGGTCTTCATCAAGGCCATGATAATGATAATCGAAATGAGCGATCCATAAGGAGTGGAACTATGAAGCGCTCTGTGTCAAGCCCCTGTGCATTATGGTATATGCATGTATGTGATAAAACCTTACGGTGAGTTCATATACCATTACACATTGTGGGCTTGATTGCTGTAGTGAGCGCACTGGAGTTACAACTGTTATGCCACAGATTTCCTCCAAGTTTGTGTTTCCTGCTGAGTCCTTTCAAAGCTCAAATACTAATAATAATGTGATGCAGATACGGCTGAAGAATTTCTTTATTTGTCAAGTACTTCTTTATTTCCGTTGCTCTGATATGCATCATTCTGTCACAGCGTTACAACTTTATTCTCAAAAGCTTGTATTTTAATTTTTTTAAAGAGTGACCCTAAATGCTGTCCTGTAATGCAGATTTGAGTCTATCTACAATATAACAATTTTTACCCTCTCCTAGTTACTTGGGGTGCCGGAATGCCGTTCCAGTTCCTTCCGGCTCACTTTAACCTTTCCTTTAACATATCAAGGAGTGTTCGGCCATATTGTTATGGAAAAACATTACATTTTTGAATATACTGTATTACAGAAAGGCCTGATACTCTGTTAACTCATCCACAAACACACAATGGTGTAATGATGACAGCATAGCGATAGTCAGTGAAGGTAGTTACCAAAGAACATATCCCACACAGAAGCAGCACACCGCCAAGAGTCCACACACCCTGCTGGGATAGAGATGACGTGTGGTTCTCATCTCAATGATGATGAAAGGAAGCACTGTTGTATGCTGGAGAAAAGAGAAAGAAATTTCAATCCACACAAAAATGAAATAATACACTGTTAGAGGGTTATTATAAAGTTAAAACAATGTCATTTCAGGGAAAAGTGCTTTCTCTGTTCAACCTTCCTGTCACATTCAATACATGTTCCTAAGATATCTACATCCTCCAACTCGTTCAGCTAGGTTTAATAGGCTAATCCATATTTGAAATGCTATCAAGCTTTCATTCAGTGTTAGTACTCATGATCTGCCTGAACGTGCCCTTTAATATCTGCTAGCAGAACCGAAATGATTTGCCCCTTCATGCCATTTCACTCAATTAAACTGGGCCACCCCTCCTTCCTTCCCTCCTTCCTTGCAGCGCAAATATCACACTGCTGTAATGGCTGCATTCATGACTCATTTTCCTCAACGGACCAGTAGTGTTACTGTCATGACTTCAAGCCATTACTCAAGTCTCATATATATATATACAGTGGTGTGAAAAAGTGTTTGCCCCCTTCCTCATTTCCTGTTCCTTTGCATGTTTGTCACACTTAAGTGTTTCAGAACATCAAACCAATTTAAACAATAGTCAAGGACAACACAAGTAAACACAAAATGCAATTTGTAAATGAAGGTGTTTATTATTAAAGGTGAAAAAAATCCAAACCATCATGGCCCTGTGTGAAAAAGTGATTGCCCCCAAACCTAATAACTGGTTGGGCCCCCCTTACAGCAGCAACAACTGCAACCAAGCGTTTGCTGGCGATAACATGCAATGAGGCTTTTACAGCGTCCTGGAGGAATTTTGGCCCACTCATCTTTGCAGAATTGTCCTAATTCAGTTACATTAGAGGGTTTTCAGCATGAACGGCCTTTTTAAGGTCATACCACAACATCTCAATAGGATTCAGGTCAGGACTTTGGCTAGGCCACTCCAAAGTTTCTTCATTTTGTTTTTCTTCAGCCATTCGGTGGTGGATTTGTTGGTGTGTTTAGGATCATTGTCCTGCTGCAGAACCCAAGTTCGCGTTTCAGCTTGAGTACACGAACAGATGGTCGGATATTCTCCTTCAGGATCTCTTGGTAGACGGCAGAATTCACAGTTCCTTTTATCACGGCAAGTCTTCCAGGTCCTGAAGCAGCAAAACAGCCCCAGACCATCACACTACCACCACCATATTTTACTGTTGGTATAATGTTCTTTTTATGAAATGCAGTGTTCCTTCTACACCAGATATACTTGGACACACACCTTCCAAAGAGTTCCACTTTTGTCTCATCGGTCCACAGAATGTTGTCCCAAAAGTCTTGGGGATCATCAAGATGTGTTGTGGAGAAATTGAGACGAGCTTTGATGTTCTTTTTGCTCAGCAGTGGTTTTCCTCCTTGGAACTCTGCCATGCAGGCCATTTTTGCCCAGTCTTTTCCTGATGGTGGAGGCATGAACGCGACCTTAACTGGGGCAAGTGAGGCCTGCAGTTCTTTGGACGTTGTTGTGGGGTCTTTTGTGACCTCTTGGATGAGTCGCCGCTGCGCCTTGGGGTAATTTTGGGCGGCCGGCCACTCCTGGGAAGGTTCACCACTGTTCCATGTCTTCGCCATTTGTGGATAATGGCTCTCACTGTGGTTCGCTGGATTCCCAAAGCTTTGGAAATGGCTTTATAACCCTTTCCAGACTTGATAGATCTCAATTACTTTCTTTCTCAATTGTTCCTGAATTTCTTTGGGTCTCGGCATGATGTGTAGCTTTTAAGGATCTTCTGGTGGACCTTACTGTGTCAAGCAGCTCCTATTTAAGTGATGCCTTGATTGTGAACAGGTGTGGCAATAATCAGGCCTGGGTGTGGCTAGAGAAATTGAACTCAGGTGTGGACAACCACAGTTATAGTATGTTTTAACAAGGGGGGCAATCACTTTTTCACACAGGGCCATGATGGTTTGGATTTTTTTTCACCTTTAATAATAAACACCTTCATTTACAAATTGCATTTTGTGTTTACTTGTGTTGTCCTTGACTATTGTTTAAATTGGTTTGATGTTCTGAAACACTTAAGTGTGACAAACATGCAAAGGAACAGGAAATGAGGAAGGGGGCAAACACTTTTTCACACCACTGTATATATATACATTTTATTTATTTTTTTCATGTGACAACACTGCAGCTCAGTGTCAGGGTCTTGGCAATCTTCTTATAGCCTAGGCCATCTTTATTTAGAACAACAATTCTTTTTTTCAGATCCTCAGAGAGTTCTTTGCCATGAGGTGCCATGTTGAACTTCCAGTGACCACTATGAGGGAGTGTGAGAGCGATGACACCAAATTTAACACACCTGCTCCCCATTCACACCTGAGACCATGTAACACTAACAAGTCACATGACACCAGGGAGGGAAATTGGCTAATTGGGCCCCAATTTGGACATTTTCACTTAGGGGTGTACTCACTTTTGTTGCCAGCGGTTTAGACATTAATGGCTGTGTGTTGAGTTATTTTGAGGGGACAGCAAATTTACACTGTTACACAAGCTGTACACTCACTACTTTACATTATAGCAAAGTGTCATTTCTTCAGTGTTGTCACATGAAAAGATATAATCAAATATTTACAAAAATGTGAGGGGTGCACTCACTTTTGTGAGATACTGTATATGCTGTCAAAAAAATACACTGTTATGGCAAACATCTATTGTGGCACCTGAGCCATCTTCTGGAAAATGGGAGCTTGGAGATGTATGAACGTGTGTAAAATTACATGAGATGGTAAACAAAAGGGCTCTGTATTGACGTGCCCTAAGCTTAATATATCTCCACAGGAAAAAAAAATCATTGGTGATGATGTAGCTTCAAAATGCTTTTTGGATTCACATCTTTGATACCTATCTGTCTGACTGATTTTCATCACACCTAACACCAAATACACCCCTCGCACAGACTGTGCCTCAATGGAGCAGTGTTATATACTGACACCAAGAATGTATCTATACATACTCCTCACATAAGTGACTCCATTTAATGCGCTTTTGAATAACTAAATATATATCTATCTCAGGTAAGATTTGTTTTCTTGTGATCTTTGACATTACTATTTATTTTGTAAAAGGTGTTTGCTCACTGGTCAATCAGTTCACAAAGTACAAATTTCAGAATTATAATATGTACATAATCCATGTAGATAAGGTCTTAAGACCTGATCTACTGTCACCTTAGTTTCCTGTTGTGTTCTGCATGTGCAAGCACGAAGCTTGGACACAATACTGATTCTACTGATTGATCTGATCAATTAAACAACCAGAGAAGTGAACCATATTGAGTTAAAAACCACCTCTACATTAATGAAAGTTTAGTTTTAGTTATGTCATGTTTTTACAATAAGATTACTGATCAGTTGCCTTATCTGTAGAGGCTTGAGTGTGTCCCTGATTTAGATGTCACTTGCTTCATCAAACTTCTGCCTGTCTCAACCTGCTGAGAGGATTAGCTGGCGGCAAAGCATGGTGGAATCTGTAGTATATGTATGAAGGCTGGCCGGCAGAAAGCTCCTGGAGGGGATAGTGTGTCAGCGAGAGTGCTCCCAAGGTCAGGGCTTATATTTCTCCAACTGGCCTCCTAGGCTGTCCCTGACACACTACCAGCTGACAGAAGAGCTCACTTGACACCACAGCTCATCTCCCCCCTATCAGCAATGAAATCCCTGCTAAATACCTCTTGGTGGTTAGGGTCGGGGTGAGGTTACGTGTCGCATCTATTTTTTATTTTTATTTTATTATTTTTTTAGAATGCTTCAGACTAGGTGCATGCATCAGGATCCCGTAGGCTGGGAAAAAAAAGAAGAAGAGCACACCCAAGTTGCCAGGTTGTAACAAAATTTCCACCTCAGTTTTTACTGCTGTCCAAGTTTTATTTTTATTGTTTTGCATATTTCTGCAGATACATAAGAAGTATATTAATTTACTGAGCCACTGCTTCATACAGTCCATGCCCATGTTTAAAAAATATTCTAAAACTTGTCCATCATATATTGACTCTCCTTCTCCAAAAGTCATTATAATGAAATGGCACTTTAATGGATGCCATTTTGACTGGCAGACTCACTGTGACTGTGTCCCAGTTTTATATATTCAGTTTTATATATTCTGATCTCCAATTTTTCTGCCATCATATTATTAGATGGCTTTTTGATAACAGTATCCTGATTTGAGAAAGATGTGGTTTTAAAACATAATTAATTTGCTTTGATAAAGTTATGTTCTGAAAATTGCGATTGGTTGTTATAATTTGTGAATGAAAAAAAGACCTGTACTTCCACCGGTCCTGCTCTTTCAGTGTTTCCCAGTTTTTCCAGGGTTAATTATCATTAAAATTGTTGCATTGTCTTACACCCATCCAGTGCACAATCCAGATATAAAGATATGCTTTATTTTAGCCCCCATCCTAGTATAAAGTGGCAGCTCTCTTTCTCTGACCACCATACCAGGCAAAGACGTTCTTGTGGTTTTGCTCTGCACACCAGCACAGTCTGTGGAAAATTCCATCCTACAAAACAGCATAGCACAGCCAGAAGACCCTTAACTATAAGAAGAACAGGCCCATGTTTACATGGTTTCACTTCTACAACAATGATAGTGCAAAATCCACCTCTATTTAGTGCTTGCCAACATTCTTCAGCCATTTTGAATAAAACACATGCTATTTAAACTACTTTAAAATGTTATGGAAAAACATGAGTCAGATTTCCCAAATGTCTTTCACGGACATTGAAGGGAGGTTATTTTGGTGTTGTGATTTCACACTTTCATTTTGCATTGGATATCATTGAGTTCTAGCAGAAGAATTAGCACAAATATTTCCATATGCAGAGTGAAAGAAAGTTACTCATTTGTCAGAAATGTTCACAGGAATCCAGAACTTAAGTGTGAGAGCAAATGATTTCACAGCTCTTCTGAGTCAAGACCTTTGTGTTTGCTTTTGGAGCAATAATTACATAGTTGTCATCTTTCACTGGGTCAAGATAAGTAAATATTTCTTTTAGTTATCAAGGATGACCTAGTGAGCCAGCAGCTATGAGTCCATTTTAATGATGGGGTTTGGCTGGAGAAACCTATCCTAGCAACTTTTCCAGGCTCAGTACGGCACTTAAATCACAAGTCCAGGATGATATTGTGCACTGCCAAGCCCTAAAAGGCATTGAAATAGAAGTATAATTGAAAAACAGACCTGCAATTATCGATTTTTTTTAAGTATTCACAAAAAAAATGCAAAGGAAATAGCTAAGCTGAGAGCACACGGGAAAAAGCAGGGAAAATGATTTTTTTGTCCTGAGAGGAATCAATATCGCTGAACATCGTCTTTTTTTTTGCACTGCTGTGGTTGTTGGAGACTTGAATTTTTTTCCGATCTGTTAACTAAATCTGTCTCCTGCTCCCACTCCGAAAAAACACATCTGCTTCCTCTGATCCATACACAATTGTGCCAGGCTGAATCACATTTTCTGTCTACAGAGTGGTGCACTGTTGACTTCAGACATGGACTCTATGTTGTCACTATGAAAAGGTCAAAGAAGGACTGATTTTGTTTAAGAATGCAGCATTATTGCAATTAGAAAGTAATCAGTCATTAACACAGCTGTACTCATCCTGTTTATTAACAGCAGGTCATGCTGTAACGGAAGCTGGTCTGAAATGGGTGCCTATTTTCATAATCTTGGCAGTTATAGACCCCTGTCCTGCCAGTGTCTCTGTCCCGATTCTATACACCAGCAATAAAAGGGCATTACTATTTTCATCTGAGTTTTAGTTCAGATCAAAACCATAAGCTGTGTCATTTTTGTTGCTTAGACGGACTATGATGAGCCCGGAAAACTCGAATAGACACAGCAACCCAACACTTCCCAACACTTCTTTAATTTCTGTTGAACTGCTTTTACACTTGAATTGAAGTTCATTTAGTACTTGATTTGGATGTAGGTGCAGTTGATTTGGCCCACATCTGGATTTAAACATGTTCACACCTGCCCAAACCAAACGAATTAAAGAAGCCTATGCACCTTGGTTCAAAATAACTGAAACAAATCATCATGAATGTAGATGTTATGTAATGATCTTGGGCTTCTATTTAGACCTGGCAAAAGTAGCTGGCTTACAGTATACAATCATGAGAAAAAGAAAGTGCACTCTCAATTTTATGTTCTTATTCATCAGGGTCTAAATATCATTTGTGTGGTCCTCACCAACTTCTATAAACAAAAAAAATAACCTCAGGTGACAACGAAAACACAACATATTTTAATATGTAGCCATTTTTTCCCCAAAAAGTAAACCGACATTCAGAAACCAGGTGGAAAAGTACCAGTACCCTTCCTACTTACACAATCATTAAGAGAGTAATTAGCAGCCAGATATTATGAATTAAATGCACATAAACAGTTAATAATCAAGAGGTGTGACTATCTCTATAAAAGCATACCTTTTGGCAGTTTGGTGTTCTGGAGCACTCAGGTGTGTGTCTACATCATGCCAAGAAGAACAGACATCTGCCATGACCTAAGAGAAGCAACTGTTGCTGCTCATCAATCTGGGTTGGGTTATAAGGCCATCTCCAAACAATTTGAAATACAGCATTCTACAGTGAGGACTATTGTTTACAAATGCAGAGCCTTCAAGACAGGCTAATCTTCCCAGAAGATTGGTTAATGCTCAGAAATATAAAGAAAAACCCAAGAGCTACATCATGTGACCATGTTAGGACAAAACTGGGTCATGCAACAGGACAGTGATACCAAACACACCAGCAAATAGACATCTGAATTGTTAAGAAGAAAAAAATCAAGGAGTTGGAATCTTCAAGTTCAAGTCCAGATCTCAACCCCATTGACATGCTTTTTTTAATGTAAATGAATGCCCTCAAACATCAATGAACTGAAGCAACATTTCTCCAAAACTGATTAACTCCTATAGAAAACAATTACTTAAATTATTGTTGCTAAATGTGGTTCTACATGTTACTAAATAATAGGGTGTACTAATTTTTTCCCACCTGGTTTCTGAATGCTGGTTTACTTTTTTGGGGAAAAAATGACTATATATTGAAATCTGTTGTAGTTTTTTGTTGTCAGCTGAGCCTATTTTCTTGTTTATAGAAGTTGATGAGGACCAGACAATAGTTTTAGGCCCTGATAAATAAAAGCATTGAATTGAAGGAGGGTGTACTTTCTTGAAGAAAGTGCTGTCTTTCCCAAACCAAGAAACTGTTATTTAGGCTACAGTTTACAATAGCCATCTAATAATACTTTACCAGATTTATTTCAGTTTTTGGGTTTGTTACAGTCCAGAAAGTTTACTGGAAACACGATCAAAATCCATTATAAAGCAATGTTTCTGCAAGTAAAAATTGGGTCCTTTAAGCAGCCTTTATAATTTTCAGACAAGATTTTCTTTTAATTATGATGAAGAAGGACAATTTAAAAATGAAGAACAGTGTGTCTGCATGGTATATATGGAGCAGCACCTCAATTAATGAATGTATATCTTTTACACAGAAATATGTTAAAAATATATTTTATTTTGGAGTTCATTAAGCAGGGTTTAGATCAGGCTAAACCCGAATAGCACATATCCTATTAGTATCACGTTAATGGATTTGATGGTTTTTAAAGAGCTTGGTCTTTGCTCTGTGAGCAGGAGTGCCAGGTTCTGCATACACGTATTGCCATTATATATACTACAAATCAGAAATGTGCACCAATGACAACTAGTTCTCTTGAAAAAACGGATAAAAATGTGTCTATCTTTTCCTATGCCCAGACATTTTGGGCTAGTTGGGAAGATAGGAATTTTTCAGAACCCCTCCCACAAGCTTCGCCGAGCTGTTCTTAAAATATTTTTTTGTAAAAACCTTGCACAGCTATTTTTTTTTTGTCCATTGGGACCCTAGTGCACATGCCTAGACTTCATTTCAGAACTATCCAAAGCAGGCATAATTTTTCTTACCCCAAGATAAGCATCAAACACTTCCCGTTTGAAACTTACCACACCCCTTTAAATGACGTCACGTTACTTCTATCAAGCAGATTAGTAACATAAGTTTTTCTGTTCCCAACGTACGTGAATTCACCCTCTACTCTATGGTACTGATCCTATTCACATGAATAACTTACTGCGATGACAAAGGCAGATATTGTACATTTGCTTTGTACTGTACAAAATCAACACAGCAATGTGCATTGATCACATTATCTACATGTATTTTTTAATAAGATCCTATACTACAGAAACAGACTATTACTTTTTCCTGGCAGTTTCCTAAGAAAATGATCTCCTCTTATGACAGGATGTTTTGGCTGAATGTGTCTTACACTGCTGCCATTGCTTTCCATCAGGGTAGGATGCAGTGCCGAGTTCAAGGCACGATAGAGCTACAAAGTATGTAGCCAGATTAATGTTGTGCTAAATGTTTCAGTCAAAATACATCTCTCTTTCACATCTCTCTTTCACATCAGCAGCAAAATTACCCAAAAATAGATCATTTGATTTATAGTGCTCGTATAATAATTTCCCCACTGGCAGAAGGAAAGTGAGCACTGCATTATCTTGTTTTGTACAGTATGTCCATGGTGAGTGACTGGTGACGTGCCAGCAACAACAACGAGCTGCCATCTGTCAAGCGGGAGCTTTACAGAGTGGTCCAGTTGCCATGCAAAATTATCCTTAAACTGTCAGGACCATGATTGAAAAAACCCCCAAAACAAACCGTTTTTGAAATGAATAAGAGGTGGCATGGTTAGCACAATATTACATGTATTAACATTAACAAAAAGCTAGCATTCTTACTGTAAAGTGATGTCTGTTACATTGACATTTTACATTTAGTCGTTTAGTAGAAGATTCTTTTTAGAAAACAGCAAAAAGCCCCGCAGGTCAAAGGTGTAAATCTGGAAAGATTCATAAAAAGAAAGCAAGACAGAAATGCTTTGTGCATATGCTAGAGTAGTCTAGCTACCAAGAAGACTATATAAAACCCATGTGCATAAGCCGGGGGTGTACAAACTTTTTCCAAAGGGGGCCAGATTGGATCACATCAAAATACAAGAGGGCCGGTCTCCAAAATATTATTTTAACTGCCGAGGGGTTTTACCTGTAGTTGTGATACATAAGATGATTTTTATAAATTCGTGCTTCTTTTCTAGACTCATTCAAGGATCCACAAAAGGTTTTCCAAGGTTAGTGGCTGGATGCATCGCCACTTATGAGCTCTAGTAATGTTCTGTGCGCTGTTCCTTCTGCCAGGACAGCTTCCAGCTACTTCAGTTTCTCTGCCCTCTCATCCTCAGAATATATTTCGCAATTCCTGTGATTTTTATTTTATTTTATAATGTCTCATGATATTAAATTCCTTTAATAGCACAACAGCCTCTCGACATACAAAACACGCATATTTGCTCTGGCTCTTGAAGAAAAAGTATTCCTGTGTCCAGCTCTTTTGATATCATTCCTTCTCACTATTAACTTTTTGAACATTTTTGTCTGTAGCCAAGACTAAATAATAATTCAGGCCGCATTCGGTCCTGGGCCGGACTTTGGACACCCCTGGCATAAGCAATGCATACCTCTTGTGTAACCTCTGAATACTCTTTAAGTCTGGAGTTATGACTGAGGTCTGAATACATTGTGTAACAAATGGTCATATTCAAGGTATTATGCAGAGGTGGAAGGAATAAAGATGCAATGTGTGCATGTGAAAAGAATAGACAAACATTATTTGCAAACTCTTGGTTAAAACCAAGACTATATTTAGTGAGACTGATGCCCAGGACCGAGAGTCCAATTACAAACTCCAATAAGTCTGAGACAAGCCTAAATCAATCCATAAAATGTCTCAAGACCGGACATGAGTCCGACATCCCGAGCAGAAGTTAAACTCATCATTTACACCAATATTTTTGGCCGTGCCTGCATCATGGATCGTGAGGGTATCTGTAGTGACTGTCAGATCAATCCAAGGCGAGCTATTTTTTGCAGTAGGAATATCACTTCAATTTTGTCAAGGTTAACTTTCAGATAATGAGAAGACATGTCATAAAGTCAATCAGAATGATATTTTCTGGGTAATTATTTTTTGTGTCGTCAACGTAAACAGTGATAAGAGAAGCCGTGAGATCTGATCACTGAGCCCAGTGATCTGCTATAAACATAGAGGCGGACATACCAGGGACTCATGAGAGACTCCAGCAGTAAGGATGTGATATAATGAAACTAAAGCTATGTGGCATGATTCAGGCCACAACTTCCAGTTGGCAAGTGGGCAAGAGTGTAAATGAGGATCTGGTGATTCACAGTGTCAAAGGCATCGGATAGGTCGAGTTCAATAAGGTCACTGTTCGATAACATTCAATATTTATTCATTTCTGACATGTTAAATGGTCTGCACTTATATAGTGCTTTTTTAACCTTAGCAGTTCTACAAAGCACTTTACACTGGTTCTCATTCACCCATTTAAATACACAAACACTCTCACACACCAACGGTAGCAGAGCTGCCATGCAAGGCGCTAGCTTGCCACTGGGAACAACTTGAGGTTCAATGTCTTGCCCAGCATGTGGAGGTATGTGGAATTGAACCACCAACCCTACGATTAGTGGACAACCCACTCTACCACCTGAGCCACAGCCGCCCCATATAGATATAAACAAGAATATCTCAATTTTAGTCCAGCAACTTACTGTGCTTATGTTCTATGCATTAGACTGAGAGTCAAATGTCTATATTAGACATTACACTATTGCTCACTTGAAATATGGTGCATTGTAGAGACAACAGCACTTAGTAAGTCAGAATCAGATTAAAAGTGGGAACAGAGACTTCTCGATTGTGGCTGCAGAGTTCTTTCACTTCTCTCATGGCTCCTTGCAACTGTAAATGACGAGATGCTTACTCCTGCATGTCTAAACATACTAGTAATCACAGCAGGAGTGTACAGTTAGAGACAATTTTCTGAAGAGAATCCCATCCAAATTGGCCCATGGGCACAGCTTTTTCCACTCTAACCAATAGCCTATGAAGTCCAACGGAAGGATTTGTAGAGGAATGCCAAAGAAACTGTTTAGAACTATTAAAGAGCAGGTCTATGATGCTTGCTCGGTGTGAACATTTCTTTACCGCCACATGGAAAAGGATGTACATCGCCACAGGCACAAAGGAAGCTATTAGGTTGTTATGTAACGGGCCTTCTTACAAAAATCCTGGAGTGTTTGGTTACACAAAGGTGCATTTGTCAAAATCCTTCCATGTGTAGAACTGTGGGTGATATAGAATTCCCATTATTTACTCAGTTAATGTTACATAACTCTACACAAACCTCATGGAAATGAAACCACTTAATTAGCTAAGTTCCAACTTGTTCACCCGATAAGATGAATAAATAGCTGAGGAAGAAATCAATACCAAATTCAACTCGGGGAAAGGATAACTAGGTGGAGTATGGGGCTACTGAAAGTCTAAAAGCACTCCATAAATAGTTGATGGCAAAGAGGGCTGCTCCGGTGGAAAGACTACTGCACCGTATCACCTTTGTCTCTCCTCTTTCCAGTTCGCTGCACAACAAAAGTCTGTTGTAGATATAGAGGTTGTTTACCTTAGGTAATTAGTCATAAAGGCCCCCGTATACACAATGAGCTCCATTCCAGGACCATGCTTCATTTAAAGCTTCTATGAACTAACCTGTTGAATTAAATATGATCATGACCTGGCACACTCTTGCCAGGAGCAGATTCAATTGCTACCAAGTCTGATTGGGCACATTTAAGTTCTGTGGCTGTTGCAAAAGTAATTCGATTGTTAAAAGTTTAATCCCATTCACTTTGTAAGGGCTTAAAGGTGCCATTTTGAAAGGCTTACGCTCTTAGGGGGGATGCAGTTACAGAGTACAGTACAGTAGCTCATGACTTCTCTGACAACACTGACTTGTTAGCAAACTAATTACACAGTGGTGGTAAACTGCCATCTAGTATTAGCATGAAAGCCTGACAGAGTCTTCGTTAAATGCTGATGAACTAACTGTCAATGCCACATTAAGTGAGTCATGTAAAGTTTTGCCAAATATGCATTGCTCAATTTGACAGCATTGCTTCTCATCTAAGGAAGATCACTTTGGAAACAATTTTAAGCAACTCATGCAGTCATATTAATATTAACAGATACTATGTACAAGCGTATAGAAACAAATATTATAATCTGTGCAAGTATCACGCACCCACAGATTGGGGATGCCCTTTCATTACTATACTATTACAGTCACTGGAAAGATGTGACTTGATACAGGGCTCAGGTTAAAACCCTTAAAAAAGGATGCATCAGCCTTTGTTCATCCTCAATAGGATCTCCAAGACATTGTCTCCTTCTCTGTCTGGATGGAGGACATCTTAGCACCCTCCCAGGTTGATCGGCACGTGATCTGACCACAAAGAAAGGCTCAAGTTTCTCTCGGCTCTGACCATCGTGGTAGGAGCATAACGAGAGAATGGCTCACATCGCTCATCAGTGTACAATCAACCAATTCCACACAGCAACATGAAATGTGGGTTTGGATTCCTCTTTTGTGTGAAACACATTCATTGTTCCACAGTTTTAAAGCTGAATGAACTGCACCAGAAGTGCATCCATGACAGACCAAATTCAGCATTCTGTCAAACACCGGGATCTCCGTGCACTGCTGCAAATCTCCCTTCTCTCTCTTTGACCTCTCACTCTTTTCTTTCCATGTAATCTTACTCTGTGCTTACTAACACAGCCACTCAGTTAGTGATCTCACATGATTATTCATTTTCATAATCTCAGCACGAAAGCACACATGGACACATTAACTCTAGAGCAGAGCACATGTCCACACACAGATGCTTGCACGCGCTCTCTCTCTCTCTCTCTCTCTCTCTCTCTCTCTCTCTATCTCTCTCTATACACACACACACACACACACACACACTCTCTCCTCTTTTCCTTTCTCCCTCTCTGTTACACACACACACACACTTCTTTCCTTTGTCTGTCCCTACTAACTAAAGTTTCTCTCAGTATTTCAATAAATTCAATTTTATTGAACATTTTATTGCTGTGCTGTGGTTATTATTTTGATATTGCAAGAAGCCAAACTATTCCAAGACTAAGTCTGGTCAGAAACCAAGTCATTTGTTATTATTCTTTGTGCTAAAATTGTGGTGTTATTGAAAGTTTATCATTTTAATTTATACTGAGAATTCTAAACTAAAAACAGGATATTCTATGAGACAGATTTTATTGATTAATTACTGATTATTTAAGTAATTACTTACTAGATAATTACATTTTCAGTGAAGCACCTAGTATATTGCTGGCATGTACTGTACCTTGCATCTCTATTGCTTTCCTGTATAACCAGACCCCAACATCTGTAAAACTTCAAAAAGTTTATTGTGATGCCCTGTGACCAATGCACAGCATGGTTCTATTCATGTTTCAAAAATCTTCCATTTATATCTAAAAGAATGGTATCAAAAGTATGACTCACTTTAGCGCTTCTTGTCTACAGAACATGACAACAGTTTTTAATCAACACCTTGCACTCATCCAAAATTCAGTTTGGTTTCTATCCTTGGAAGTAAGGTGTAAAGCACTCATAATTGCTCTGCTGTAGGTAAGCAGATTTACCTAAGAGATAAAAATACAACAGGCAGACAGAACTGCGAAGGCAGTGTGTCTTTAATTGCAGATCCAGGCTTCGCAGTAACAAAGCTTGGCCACTATTTCCTCCTATGAGCAGGGAGAAGCAGAGGACTGTTGCCGTGGAAGCATGGACAAACAAACAAACGAGGTACCATGGAATGCGGCAAAATATTTACAATGGTGTAATGGTGTAATACTCCCACAACCATCACAGAGTCAAGCTGGCTAAGCTATCACAAATTGTTCCCAGCCTGAGATGTTTTTAAAAAAACAAAATTGCATTTGAGAACCTGTTGTACTCGCAACGCCCAATAGCTAAGCTTCTTGTTTTCGTATTTGATCTTTAGGGACCATCTTAATACACATGTTAAGCCATTTCTGTAGAACAACAGCATTGTGACTACAGCAAAAATTACTACAATAAAGTCCAAAACAAACTTACAAATGCAGCAAATATCAGTCTGAGACAATAAACTTTTCAAAGTGTTTCATGTGGGCCTGTGCAGTTTTCTTTTCTTCTTTTTGTTTTTTTATGACAACGATAACTAAACTCTAATGTTTTTCCCAGCAGGTCTATTAAATAAAACATTTTTTTCATCTTTGCGACCAAGACATTTTGTAGTTGCATCACTGAGTAAACAACTGGGACATACTCCTGAATATTTAGTGTTAGGAACAGGACTCTATTCATTTTTAAGCTTATGCATGCACAATCATTTCCAGTTGCCTATTGAATTGTTTAAAATTCCTTTCTGTGATTCATAATGACTTGTTCGATCTTGTTGGATCTACGGTGGCACAGAACCTCATGTTCATCAGACGTACCTATTTGTCATAAAAACAGGGCAAACCACTTATGTTCCAAGTTTATGGGACTTTGCTTCATCTGACTGAAATCAGTGGTTGCACAACTTCACCTCACCGTTTTCACATCAAACGTCAGTACAGCCCAGGGCATTTAAAGGAACAAAATGTCTTTTAGCTCTTATGAGACTGCAAGGATGTTCTACTGTGGGCCTTTCTGATCATTGCAATATCAATGGAATTACTAATTATGTCATTTAATATTCAGACAAAATAATGTACTTAAATAGTTTTGTCTTTTAATTGTGAGACTGTTTGTTAAGCATCAGGGAAATACTTACCATTCCATGATTTAGCCACTGAGGTATGAAATTATCCAGGAGTCTTGGGTACACCAAATTTCTGTCATAGAGGTACAGGCTCCAGAACATGGTCACCACAAACTGAAAAACAAAGGTATTTATGGGAAAAAATATATTTGTAATCTTTATCAAACCTTCTGACTACAGCACATTGTAAACGAAGACGTATATCTTTTTCATTAAGACTAATATTGGGCACGCTTGCTGCAGTCTGAATCCGAGTGCGATACGCCCCCCGTAGCATTGGTCTCGTTTCATACTCACTTGATTCATCATGGATGCACATGGAGAATACAACGTGACTCACCATATATTTTTATTTTTTACTATTATTTTGGACCTAGCAGTGGAGCTTTTCTGTTTCCCACAACGTTCCTTTGTCACTCATGGTACATGTGTGTTGTAGAAACTAATGATGTCGTCATCGGCTAAAACACATGCGCATGTTACTTCACTTCCTGAACAAGTGACGACA
Organism: Ameiurus melas; assembly: GCA_012411365.1. Lineage (NCBI taxonomy): Eukaryota > Metazoa > Chordata > Actinopteri > Siluriformes > Ictaluridae > Ameiurus > Ameiurus melas. The sequence goes on along the minus strand of CM022753.1, from coordinate 13,486,759 downwards.
CGAGTACGAGTTGTGTTCACATTCACGGGAATCACTTCTCAGTTCAAGATGATCCGAACTTAAACCACCTTCTACAAATAGTCCCAGGTTCTGTACCACGGTATGCTTCCTGGTCTGCACAAACAGCTTGCAAACTCTTGTGCTGTTTCAGACTAAACTACTAGTGTGAAAGTCCCCTTAGATGTCTAGTTAAGATTTAAAAAAAAAGAGTTTGCTGGGAGTACAAAGATATAAGTTCTCAGAACAACTCTTAGGAGGAAACACTATACACAATACTATTTATTTTAAGCATGAAGTATGACAATATTAATCAAACTCTTGAATCAAATCCTGGTGCAATAAAATGATAGATGGTTGTCCCGAAGATTGCTTGCAGTGTCAGATGGTGAGATCGGAGAGGTGTGCAAGGAGATCACAAAATCTTGACTTTCTAGTCATATAGAGCAGCTCTAAGACTTGCTGGGATTTTGTTTCAGCTAATGAACTGTCATCCATGATGAGATGTCTGCCAGACATGCTGATGTCCGTGTAGAGACATTAGTGTCTGAGGGACGAAAGGAGAGGATAAGTTGTGCATTATCCGCATTTCAGTCTCATGAAAACCCATGTGAGGATATGATCTCACAGAGAGAGCGGGTATAGAGGGAGAACAGAAGAGGACCCAGCACTAACCTTCTGGGACTCCAGTGGAGAGTCTGTATTGAGCAGAGGTGGACATCTTTATCACCTGATATAACCGTCATTTCTATTAAGAAGCAAAGCATTGCTATGCTTTCCCACAAATTCCAAATCTCATGAGGATAGACAGGAGAGTTTTGTGAACTGTGTTGAAAGCTCCTGAAAGGTCAAGGAGAATGAGGACTGGTGAAAGCTCAGCTGATCTAATGGCATGAAGCTTCTCAGTAACAAACTTGAATTTTATTTTATTTTATTAATAAAACTTTTTTTATTGGCAGTTTATTGAGTGTGCTGATTTCAAGCTAGACTCGTTAGGTTCCTGGAGGTCAGTCTGGGTAAACCAGAGACACAACTGATTGTGTACAGCACATTCAAGAATTTTAGAAATTTTAGAATTTCAGAAAGAAATGTATTACCTGCTGCTAAGTTGTCTGAGGTATCTAGAGTGGGCTTCTTCATAATGGGAATAACCTTAGCTGTTGTAAAGGCAGTTGATGCATGACCAGATGTTATGAAATCATTATGGAGTCAGTTTGGGATACTTCTGAAGTACTTCTAAAACTAGTCCTTTTATGACAGGTGTTTACAGTTCTGGAGCTTGTGTTTTCATGTGTACAAACCTTAATTAATCTCTAAAAGTGAACAGCACCCCAATTCAGCATTTTGTAGTTCAATTTTCAAGATTCAAAATTATAGAAGTCTAATGAACTGCAGAACAAGCCCATTACTACTGTGCACCTTGGGTGTTTGAGGTTCTTGGTTCTAGCAAGCATAGGCCATGTGAGCAAAAAATTCCCATTCTCCCTCCTCTGGAATACCTTTGATCCATGTGGTTTTAACTGCTCCCAAATTCCATCTTTTTCATTGACAAACCTCATTTAAGGATTTGACAGGATCCTGTTTGGATTGGTCATTTCAGCTTCCAGGAATACTCTGGTGATGGCTAAATAAACAGAGCCATGTTGGAAGGACATGTTTGGTGAATATGGGCCATTGATGTGGTTTCTTTCAGTAATTTAAGAGTGGCTGCTTTTCTGAGGTATGGACTATTCAGGCAGGTGGTTTATTTGGATTTTGTCCATGCATAAACACTCTTCATATTACCAGGGCCCTTTGCAAAAAACACATACGACTCAATAAGTCCATGTTGCACACAAGGTAAGGACATCTATAGCTCCGGTGTGGAACAACCAAACCTGCTAATACAATCCACTTAATGGCCACTGTAGTAAGGAAAACTGCTCTTTATAGATATGCACTATATTTCTAAAGTATTTGGACACATGCTTGTCCAATCTGCTCATTCATCAATAATTCAAAAAAGTTCTAGATAGTAATAGAAAGTTGAGCAAACAATTTTTGCAAAAATGGCTGCCTTGACTGTTCTTCGAACATGATTCCATTCAGCCACATGAACTGTAATGTGCAGTGAGGAGATGCAGGACGCAAGTGCGTTATATAGGCATGCTTTTTGGGGGGGTCAGGGGGCACAATGTCACAGTCCACTGAAGGGGTCAGAACATAAGCAGGTAGAAATACACAGGGTAAATGCGTAATCAAATTACATAGAGAGGCAAAGATAAAAAACAAACAAACAGGAAATCAAACTAGAAACAAAGAAAACACGGAATTAGGAAAACAAGAGAGAACCAGAAATGCGGATATAAGGCTCGGACTTAATGAACAAGAAGGCATGATAAAACTTCACAAAGATAAATGCACACAAGGAAGGGTATAAATACTAAGACTAATCAGGAACAAAATTGAAAACAGATGGAAACAATGGGAAAAACCAACCAAAGACAAAACAAGGGGCGGAGACAAGAACAGAAAGAGAAAACAAACAATGTCAAAATAAGAGTACGAGAGCCACAGCGCGCGCTGATAGGGAGAATTACATCACCTGAACATTTTTATAATAATTTCAGACATATGTTGGATATTCCTCAGCATGTGCCACAGTCAAATTAATTGAGCTCTACACAGTGTTGTATATTGCCAACAGATTTTGCATAGCTGAGCACAGTTAAACACCTGTGTTCAAATGGGAATGCTTCAAAATAGAGAGATGTCTGAAAGGTTTTGAAATGCAGTATATACAACAACTATAAACATATAAAGTCAATTCATACAACATAATAAATGTAACATTTTTCTATGGTTAATCATTAAAATACTCAATTAGGTTCAAGTCTACCTCCATTATAGCTTTCATGAAAAGGAGGTATATCACATTTGAATTAAGCCAGTTTGGAATATTACGTGTGTAATACTCATGTCAAGAAGGTGTCCTTTCAAAATCATCTAACGCATATATTTTACATATATTTAGAATCTCTGCAACAGGAACACAAATCTGCCACAGTTTGCAAATTACCCATAAATCGTTTAACCTAATAGGTGTTTCCCCAAATTAGCGACTAAACTAATCAGGTACAGGGAGTAATCTGAGCCTCGTGCCAAGTTCTCAGGCTTACGAATAGTGCCAAGAGTCACCTGTTTTCACATGTTTCACATTGATGGTGATGTGACAGGATGGGGGTTATGTGCCAGACTTTTGTCATGAATTCCCCCTCTCTGCATGTGGCACAGCATACACACTTTGTTTTGTTTTGATAATGTTCCATGTGACCTTTCGTTTACATTGACAGTGTCTTTTATCACTTTAGTCTTGTCTCTGCCCCTGTCCTATCATTTGATCCTGTCATTTGGTTTTGGTTTGTACTTACCTGTTATCTATTCGCTCTTGATTAGATTGTCTGTTTATACCCTATTGTGTCTTTCTCTCGTCATTGCTGTGGTGATTTCTGAGCCGTGTTCACCTTGTTTCCTTGTTCCTCAGTTCTTGTATTTCTAGTTCGACTTCCCAGTTTTGACTCATACCTATTTTCTCGTTAACGATTATGGATTACCCTTGTGTTACGTTGTCTGTCTGGAAAATGGACCATGATTCATGGATTCGCCTGAATAAAACATTCATTTTATGCACTACCAGTACATACCTTACATTACAATCGTTACCAGAGCATCATCACAGGTGCTTTGGGTTTTTCCACAGGTTTCTTATTCACTGTGGTGACTATGGACATTTTACTGTTTAAAAACTCCTTCTATGATGAGTCTTACACCATTGTAAGTCTATTATAAACACTGCTTTACCCAAAGCATCAGAGCTTAGAATTCATCCAATTTAGTTTTTTTGCTAGTCCCAAATATTGAAATATTTTCTGTCTATCAGATGTACATCATTAACACGGATGACATTACAGACAGACAAAACATAATATTCCCTCTCTTTGCCAAGACCTTGGGCCCTTATTCCCTACAAATGCTTTGGTGCCATGTCATCCCATATAGCACTGACAAATGGACTAGGCATTCGCAAAGCGAATGAGAATCAGAATGCTTGTGCTCTGTTATCGCTCACTCTGAACTACACTCTGCTTTTTTACTCTGCTGATTCAACTGGAATTTTGAGACTTTGGTGGTGGTAACAATATGTATGGTCCCACTGCTATGATTGATAACTCGCAGATATCAATCTCATTTAAGGTAAAATTCCCAGGTTTCTAGTTTTGTGTGTTTGGAAATAACAACACCTCACGCTCTCTATTAATAATTATGCCTGCTAACACTGTTCTGCTCTCAAATCAACCTCAGCTTACAGAGAAAAATGTGCACCTAAGCTGACTGGCATATGAATGACATGAACAAATGCAAATGAATGGAGGTATGGTACTTACTACTCCTACAGGGAAGGCTAGCACAGCCATCATCCAGTCCCGCAGACCAATCAGCTTCCGGAGTTGCCTTTCTTGCTCCACATTGGCTGTGCCCTTCATCAATAGGCTAGAAAGGTCTGTTAGGACACACACTCCGAAGAACACAGCTTGGATGACCTGGAGAATTGGAGAAAGAGAATGCTAATTCTAATACAGCTGCCAATTTTGTCCTGTCCACTTCAGAAGAAAACAGCTTCTAAGTCATCTGGCCTTGAATGACCCTTCACTGATCTGCTTTCGTCTCTGGATGGAGATGTTTCAGATGTGGACTCTTGATGCTTTAATGCCTACTTAATACATCTGAGAAATTCCAAATCATATGATATGCATAAAGTTGATAATAATAAATTTCAGGAAAAACAAATGAAAATTCAAATATATTTCATTCTGCTCAAAGAGAAGTGCTGAAAATGTAAATATTGGTCATATACTGTATGTAGCAAAAAGAAATGTACTTTTACTGAACAAATAAGATGCATTATGAGATAATGTAGAGTCTTTACAGACTACTGTCTTCTGTAAACGCTCATCTGTTTCCCAGCAATGAAATCAGCACCAAAAATTACCACAGAATTAATTTAAGAGGGAAGTACTTTATTCATTTTACACAAAGAAAATGGGGGAAAATCTAATTTTCTTCAAATGATTAATTAACTGTTTAATTTTTTATTCCTCAATATCTTTCCTTCTGGAAAGGAGGAAATAAAAAGTAACTACCTGAGATGAGGAGTATCCTGTTACACTTCTACACACAATAGGCTCTATTTCATTCATTCTCTCTCTCTTTCGCTCTCTCTCAGCACTCTATACAACATATAAGTAATAATTTAAGAGCTGGACAATGTCTTATTCTTTGCTGAGAAGCTACCCTAGTGATTTTCTGGATTGCGACACAAGTGTCTGAATCTTTTATTTCTTAATAGCATCAAGAAAGCCAGTAAAAGCTACCATATGCAGTATAACCACTGCAAAATGATTGAACATGAGTTAAAGCTTAACTCATCAATCGCTCTTGTCAGATTTGTTTCAGTAAAACATGGTTATTGAAGCACAGATTTGCCAGAACTGCTGCACAAATGCAGCATTTTTTTTCTGCCTGATCACTAGGTTAATATCGGACCACATTTGTGTAACCCAGCTGCTTTTTACTGTATTTACTGGGTCATTTTCAGTGACAGTGGATACAATGCTCTTTTGCACATATGTTTATGATGTTTCGACGCCAGGTGGGTGGTCTATAAAAGGACTCCACTACATCCTATGACCCAGATGGCCTGGGGAGTCCTAAATCATAGAACCACAGTTAAATATTTTGCCCTTGTCCACTTCTTTATGTTCCAGACAAGGGTGGCTTCCCTCAGAACTATTAGAGGTTGCATATCAAAATAGTGACAATGGTTCTTAACAAGTTCTGATAGTGTACCATGCCAGATAATAAGAGACAGTACTCATACATGGTGCTTATACCGTGCTTTATCGAGGAGGAGAATCTCTCAAATGTTAATACTGATACTCTGTTGATGAGAATTGTTCAAGGTTCTCTTCTGTTCACTATAGAGTATAAAAAAGCAAAAAAAATTGCATACTGTTTTGTGGTGCAAGAAAGCAACATTCAATATGGAAAATCTGGGAAACATAGACATGAGCTCCATGTCATCAAAAGTGTCCAAATGTCCAAACGTGCCGCCCAGGAGGCAGTCATAGTGCAGGGGTTCCTAAACCAGGGGTCGCAATCACATAACTTAGGAACTCAGCATTAGAAACAGCCAATTTTCTCTGTCCATCTACCTCCGCTAAACAAACTAGTGCTAGGTATCATATCAGACACTTGTGTACTGTTTAGGCTGTTATTGAATAGGTTTCCTATTACAACTAGTGTTTGAATTTTAAAAACTCTCATGTAACCTTCTGGATTTCTAGATTAGTAGATAGTATAATATTTTTTTAATTCAGTTAAATTGTTAGAGAACATTTTCTTCAGGCATCACAAATTACCAACATTAGTTCTTTGTTGCAAAGCTGGCTGTGGCAGTTACAGCATCAATACAACTATAAGTAATAGGTTTGTAATAAGTAGTAGGTTTGTGCAGCATTATGGTTCCGTTTCTTGGCAAACCATCTCTCCCAAGGTTATGAGGGTACTTCTGATGTCCTTCTTTAAATGCGATTCATGTCACGAGATTGGCTCGGCCATGCAAGGCCTTCTTCAGTTATTTTGGCTGTTCGTTTGGGGTCATTGTCTTGTTAAAACATTCATCTTTTTAGGGAGGAGGCTGATTCTTGGGCAGTGAGATTAAAATCAACCAGAAGAACTAATCTTACTAGTGAAATTCATCCAAGCCAAAAGACCCACCATACAGCAGAAGAGCCTAAGGCCTGGTACATGTTATACAATCATCCCAGCATGGCAAGCAGTTTGGATCAAGTGTCAGCACAAGAAAAGTCGGCTCAAAATCTTATAAATAAGCCACAGAAGTTTTGGGATTCTATTCTGTGGAGTGATGGAACAAAACTGGAACTCTTCGGCACGATGGATCAGATGGAGAAAGAAGAATGAAGAAAGAACACTCTGCCCACAGTCAAGCATAGTGGTGGCTCGGTGATGCTCTGTGGCTGCTTTGCATCCTTTGGCCCTGGAAACCTGCAGCATGTGGAAGGTAAGATGGATTCCTTGAAGTATCAGGAAATCCTAGGAGAAAATGTCATGCCATCTTGTGAGGAAGCTGAAGCTTGGGCGTCATTGGATCTTTAAACAGCACAATGATCCCAAGTATTTCTCAAATTCCACCAAGTCTTGGTTACAGAAGAAGTCCTGGAAGATTCTACAGGGCCATCACAGTCACCTGACTTGAACCCCATACAAAATCTCTGGTGGGATTAGAAGAAGCAGCACACAAACCCAAGAATATTACTGATCTGGAGGGCATTGTTCATGAGGAATGGGCTAAGATTCCTCAGGAACGCTGCCAGAAGTTATGCATCTCGTTTACAGCAGGTCAGAACAGCAAAAAGTGCTCTACTAAGTACTAAAGATGCTTGCCATGAAGGGGCTGAATAATTTTGAAACTGGAGAAATCATTATAAGTTGCATTTTATTACATTTTACATATAGGCCTAGCCAAATAGACAAATTAGTAAAAGCTTTTAAACCTCACCTCTTTGTCTTAAGGGTGAGAGCTGCTAGTGAGGTCTGAAAAATGAACATATCCACTAGTTTTCCCTACAGCAGCCTGAACTTTGCTTTGCATTACTGCACATAAAAAAGCCTACTTTGCAAAAAGTGTCCAAAGATCTTTCCAGTGCCAAAGGAGTTCTAAAAAAACAACAACAACTTTATTACCACCTCACGTGCCATTTCTATTAAATTCATTGTATAACTAAAAGAAGCAAAAAAGCTGTTAATGTGGAAAACATGAGTCACGAGCTTGTAGAACAAAAACACCAGGCCTACATTTACGCATGCGCAGACTGCTACCTGACGCGACCTACATTTGCTCTTAATATAAGGATGATGCAAACACGGTATACTTATGCAAATGACCTGATAGTTAAATATTGAATATTTTAATGTAAACCCTCTCTTTTATTAGGTTTATTATGACCTGTGACGTGATGATTAACTGCGCTCTGATTCACAGCCCGTGGCCAGTTTATAGACAGTCAGGAAGCCTAGCCTTACACAGTGGGACTGCGTGTTTATCCCTGGGACCTGCATTTGTTTTTCAGTTGTCAGACCTGCGTGCCGAGTAAATAAACATTCGCTGGGTTCGGAGGAACACTTACCAAATCTATGAACGTCAGAAACTTCCAGCTACCGCCGTATGTCTGATGCGCGGGCATGTCTATGGCTTTGTAATTGCAGATGATGGATAAATACGACAGGAGAATGGCTACTCTTAGGATTTGGGAAGGAATGAGCGCCATGTTTATTTTCCGTTGTGGTGGACGCACCGGCGCTGCTGTTACCTACCGCTGCTGTGTCGGCAAGGAGGACGGAAGAGATGCTGGATGAGGGAGAGAGGAGAGAGGAGGGAGGCTGTTGCTATAGTAACAGCTGAAGCTGCCACGCTGGGCTGTCGCATTACGTACAGTAAGCGCGCGATATTTGCCGAGATTTGAGTGATGACGACAAGAATAACCTGGGGAAGCGTTCCTTTTGAGGAACTGAGAGCAAACATTCTCACAGCTCTGCATATACTCAGCAGTGATGACACAAAACACTATTGCATGTGTGCATCATACGCCTAAACGTTCATGTTTTGGTCTAAACAAGGTCATCACCTGACTTTCGTCCATAGTTTCCCCCAAGTTTCATTCAGCAGCCACCTCTCCCCTCCCTGCTGAAAAAAAAACCCCATTAGAAACAGAGAATTTGTAAAGGTTTAAATGGTTAAAATGTGAATTGTATTGGTTTGAACGGAAACTGTAATGATCCCTGTGGGTCTCTACTGGTAATCTGTTGCCTTCTATTGGTGGCATGTTATGTCTAGTGGATACCATTAAGGGCCAGTAATGGTAATGGTTAGCTGATGGTTTGTAATGGTATTTGTAGTGGAAAGCATTAGAATTTCTGTGATGGTTTCTATTTATTTATTTATTTTCAGCAGGGCTATCATACAGCAGCTACAAAATAGGGAGGCTGAAGACTAACGTGCGTTTCGATTTGTGTTTTGGGAAAGATGGAGCTTTTATAACAAAGACGCACATCACAGTCTAGAGCAGTGGTCAGCAACTCTGTTCCTGGAGATCTACCTGCCTGAATACTTTGGCTCCAACCATAATGATGGTCACCTGACCATTTAATAATTGCCTTAAGAAATTCTTAATCAGCTAAAACAGGTGTGTTAGATTTTTGTTGGAGATGAAACCACAGGAATTCGGGTCTCAAGGAAATGGGTTGGTGACCACTGATCTCCAAAAGTTTCCATCCATAGGGATGTTTGCCAGCATTACGTCTGTTGTGCCTTTGTCAGTGGATTTTCCACTTCTTGGTTCCACTTCCAGTCTTTTTGAATTTGTTAATAAGTTTGGCAATAGTGTCACGTGATATGCTTGCTGTGTTTCCAGTTAAAGTCCATCACAACCTTGGGACAGCTTCCTGATCCAGCCATGAGAATGATCTCAATAAGTTCTTTTGTCAAAGGCTATCTGAAAAAGTATTAAACATTTTTGAAGATGTTTTTGCTAAAAAGTGTTAATTTCTCCTATATGGAGACTTTTGAATTGTAGTGTAACAACCATGACTGTACATGGATTCAAATCTCACAGATAACTGTGATTAAAATACATCAGTGAAACTGGATAGTTAAAGATTTGGAAGACTGTCACCTGGTCTTTTTCCAGTCTTCAGCTGCCCGGTTGGGTGAGTCAACGCCCACTGTCGCCTCAGATTCCGGTTCTTGGCCTACAGGAGTGGAACCCAGTGTGGTCATTTGTAGCCCATCCACCTCAAGGTTCAACATGTTGTGTGTTCTGAGCTGCTTTTCTGATGGCCACTTTTGTAAAAATGGCTATTGAGTGCCTTACTTCCTTTCAGCTTAGACCAGTCTGGCCATTCTACGGTACTCTGACCTCTCAGACCTCTTACTGGATGTTTATTTGTTTTCGCAGCAATTTGTGTGAACTATTGAGATTGCTGAGTGTGAAAATCCCAAGAGATCATCAGCTTCTCTCATAGTCAAATTAAGTATTAAAAACCTTTAACCAGGTTTTTATCACCTAAAAAGTGCATAAAGGTGAATAGTTTTTGTTAGCTATTCCTTTTCTTTAAAATGACCTATTATACAGTATTTTCAGTACTGTGTTAATTAGTGTTAATGATTAGAATAGATAATATTACTTAAAAAAACATTCTTTTAGCATGGTCTACCTAGGGTTTATCGCTCTCTATTTTTTTAAATTATAATTTTTATTAATTCATGCCAACTGAGTTTTACTGGATTATGTAACTGGTCTATTATGAATAAGAATACTGTAACATACTGTACTGTATATAGCGCACTTTGTAGTGTAGCAGTAAAGGAGTAATCAAACAAATTACCAAACAAACTGAAACCACAAGCAAAAAAAAGCTTTAAAGTATTAAAATAGCAAATTTCTGTCTCACATACATCCATAAATAAACACAGGCTTTCGTGGCCATAAAACACATTTTATTCTCATGTAAATATATAATTGTCTATCCTGTTGGGTACATTTTGGGGAGAGAAATTGGTTATGAATTGTAGTGCACATGGGTTGTGCACTGAATTAACAATGCAATATGGGTAATAATATAGTGCACTATACAGGGAACAGAATTAGTACACTAAGAATTCAGACATTACTACAAATGCAATTTAAAGTATCCTCATACTTAAGGTCAAAACGATGCTTTATAGAGAGTGCGTGTGGTCACTGAACTTCAATTACAGCACACATCATAATCCAGTATGGCAGAACTACAACTCTACACAAGAAGATCCTGGGGAGTATAATGAGTAGTCACAACTAATTACAGTAAATGAGCTATAATCCATCACCTAGTTATACCATCCAGCCTCAAGGCTTTGCGCTCTGTTACCCATTCTTCTTCCAGCACACAAATGACTGCTAATGAACTGTCAAACTACTCAGGTTTGCCAATAACATCACCCTAATGTGAGCCATATATAACAATGATGAGTCATTTTACAGACACCCATCAACCAGCAGAACATGCACATGTATTTATTGTTTATTGTGCATACGTCCTTATCTTAAGTAGCTACTTTATCCAGGTCAGGGTCATTGTGGTTCCCGAGCTCATTCTGGAAACACTGGGCACGAAGTGGGAACACACCATGGATGGGTCACCAACACACACACCCACACACAAACACACACACACACACACACACACACACACACACACACACACACACACACACCACATACAATTAATTGTACAAATTCACCTACTGATGTGATTTTTCTGGAGGTGGTATAATATATTACAACTATATACTCTGTGTAATGCTCCTAAATGTACAACCATGTTGTAAAAAAAAAAAAAAAACATCAGATTTTTCTCAGTAATAAATCAATCAAATGATTTTCCCCCATAGCTTTTATATTAAGTGTATACAGTAAGTGAAATCGGATTAACAGAATATAATATCTGAGTATATAATGTAATAATATACTTGTGCATGTAAAAGCATCTCGAGACAAGCCCAAATATACAGAATTATGCCAATATTCCAATATGCTAATATAGCCAATTATACATATGGCTTATTTCTGACTGATAATGTGGGTGATGATAGTGCATGAAGTGTTGCTGCCTTCATCATTATCTCATCAAGCAATAAACAATATGTAAACAAAATCACAGATTTCATTAAATTGCTACTCCTACAGGTTTTTTCTATTTGGTTATTCCCCACAGAAATCACAAGCATACACGCACACTCATGTACAAACACACACACACATACAGAGAGAGAGAGAGAGAGAGAGAGAGAGCAGGATATAGAGAAAGCATTGACTGGGGCATGTGTCCATTATTAAGGCTTTTGATAGAAAGGTGAGAAGAGCGGGCCTTGCTGAAGAGAGATGTGCAAACAGAATGCATTCACTGGTAGGAAGATGGTGACATGGAAGTTAATATTCTCTCCATGGAGCCGTTTTTCAAAAAGAAGGCCATGCCAGCAAAAAGCTTGGCAAACAAACATGAGAACGATGAGCCGCTGTTGGTTAGAGTAAAATAAAAATAAAACTCCTCCCAATACACAATCCTTATTACCTTTTATGGTTTAAATGATTGTAAACACTAGAAGCCAAGCTACAGTATAATTTTGGTTAAAAAAGTGTTAATTTTTATTAAAAAAAAAAAAAAAAAAAAAAAAAAAAAAAAAAAAAAAAAAAAAGAAAAAAAGAAGAGGAGAAAGAAGGGGGAAAAGAAAGAGAGAGAAGAAAAAAAAAAAAAAAAAAAAAAAAGAACAAAAAAAAGAAAACAAAAAAAAAAAAAAAAAAAGAAAAAGAAGGGAGAAACAATCAAACAACAAACAAACAAAAAACAATGGGGGGGGGGGGGGGGGGGGGGGGGGGAGGGGGGGGGGGGGAGCGGGGAGAGGGAGTGGGTTTTTTTTTGGATAGTTTTTTTTTATTTTTGTTTTTGTTTTGGGGGGGGTGTTTTGGGAAAGGTGTTTTTTTTTTTTTTTTTTTTTTTTTTTTTTTTTTTTTTTTTTTTTTTTTTTTTTTTTTTTTTTTTTTTTTTTTTTTTTTTTTAGTATAATTAGATAGTTTTTTTTTTTTTTTTTTTTGTGTTTTTTTTAAACAACAAAACCTGTCATTTTAACAGGGGTGTGTAGATTTATTTTTTTATTTTTTTATTTTCCACCTTATATTAATTATTAGGGATTAAATCAATTTGCACTGGTGTGTATTACCCCCAAGCAGTTTAAACAGACCTTTAAAACACGATTCCTAAGTTTGTTCAGGATGAAGTTTAGAATTGGGATAAGTGGTTTGAACCTCTGTTATTTGCAGTATGAGAGGTCCCCACAAACCTCTGCAGGGTTCTCCCCATTCAAATATACAGTACATGCACAAGCTCTGCAATGTATTAGATTTCATTAAGGAAAACTGAGAAGACAGACCTTCAACTGGTAAAACTGAAATCCATTATATTTCTGGTTCTGATAGCAAAACTCCACACCTTGGGACAACTAACGCAGTAGAATTTGTGTCTGGCTCGAGAGCGACAGTTCCGACTATATGACAGGGGAACACAATAATTTGCTCAACAAAGTGCTCATATTATTACCCGCATCAAAGTCTAAATTACTCATGAAGTGGCAAGGGCCCTTTAAGGTCACAGGTGAACAGATAGAAGCGTACTGCAAATATACCACCTCAATCTCCTGAAACCATGGAGTTCATGCAATTCATGTGGTTTTGGTGATGGTGGTTCCCAAGAGGGAGGAGCTGGGACTGGCGGTATACCTAAAACACATGGCCTATCCCAGTCCCCAGTGCAGAGCACAAGTTTCCAGGTCACAAGGGAAATACCCAGACTTTTATTTGCCTCTACTCGCTCACACAACACTCCTAGAACACCACATTTAGACTCCCCCAGGCATGGTTATACACAGCTGGCCCGATCATTTACCTGAACACAAAATAATGTATTTTGGGATGAACTCAAGGCTATGCTCAACACGGAAATAATCAGGGAGTCCTGCATTGATTGGAGAAGCCTCATGGTCTTGATGGTTTCAGGTTGGTCCCCGTTGTCTCACTTTTTTATGGCACATTTTTATTCAACATTGGAATTACACAGATTCACTTGTCTCCAATGTTCCAAGAACAAAACAGCTTTTTCCACTCCTTTAAGTTACACCAATTTGTCAGCCTTCTATTTAGTTAGTTTTGAGCCCCTGCCATGTTTCAAAATATTATGGACTAAATATTTACACAGCACATATGTTGATGCATATTTACATGATATAATCATTAATAGTAATGAATGGCAGCAGCATTTACATTTTGAGAGCCATTCCTTGAGATGGACTCAGAGCAAACCAAAAGTCATGTACAATTGGAAGGGTGGAATTATGGTATCTGGGCTTCCACTTTGACCATGGGCAGGTGCATTTCCAAACTGAGAAAACGGTGGCAATTACAGCCTGCCCAAGACTCCTGACCAAATAGGGGTGAGGCAGTGCTAAGGACTGGCTCTTATCATAGGTTGTACTGTATTTTTCGTACGTCACCAGCCTGTGGACTGATCTCTCTAAAAAAAGAGCCCCAGATCCAGTTCAGTGGGTGGGGCTGTGCAGACAGGCTTTTTGCCAGATAAACACGGTTTAGTGTGGGGGCCTGCTGTAGCATTCTCCTGACTTCTTTCTCCTTTTTGTTCTACAGACCAACTCATTGGACAGAGGGCTGGTTGAAGTACAGACCGATAGAGAAAGAGTGCCTCGCCCTCAAGAGTGTGGTCCTCATCCTCTGAAACTACCTGTTAGGGCACCCCTTTTACCCCTCTCACCTCTTTTCCCCCACTCCAATAGCCCCACTGCATGAAATCACTTGCCGCTCACTTGTTGGTGCGGATGACTTGTTGGTATCTGGCACGTTCAGGTTCCAGCATTTCAAGTTTCCAGAGAGAGCCAGAGAGCGGTGGAGTTGGCGGAGCTGACACAACACTCAACTTGAACTTGAACTTAGTGGAACTTGACAAGCCATGAATGGTTTAGTGGATTTTGGTTTAGCTTGATTTTTGGGAAAAGGAAGAGAAGCTCGCTAAAACGTGCTCTTGCCAGGAAAAAAAAACATATTGAAAAACTAAAATAAAAGAAACACAAAGCTGTGTCAAAAGTCTTCCTTCTCTCTCACACACAACCGGTTCAACATACAGATTAACAAATCCAGTATGTTTAGATGGTGTACTACTTTGACATACCATTTGACCATCACTATGTTCTGTGAGCCCTCAGAGTTTCCTTTTTCTGAGGCCAACATTTTAATGATGTTTGGTACAGACGTGTGTAATTTAGAATATCAGCGGTCACACAAGACGTGGGCTGGAGAGAGCTTGTTTTTTTTTTTGTCTTGTAGGGATCTTGATGACTCTGGCCTTGGCACAGGGAACTATATGTGCATAAAGGTTATGTCTGAAGGATTAGATTAACAGTTTCCCTCCGGTTTCCTTTTGCCAAATCTACAACTAGATTTTTTTTCCAAGTCACCAACTGTTTAAAAACTGGTTGACATAGTGAGAAAATGTGAACACACAGCACAAAGGATCCCAGAAAATTGTCTTATGTGAAAAGAAAATAACAACGGTATCTTGCTCAAGGCTGATAAGCTTCCTCAGAGAGATTTCTGCATGGCGCCTGGAGCTCATGTTGAAACAAATAAGTCAGTCAACGTGAGCCACAGCTCTAAACCCATATAACAAGATAACAAGATTGTATGAAGTATTTTAAAATCAAGATATTATACGATATGAATATGAATTTTATAAACATGACATGTAGCCTAGGTGACAATGGAAACAAAACAATCTAGGATTCCCTCAGGTCAGATTGTGTGTTGCAGTGTCACTGTCCAGCCACAGGAGGAGATTGCTTCAAGACATTTTGCACATAAAGGAAAATGCAAGGAAAAAATATGGGGAGCCATACATGATAATTATAGCCCCTTTACAAATTCCTTTGGGATATTAAAGATTTTTCCGATGTAGGCTACATGTCTGGCAACGCACATGGTGCTTGAAAACACACTGGCCTAGGCTATTACACCAGGCCATAATTCATACGGAGTTCTGTTTTATTGCTCTGTCGAAAGGTTACTGGTGCAGATACTGTCCCCTTACCATATGTCTATACTTTCACTATATACTCTGAGATTGTGAGCTGTGCTTTATGACCAACTAGAGAAGATGAAACATGAAGGAACCTCTCGGAGTGTGGTTTTACTATTGGCAACCTACTTTATAATGCAGTCAAGATTGACCTTTATCAGGTGAAACCTGTTCTTATGTAATTTCCTGGCAGCAAAGCAAGAGGAGCTGGGATTCCAGAGAATGACGTGGCACTGAGTGTGTAGTTTAGCAAGAAGAAACTGAGGGCTATACAATAGCACATTATTGCTGAGGGCAGAAGAAAAGCATAAAACTGGGTGTGGGACTTTAATTCCAGTGAGTAATCGCTTACAGTTTCTGTTGCTGAGGCTTTATAAGGTCTATCCTGGAAACACAGACATGTCCTAAGGGTGTGTGTGTGTGTGTGTGTTTGTAGAGGGGTTAAAGTGGAGTCTGAAAAATTCTCATTTATTAAGCTGGATACGAAAGGGTTTATTTGTAAATCATTCATACGAGCATACCAAATTTGGTATTCATGAATATCCTGTAATTTCTGAAAAAATGTTCGTACTACTCGTGCTCATGAATGTGTGTAAATTTATGCATACTAACAGTTAGTTAATTTATGCAGACTAACTAATGTAAACATAGACTTGATCGACTCATCATGATCAAATCATTTAATTCACATGGATTCCTGCTCTTTTATCCTCTATCTGAAATATACTGTGGAGGTTAAATTC
The DNA here is from genome assembly GCA_012411365.1 of Ameiurus melas. NCBI lineage: Eukaryota > Metazoa > Chordata > Actinopteri > Siluriformes > Ictaluridae > Ameiurus > Ameiurus melas. The sequence goes on along the minus strand of CM022753.1, from coordinate 13,470,227 downwards.
ATTTTTTTTTATTTAGTTTTATTAAGTTTATGGCGTTTAGCAGACCCCATTATACAGAGCCATTTATAGAAGAGTTTTGGAGTCTCTATCAAAAATGCATCCTCATGCTAGTTCACTAGCATGTCAGGGACTCAGCGCCCATCGAGAACTTGTGGTTAGAACCAGTCATTTTATTTTATTACATGAAGAATAATGAAAAAAAAAAGGGAGCCAACACAAACCCATAAATTAAGATAAATAAAGCTAATCATTCAATCATGACATGGCCGTAAGCCGTAAACAACCATCTCAGCTGATGGAAGGTCATGTTTATGAGTGAAAGGATGTTTAAAGACTAATATGATTTTTTCAGAAGATGAAAGCTGGTTTATAAATCGGTTCCTTTTACCACGTCATCTCCTTTTAACTCGATTCACTAAACACAATTGAAAAATAGCTGTTTCCCTATGTCACGTGCTTGGGCTGCATGATCACCTGGGTACAGTGTAGAACTTTTTTTCTCCTTCAGTTTCATGTCACACCATTTTCACCATCTAAATGTCTCTATATTTGGACGCTTTCAGTTTTACACTGCTAAACTTTTTTTTATTGGCCTAGAAGTGAGAGAAAATAACTTCCACTTCTGCCTTACTGCCCTTTTTTTCACTGTTTAGTCATGATTTAGTGTTTCTAGCCCTGTGTACTTGACCTTTTATTGAATTTTATGGAGGTCACTACATGCAAATGAGCTGTGGATCCTTACAGGTGATCATCATACGCACCCATGTATGAAGAAAAGTCAGGCTTTTGATAGAAACCTCTGAAACCTTTCTGAAACCTCTGGTGGAAAACTTTGGTTCGGTTTGATTTAAGCAAACATAGTGGTAAATGGTCTGCATTTATATAGCGCTTTTATCCAAAGTGCTCTGCACTGTGTCTCATTCACCCATTCACACACTCACACACCAATGGTAGCAGAGCTGCCATTCAAGGCACTAACTTGCCATCAGGAGCAACTTGGGGTTCAGTGTCTTGCCCAAGGACACTTCGGCATGTGGAGTCACGTGGGCCGGGGATCGAACCGCCAACCCTACGATTAGTAGACAACGCGCTCTACCACCTAAACCACAGCTGCCCCTGTATAGACAACAATACTAAAAGATTGATAAATTAGGCCCAAGTCAAAATGAAACATTGCAGTAAAATACTTCATTCATTTAGATTGTAGTTTTCACATCAAATCTAGCATCAAACGTGTGTTTGTGAGATCTGATTACACTGTGGACTATCCTGCTAACCTAATCACCAATCTAATCCAACAAGCGAGCTACATTTACACATAATCCGATCAACAAACTTTTGACATGAAGAGAACTTAATTAAAGGTAGGATTATTACACATATCATGACAAGTTTGATAAAAAAAATTATCATGGGCAGTTTAATGACTAGCACTTTTAAAAATCAACTTGATCTGAAGTGATTTTGAGAATATATCTCGATAATATGGTTGCTTCTTACTTTCTTCCTGTGAAACATGATTGGACCTTATTGTTTCTGTGATGCGAGTTGGAGTCCTGCCATCACGCCACAGGTAAAACCAGAAAACTTTTTCCCGTCTCCAAGTTACTGGGGTGCTCACTTTAACCCCTGTGTGTGTGTGTGTGTGTGTGTGAGTGAGAGAGAGATTGAGAGGGGGGGAGAAGGAGGGCATGGATGTATTTTTCATAACATTGTTAAGTGACTTCTCAGAGAGTAAAGAGATGTAGGGGTTGTAAGAGAACCGTTTCTTCAGTCTGGGCTTGCCAGGTGTCATCTTGCCAAAAATTCATTCCAGATAAGTGTAAAGCTCTGCAGAAATGCTCCTATTAAAGAGATCACACTGGTTAACAGGTAATTCAGCCAAAACACTGTATGTGGGATATGTAATTATTTATTTATTGCACATAAGGCAATCAGCATGTGAACATTAAAAAAAATTTATAAATCAACGTAAGCCAAGGATGACACATATAGGTCCGATGATAGGGTGTCACACCTCTCAAAATATGTGTAATACCGATCACACTTTCGCATAACAAAATAGCACAATCAGGAATGTGATAATAGCTATCGTTTCTGTCAGCGTTTTTCTTCATTTTTTTCTTTCACTATTTAACTGATGATTAATAGTTTAGTTCAGTGGGAATATCCATAATGTTTCCTGGAGAAAATGACTCCACGTTGCATGCAGACACAGCAGCAACTGCATTCTGCATTATGTGTTAATAGACACTGCTGAAACATGGCCCAAGGATCAAAAAAAGCAGATTTCCTTCTTGTGCACTGTGAAGGGACAGCGCAGTCAACTGTGAAATTGTCTCCAAGCCCAGTTCTCATGCTTACATTGATTTACCTAGCAGTATGATCCCTTAGGTGATGCCCTTGTCTAAAAAAAGAAGAAAAAAAAAACAGAGTGAGAGCGAGAGAGAGAGAGAGGGAGAGAGAGAGTAGGGGGGATTCCAGGTCATAGATAACATTATTGGTAACACAAGGCACTCTGGCCTAGGTCATAGTCCACTTAACACAATACGCAGACAGCCCAACTTGAGGCAAACACACACACACACATACACACACACACTTTCATTGAGACGTTTGAACAAAACCTGTAATCCCTGATGCCCTGCATGATGTTTTCACTCACAGAAGCTGGCTTTTAGAAGTATTTATTTCAATAAATCAGTGGAACACCTCCCTCCAGCTAAGAACCTCACACAAATGTTTGGGTCTTCCTTTTCTATGCAGTTGAGGATCTGAGCAACCTGCATTGACATATAATAATTCAATAATTTATCGAATTATAAATGACACTGAATAAAATCCTTCACACACATAGCATCAGATTATAACCATATTATAATCTGGAGCTAGAAAAGATGTGTTCAAGGAAACTATTTAATGTTTGATTGCAACAAAATGATTACAAAGGCCTCAAAACATCAGGAAGACAGCTGGGCCACATTCTAACCCATGTAAAAAAAAGAGTATTGGCCACCAACTGTAAATAGTTGATAACTATCTGACTTGCTCCCTCCTGATTTCCTCTATTTTGCATATTTGTCACAATAAATGGTTTCAGATCCTCATACAAAATGTACTATGAGATAAGGAGAATACTAGGAAATACAAAACACACTTTTACATGATCAGTTCATTTATCCAGGTAAAAAAGTGTATGCAACACCTATAAAACCGGTGTGAAAGAGTAATTCTCCTCTAAACTTAATATATGGTTGTGCCACCTTTAGCTGCAACCAAATATCTCTAACATAATTTTTTTGAGACATTCACTGGTGAACCTGCTCTTGTGCTTCAGATCGTTTTCTTGCTGCATGACCCTATTTGGCTTCAGATCCCTGACTGATCTGACCAGATATTCTCCCCCTGAATTTTCTGGAACAGAGCAGAATTCATAGCTTGATAAATTATCCATCAGAAATGTCAACCTGAAGCAGCAAAGCATCCCCACACCATCACACTGCCACCACCATGTTTCACATATTGGAATGATGCTTTTATTATGGAATATTGTGGAATGCTATGTTAGCTTTAGGCCATGTCTTCCAAAAAGTTAAATTTTTGACTTATCAGTCCACAGAACATTATCCCAAAAGGCTTTCGGGTCATCAAGGACTTTTTTCTTTCAAATGTGAGATGAGCCTTTATGTTCCTTTTAGTTAGCTGTGTTTTTTGCCTTCCCGCTTTCCCATATTTGCCCAGTCTCTTTCTAATGGTAGAATCAGAAATGTTAAGCTTATCTGCGGCAATAGAAGTCTGCAGTTCCTTAGATGTTTGTTCTTTTATGACTTCCTGTATGAGTCGTCGATGTGCTCGTGGAGGAATTGTGGTAAGCCAGCCACTTCTGGGAAGATTCAACAAGGATCTAAGTTTTCTCCATATGGAGATAATGGCTCTCACTGTGGTTCGCTGGAATCCCAGAACTTAGAACTCACAAACAAAAGGATAATTTAAATGCAGACAGTGTATGACTATCTACACTGTACATAACCATTTCTATTTTAAGATATATTGCAATGATTGGTTCAGGAGGAAGTAGATACACAGCACATCAGCAGGATGACTTATGCGTCATGCGCTACGTGTGATTATTCGTCCAGCGGGGTTTACTGCAGATGACCAGACGAGGTGGTGTGGTTACCTGATCCATGTCCCTGCCTGATTTGCACCATACTTCATAAAAAAATTTTTAAACACGGATTTGCCTGATATTTTTTTAAAAACCAGATTTATCTGATCTGTATAGCACACGCAAGTTATTTCACTACATTACACCACTCATATATACAACTGTATATAAAAGTATATTAGTGCTGTTAGGAACAGCTACACGATAACAGCAGATTTTAGTAACCGTAATATTGGATTTATTTTTAAAAGTCTGAATTAAAGACTTGGATAGTTTAATTGGTGGGTTTGATGTGTTACACGTTGAATAGAAAATTGGACATTATGGACACTGGACATCATAACATTCTATATGAATCAAGGGCTATACATTTTTTCCCTAAATTTCTCAATCAGTTCATCTCAAATGTATTTCAGGATTTGTATCAAGAAAGGAAAACTGCTGGAAGTTTCGAACCTTCCTCCTCCACTCCCACTCCAACTCCACACTTCGTGCCATTTGCAGCTACAAACTTTTTTAACTTAATGCCTTTTTATACTTCATGGCATGATAAAAGTGCGTAATGAAGTGTTTGCACGTCATAACCGCAATTTCGTAACGTGTGACGTTCTTGCGCAAGCGTGGAACAGCATGGCTACCCGATGCGCGGCGCAGATCAGGTAGGCGAGGCAGATCGAGTAACCGGACCACGGGACCTGGTTTCGCTCTCTTGCACTCTGGGACGGACGCGCGCTGGGGGATCCGATGACATCACGGGCCAAACACACACACACACACACACACACACACTGACGCACGCGCGCTCACACCTTCACGCTGTCGCTTTTATTCTCCTGCGCTCGCGCGCGCTCCCTCCCTCTCTCTCTTTTTTTTTTCTGTAGCCGTTTTTTTTCTATTCTGGGAAGCGGTGCTAGGAATAACCCAGTCTATTTCCCCCCTCCATTCCATCCAGGCTCCTTCTCTGGCTTCGATTCGAGCAGGAAGCAAAGCAAAACAAACAAACAAAAAACCCCGTCACGAACTGGACTGTTTACTCTCAACACTCGTTAACGTTCGTGGAAGGGCAGCGCGCGCGCCGTCTTTCCGTGCATCACCTGTCCGACTTTCCATTCGCGTTCCCCATCATCCAGACACGGTGAAACTCCACACATCCTGTTCCACCCGGCCAGGGAACGGCTGATTGCGAGGCGAGGCGAGGCGGACTGACATTCCCCGGTGTGCTCGGGATGTTCTGGGACGCTGCTCCGTAAAGAGACTCGTGATCACAGATCGGTAAGAGCGCGAACTCTTTACACTACTGAGCGCGAGCTGCTTCTTCCCTGCGCGGTTCTGTACCAGTGAGTGCGCTTTGTGCTTATTGGAATAATCCGTCTTTTGGGGGAATACCCACTTGCTTGCGCGCGGATAGCGGGAATGCTGCGTAATATCCCGAGGAATTTGCACAGGGACCGGGAGCGGCTTCACTGCATAGCGCGTGCGTTCGGGCAGGGGTCATTTTATTATTAGTAGTAGTAGTTAATAAATTAGTTGTTAGTTATAAAGATGTTGTGAGATTTATTGTGTACATAGATTGTCTGTCAGGTGTGTGTGTGTGTGCGTGCGTGCCTGCCTGGGTTAAGGTGGGTGGGACGCTGGCTCGTTCCGGGAATGTTCCATGACGTGTTCTCCGTCAGTGTGTGTGGGACACTCTAGGGGGACTCTTCAAGTGCAGCTGTCGTTGCCACCCGACTCTATTCAAGTTCATTACACTTCTGAAAGAACAAGCAAGTGTCTCGTGTTTTGAAGCTGAACAGTGTGTTTTCTTCTGCTCCATAACACGCTTATTCCCAGTCATTTCTAGTGAGGCGTTTTAAATTTGCTAATTATGATCCAATTGCTGGCCTTGTGTTGTTTTAATTCAGGGCTTCATCATTTTAGCCTGGATATGTGCATCCGAGGGCGCACTGTGGTACTTAGTGCGCACTTAGAGGTTAGCACGTTCGCCTCACACCTCCGGGGTCCGGGGTTCGAGTCCCGCAGGGGCCATGTGTGTGTGGAGTTTGCATGTTCTCCCCGTGCTGCGGGGGTTTCCTCCGGGTACTCCGGTTTCCTCCCCCAGTCCAAAGACATGCATGGTAGGATGATTGGCATGTCTAAAGTATCCGTAGTGTATGAATGGGTGTGTGAGTGTGTGTGTGTGATCGTGTCCTGCGATGGACTGGCACCCTGTCCAGGGTGTACCCCGATTTGTGCCGAAGCTCCCTGGGATAGGCACAGGTTCCCCTGCGACCCTGAAAAGGAATAAGCGGTAGAAGATGGATAGATGGATGGATGGATATTTGCATCCGTAAGTGTGGGATCTGATAACAGCATTATGCTTTTCCTAGCAGTGCATTTATATCCAGGTCCAAACATTATTCACACATTACTGAATGTTGTCGTGATCAATGGAGCACAGATCATGTGACAACCGCTGATAAATGACTGTCGTGATTTACGAATACAGTGTGTGAATGAACTTGTACTCTATTCATCTAAAAAATAAAAATGCTATAAAAATCATCTGTAATATTTGTACAATAAGGGTGGTGTTTAGAATTTATGGCAGTGTATATCAGTGCATTCTTTGGAAGACATTGGTTTTTAAAATAATTTTTTTTTTATTCATCCAAGTTTTTTTATTTATTTAATTTCTTGAACATATTATTCTGTTCTGTCCTAAGCATTTACACTTGTAAAATGAAATACATCCATAAGGTTCTTTGAGAGTCATAAATGCATCACATAACCGCTGTGAACTTCACATTCATGACGCTCATGAATCCCTCGTTCTGCCACATGCCAAAGTTGAATTCAGATCTGCGGAGACGAATGAACTCAACCAGTTTGAGATGACTTTGTGCTTTGTGTCATGGAATGTTATCGTGCTAGAAGTGCCTATAATATGATTGGATATATTGTCGGTGTATATAGATGCACATGATCAGAAACAATTCTTAAATAGGCTGTGGCATTCAAATGATGCTTGATTGGTATCGATAAAAGCCCCAATGTGTGCCATGCAAACATTCTGTACACCATTACACCACCACCCTTACCACCCACCTGAACTGGTTCTGCAAGGAGACCATGTCCATGTATTCATTCAGACCCCACAATCTTCATGTCACAGTAGAAATCAAGGTTTATCATTTTACAATCTTCTATTTTGAGACCGCATGGTTCAGCTTAACTGGGACAGTCTCAAAATCCCATAAGTGGAAAGAGGAAAAGTGAAGGAACATCTTGTGGATTTTAGAGATGTATAATGTGTTGGGGATGGAAATTCCCAAAATGTCTCAATATATCTGAAATTACTGGACGCTTGATGATGTAATAGCTGTAGTCAATACATGGCATTCATTCCATGAGATTCCAAAGTTCTGAGTGTGTAGATGAGCTCCTTCTCCTTACATTTCCTCCAGTCATTGCTCCCATGCTCACAACAACTACACGCGAAACATCTAGAACTGTTGCATGTAAGAGTGCCACAGGTTCTATTCGCCTGATAGTTTAATTTATTCCTGTCTTTGATGTTTGGAGATTAGCGGTGGTTCCTCAGAAAAGGAAGCTATTTCAGGGTTGTCCTGACGCTGGTTGAGTTTTTAGGTATAATCTCAGGCAGTGTTTTAATAGTAGGATGATAATTCAGCACCAAAGTAATTCTCTCTGTACTAGCAGTGAATTGTTTAGTGGTCAGTACCTCCATTCACTCTCCAGCTACCTTCGCTAAACAAACTAGTGTTGTGTCTCAAATAATGTCTTTGCACTATTCTAAACTGCTATTGAGTACTAACACTATCTGTTTTAATTTGAAAAAAAAAAACCTCTCATGTTGCCTTCAAACCTACTAAAAGATCTCTTTCCAGAAGCAGTCTTCTAGATTTTCTATATTAGTAAATATATTTGAATGTCAGAGGTCAGAGTTTTCCATTTGAGATGCAGATCATGACAACAATCACAATGAAAGCAGAACATTTTAAAAATAATCAGAGCTTGTCAGTTTGATTAAGTCATGAGTCCAGTATAAACCAGGCTGCTCTGCCTCATATTGGGCGGTATCACACCACCACAGAGTGGATTATTTTCCTATAACAACACAGCTCCATGTTTTATTCCTTTTGAGTTGTTCGAAGCTGGATGTGACAGCTGAAATAGACACACCCTTTCAAACACACCTCATGACTTTTTGAAAAGGTGTGTCAAGAAAGGCAAGTTCATCCTCCACTAGACTGGTAAGTCAGTTCAAAGAATATTGCTTTAGCTTTTAGTTACTTATGTTACTGACAAAATTAAATGTTCAAATGTTACAGTAGTCCTATATTATAAATCTGGAATTAAAAAATGTAGGATGGTTAAGGCTTGGGGTTGTGAGAAGCGAAAGGAATGTTTGCAGTGTTGGGATGGACTTTTTTCCTTGCAGGAGGAACCTCATTTATATGGCCTGTACTCATGACCTTATTATTTCAGTCACTACACACAGCTTGTGATCATAGATGAGGAAAGGGACATAGATTGATCGGTAAACAGAGAACATTGTCTGCAAAAACTGAGGTCGAAGGTTTCTGGTTTTCATTATAGCCGCATTATGTTGTAGGTTCAGTTTGGACGGTGCCAAAAGAACAACATAACCTGCACAAGTCCCCATATTGGACAGCTGTCCAATTTTGGCTACGTCTTGATATCTTGTCCATTAAAACCACCAGCAGGAGTGGAGACAAGACACATGGTTAAAGAGTCTGACAGCAACCTTTTAAAGTTAATGAGTGGAGTATGGACAGAACTCTCACTGCACTCATATAAAGACCCAGATACATTGTACTCCTGCAGTAGGGTCACTGACACATAAGATTTTGAAACAGTTAGAATGTGGTGTACACATATATTTTTATAAAACATGCAGTTATGTGAATTTAGCACTTTTTTGTCCATGTTAACTGTCCATGTTGGGGATTTTGGGGGGTCACACTAAATGATAAGAAAAACGCCATGGAACAAACAGAACAAACCTGCACTGAAATCTCATAGACATATATTGTACATCAATGCATTACATGGATGGAGGTGTAAAGCAGCAGTGGTAAATTTTGGTGTTGCAGGACAACATTAAGAATGATAAAGCCTCAAATTAAATGAGGTGGAGAAGCTATTACATGTTTGCTATATGCTACTATCAAGTAAGGTTATAGAGAACCCTGTAATTTTTCTTCATGGTTGCACCAGATGATATTTTTGTAACATGAACAACAGAACTTTTGTTAGTGAATTATGAAAGAGCTATGAAAGGCAAAATGATTTCAGGGTTGGTCAGTAATGCAAAGCACTTTTGAAATTGTGCTTAATATGGTTAAATAACAAAAAAATGAAAAGATTAAGGACCAATTTCAAGCAAGTGTTCAAAATGGTACTAATGGTTGGACGGTTGCACCACATGATATTTTGAAAAATGACCACTACATAACAAGTTATGAAAAATTAAAGTGGGTACATATATATATATATATGTATATGGCAAATGTACTAATATGCCAACTGGCAAATGTTACAACTACACTATTGAACAGCACTATCCATTTACTGATCTCTGAGGCATTGTTTTAGAGGCTGTGCAGATATTATCGAAAATTAAAGTGTCTGGGACAACAGTGTGACTTATACAATGAAACACTGTCTTGATTAAAAAAAAAGCAGGATTGTATATGGTGCCTACAATATTTTAAATACTTTATACATTAATCCAGCTATACTCATTTGCCTGAACAAAACACTCTCTTAATGCTCCACTTTTATCAGATGGACAGTAGATGTGACACCAGGTCATTATTCTTCCACTGCATGATTGCAATGTCTCTCCCTTGGATATATAGTCTAGATTGGTGGGGAACTCTGTTGGTTCTCCTATAATAGATAAGTAATATATCATGGCCTCCACAGGTTATGAGAATTGTTCAGCCTCAGTAAAGTCTGTGCAACATAATATGCTTGCAGTGCTGGCATGATCTGCAGCCTAGTAACGCCTCACAAATTTGCATCGTGCCTTGCATTTGCTGCTTGCTATATGTTGCACAAAGCTTTTGTCACTTTTTTAGATATCTTTACCCCATCCTCTCCACAGTGACAGTGTAGCAAAACACAACCGAGTGCACCATGCTGCACCAGTTGTGGTTAACTTTGCTAAATTCTGTGGCAGTTTTCAGAGTGGGATATGGAAGGTGTATCTTGAGTGGTTTGGTAAACAAGACAGTTCAGAGTAGATCAGTTCGGTGCCACTCAGTAGACGCCTTTGGATTTATGTTCTAATTGTGGTTTTATAGAATGCTATATTTTTATGTAGTCTTAGTTCTGGATTCTAAAGTATATGGAGGCTGATAGAGGAGCACTCTTATCCAAGGCAGACAAAGAGGGTCTCAAGCACCATTTGTACTGACACCTTGAAAGAATGAATGCTGCCTATGACGTCCTTGCTCATCTCGTCTGCACCACAGGAAACACTCGCGGCCTCCCCTTCTTCCTGCTTTGAAAATGAGGTAGTCTTTCTCTCATTACCTGACTCTCTCACTCCCCCTTCCTTTTTTCACTTTCTGATGCAGCAACATCCTGAAACCTACTTCAGTGCTCGATTATTGCCGGCCACCGCTGCATGTCTGCTTTTTCATGTGATCGGAGCCCCCAAATCCCCATCTCCATCTACATCTCTCTGCCCGGCTTTGGCTTAAAGAACATACAATGATTTTTTTTCCTCCTCTTGTGCTACTTCTTCCTTCGAGAAAGCAAGCAGAGCTAGAGTGACGGACTGAGAAAGGTTGTTAGGGATGGAGGGCTGCATTAAGTAGGTGGGAAATATCTTCATGCACCGTGCTGGACTGGATTTTGACACGACTGGCTCATCAGCGCTGAGTTTTTTGGACATTTCCGGTTCCTTCCTGGAGACCCTTAGCAGGAGGATACTGTGTCAGGTGGGCCATCAGGCTTGGGTGCGAGAGAGAATAGTGGCAGGAGAAAGAGAAAGAGAAAGCGGAGGAGGTGGAATGTCACTAATGATCTGGCTGTTGATGTGGAAGTTTGAGAAGTTGGCTGTTTGAGAAGTGGATAGGAGACAGAGGACTGAGTTGAGGACAGTTTTCTCAAGACTGAGGGTGTTTGTGTTTGTAATTCCAACTGAGAATGCTAGTGTTTCTGTACTTTGTGTTAAATCTGTGTTAATACTGTAAAGAGCCAGAACAGAAACCTTTTGATGCCACATACCTTAGAGACGATGTGTTGTGTTGTTCATGTGTGTGCAAGCATATATGCTATATATATCTGTGTGTGTGAGTGTGTGCGTGCGTGTTTATTTGTTTAACACTCCCTTTCCCAATCTCTCTTGGCAACAGGGTGTGTTGGGAGTGTGTTTGCCTGGCTAAACTTGTGAGACAACTAAGAGAAGAAGCCAAAGGTAATGTGTGACTTTCATTTATAGCGTGGGGCGTTTTTCATCTTCTACCACAATCCATTCGTCATGTCCATGTCCCATTGTGCTTCCTGTCCCATCACGCAAAGATATTGTCGCATTACAGCTAGCAAGTTAGTGCTGACGCTTCTGAAATAACAGCTGATTTGAGTAAAGTTTTGTAAACTTACCCAGTGTCCTATGACACACCACCTCATCTTTGTTGAATTGGAGTTTCTGCGAATAGAAACACATAATTCATATCTTTTAGTTGGCGTAATAATTCTTAGGAATGATTTATACCACGAATAACACTGAGCTAAGGAAGCACTTCCTGCTAGTGAAACACTGACCTTTTGTATGAACTGTGTGGTAAACGCTGCGATTTTATCAAGAAAAGAGAACGAGGCCAGAGAATTAAAGCAGAACACGCTTTCCTACATTATGTATATGTAGTGTGCAGCTTTGAATACACAAATCTGGATGGATTTAGTTGCCTTTTTAGCATGTGTAAACTAGTGCAGGTCTCTAGCATGGTTTTGGATGCTGTGGTTTGACACTTTTGTCTTTCTGTCAGTGACTTTAATTTTTTGAGTGCTGCGGAGAAGCACGTCATCACAGCCTGGGCCACGGCTTTTTGAATAAGGGCTGCAGTGTGGCCACATACAGAAATAGGCATGCAAATTACTGATAGTTATCAGGGCCTTAGGTTAAGAGTGGCGCCGCTTACACAGCTGCAAGCGACTCATCACTGCGTGGAAACCAGATAAAGATGAAATGCATTTTACAGTTTTATGTGTGTGAAAGAGAGAGAGAGCGGGCAGGTTGTTGTGTTGCTGTGATATATACAGTATGGTAGCGTGTCTGAATGTTTGAGCAAAACACATTACATGCATGTGACAGTAGCAGAGGTGCGTGGGTGACTAGCGTTTGTCCAGGCCACAAGAAATGCTGACAATTACACCAAATGCACATAGGTGTAGTAACAAACAAACCATTGAGCTTTTTCCAATTTGCTTTCACATTTATTTACTAAAGCACAAGCAAACATTAAAATATCTCACTGAATCTTAGCATTGCTCAACAAAATAAATATGGAAGCTTACATTTTCGTATTTCTTCACCAGTGGACAAATCTATTATATTTATTTGCAAGGCCACTGGGCAAGTAAAAACTTTGGTTGGAGAAAAATTGGTAGCTAATGTAACATAATAATGTATGACAAGGAAGTTAGTTAATTAAGTGCATTAATACAGTTTAAGGGTAATGAGCAGTCTTTATTTTGCTAATTTTTTCATGATCTTTCATGGTCTCAGCTGATTTGTGTAGTGCGGCAGGTGTCAGGATTCGAAAGATCAGATAGTTACAGCATTGAGGAGCGCCACACCACCCTGAAGTGCGTAACGTTTAAATATACATGCAAATTAAATGAAACCTTTTGTATTGGGAAGGTCAATAAGTATAAGTGTACTTTTCTTCTGTTTGTTAAAGTCACTTGAAAAAAAAAAAAACGTGAAATACTGATTGCCTGAACATGAAGTGTGCTTGTCAAGGGCTCCCAGGTTAGTGATCTGTCCATCCCTTTCTTTCTTCTTGACATGGTGCTGCTTTCTGCTGATTGGCTTGTGATGCACACCGGCCCTGCTGTTTTCATAAAAGGCAGTCGAGGCTACCCATGGCCTCCTCTGTGCTTCTCTGTGTGTGTGTGTGTGTGTGTGTGTGTGTGTGTCCGGTAATACCTATGTAAAATCACTTCTGTGCTTCTGGTTCAGTTCGAGTGATGCAGACAGATTTATATTGCATGCCCTACATTAAATGTGTGACACTTATGACATGCAAGAATTGGGAATTCAAATGAAAAAATGTATATTTAAGAAAAAGCCTGTGATAAAATGAATAAACGCCAGTGTTTGTTCTGAAAATATGATTCCATGTCAGAATGCATACTTTAAGGTTACTTTTATTTGAAAATTAATCTCCAAGGTCAAAGGCAGATCCATATTGCCAATTCCATGACGTTGGTTTGAACCACACCTAAGTCATTAGCACAGATGTTAGCAATCTAACTGTCAGCAAACAGCTAAGCGGCACATCGTTAGCTTTTTCTTGAGATTATTGACAAACTCTGACTCAATTAACCTGTGTAAGCATTCGTACAGTGTTTTAATTGTTTCTCAGTTTGTACACAGATGATGAATATCAGCATTAAAATATTTTTTTAAGCGGCTAATTACAGGCCGAGCAGAGGCGATTGAAGATGTTGAAATGCGCAGGAGGAACATTTAAATTGTATACGCATGACTGAACGAGTTGTTGGTAATTGTTACGTCCTTATAGTCCTTCTCGCGATCTCTCTTGGCATTGGAAGTGCAAGTGGTGAAATTGAAACCAGTAGCAGTGAGAGCTCGACTCCGAGTTTGTTAAACGATTCAGACAAACATGCATGTACTGTAAATATTCATTACGGCTAAAAGTCACTTGTGCCAGCATTAACGGACTACTTTACTCAAGAATTCTAACTCCAAGTGAACACCAAGTTAGCAGTCTAGCACTTTTCATTCTTCAGAGCTTGGCACCTCAGAAATACTGGACACTGAGGTGTTCATCAGCAGTACTGGTGATGCGTCACCTTTGCATTGGTGTGAGTGAATGTGTGAATGGGTGAATGAGAAACAGTGTAAAGCGCTTTGTAGACCATATCTAATGTAAAGTGCTATTGTTATAAACTGGTTCTAGTTATTAATATAAATACCTTCTGTAATGGTTTGGAGGTTGTGATAGTGTGGAAGAGGATGGCACATTGGGGGACTGGATAACATAAGCTGAGCACTGAACTCAGGGTTACTTCTCTTCTCTGTTCAGGTTTCTTCCAGAAAACATGCTGGTACATAGATTTGTTACTCTAAATTGCCTTGAAGGGAGAACGAGTGTTTGATTTTGTGTGTGTGTGTGTGTGTGTGTGGGGGGGGGTGCCTCGTGATGGATTAGCTTCCCCAGCCAGTGTTCAGAGAATGGTTGTGTTTTTGTCTGGGTGTGTATATTGATATCTATTGCACCTTATGCGCAGGCTTTATTCCCCCCAGGGGTGAAAGGTCAGAATTGGCAACAACAACTCTGGAGAATTATGGTGTCTCTGGAAAAGAGTGCATGTGTACAGTATGTCTATGTCTATCAAGGTTATCACAATACCATAAACGTATCTTACCACACTATGTCAGCTGAACGATACCACGCAATATTGTGTTAATTCATCATTCAAATCTACAAAATGAACTGAATATACAGAGATACATCGATATGAATGAAAACAGACTGAATTTAAGACTGAATATTTTATTACTGAGAATGAAAAACTCCAGAACAATCATACAATTGGCAAGAAACTAATTCAATGTGCCACTTATTTCATCTATTGTTTCTTCGAGCAGTGAAATCATGCAAATGGAAATCGTCCTCAGAGAACTAAGAATGAACACATCATTAGGAATAAATAACTGAATTTGGAAACAAACTCCAATAAAAATCATAAAATTGGGAATATTAGCTCGTGTACTAGGAAACACTGCTAATTTTAGTATTTTCACATAGCGGTTAGCATAACATTAGCTTGTTTACTAGCAAACAGCAAATCATTTAAGATTAGGGTAAAGAATTTAGGTTAAATAAAGTGTCATTAACCTTTGTGTATTCTGCTAAAGTAGTGAGATTTTTTATTTTTTTAGCAAAAAATAATTATTAATAATTATAATTTATTTCTATGTGTACACATTTCTTTTAAAAGGTCCTTTGGAAATAAGATAAAAAGATGAATTTGGCTTTAAAATTTCAGGCATGAATTTCATGCATGAAACATTCATTAACTTTCTTTCCATTAGCATGTTGACTTGATGGTCATCTTTAACCCCGGGGCAGCAGTAGATGGCCGTCTGAACTGCTGCAGGGATTCCAGACTTTCTTATTGATGTGTGCTGTTGGTCACTTCCTGTCTTTGGTGCGGCTGCTCTGGCAGATACGATGTACAAAACCTGACTAAAATAGCAAGGCATACTCTGTTTCTATGGGAACCATCTCAGAAACTGTGCTTTGTCCTTGATGGAATCAGGTGGAGAGAGGGAAAGGAGAAAGAGGATGAGAGACATTGCTGTGTGAGTGGATGAATAAAAATTGTGATCTGACAATGCTGGGTAAGAGTGAGTGATCATGTGACCATTAGTGCTGGGCATACAGGTGAAGTTCCCCAGGCATTGGAGGTGAGCTCTCTCTCTCTCCCAATGTCTTTTCTAGTAATTCATCCATACTGATTCAATATGGTTAGAATTTTTTATCACTGCCTGGACTTATGTGTTTATAAAACTTCTTCAGCTGAAGCAAATAGGAAATTCGATGTGGTTGGTTCAACAAAGCAGTGTTCATGCTGACTGGCACATGTGGCAGCACCAGACAAAAAAAATCCGCTGCTAAATTTACCCTCACTTGTCTCCGGCTAAACAACAGCAGTTGAGTGTTTGCAGGTGTTTACTAGGCAATGGAACACGACCCACACGCAAATGACATGCTTTACAAACATGACTAACACACATGTGAACATATGCACCAAGCAACCATGTGTATAGTGTAGGTAAATCGCAATCCTATATATCGCTTTAGTATATTGAAATGGGTTAGGGGACCATGTTTAAAAAAAGTCAGTAGAGCTTGTGACAGATGTATGCATGTATTTCACAGAGACTCAGGAGAAGGTTTGTGCTGGAGGTTTAATGAATCAAGATACACTAATCCAAAACAGTGTCATGAATCAGGCAGGGAGACAAAGCACAAAGAATCCAGAAATCCATGAAACAAAGTGTAAAACTTACAGGGAAGTCACAATTGGAGCAAAGGTCATACTCAGGAATACTCAGAGATGGAGAAATGTCAGATATCTTTTGGGAATTTGGGGATATCAGACAGCTCAGAACTTACTCAATGAAAATATTGGCAAGACTTTGCAGCGAGTTAATGCATGAATGATTTCGACTTGGAACCACCGATCCACCCCCGTGACATGGTCTGCTCACGGGTCTGGAAGAGTGCCAGTCCGCATGTTTTGGGTGAACGGCGGCAATAAGCGAATCATTCAGAATGTTGCCTGCGACCCGTGATTCTTGCCATCGCTGGACAATAAAAGACTTCCCAAAATTAATTCTGGAATTGTGGACAGGATTGTTAGATAAGAGCATCGCACATACACCCGCAGTCCAGTCTAGAGTTTGTCCAGTGAGTATTGATAGCACCAGTCTTATTTTGTTGAGATCCCTGGGATGCCCAGAAGGAGTACTTGCAAACAGGGTTAAACACCGCATTAAAAGAAGCAAGGTCATAACTAGGGACAGCAAGCATAAAACAATGTATCAGAACATACTAGAAGTATTGGCAAGATCTCCTAGTAATTTTGTGTAGGAAGGTGTCCTTATATAGTCCATAAACAGGAAGTGACAGAGGAACAGGAAGTGTGTGAATTAGAGAGCTCTCTGTTGGCGTGGGGTGTCATGGCACACTCCACTGTCTGTCAATCTCTAAAAATGGGTTAAAAGACTTTCTCTCTTCTTCTTCTTCTCGCTCTCTCTCTCTCGCTCTTTCTTTCCAATTTTCTGCCAATACTGGCTTCCTGATAACAGCTTCATTTGAATGTGAATAGCAAGGCTCTGTGAGCTGCTGCTGCTTCCTGTTGGGCAGGGGCTATGGTGGGTGGCATGTGTCTATAGTCAAAACACATGGAAAGCAGTGAGGCAAGGTGAGGCGACACGGACTGAACAGGAACCCGCCCTGCCTTTTTTCTCCTATGGACTGAGCGGCTTTCGCTTCCTCTTCTCTGTACCATGCAAATGACTCACACACTTTTGCACTGCAGACTAGGACACTTCCTGTTGAGAGGCATTTGGAATGTGCACGAGTGCATTTTTGTGTGCAGGAAAAGAAATTGGTACTGAAAGTGAGCAGTTCTGGAGAGACAATCCACAATTCTTCGCATGGGTTTCCTCTCCATTGTCATCTAATCTACAGTTTTAGACGAGGGGTGGTCGTCTTACGTACTTCAGCCTGATTTGATTTCATCATGTCGTATTCACATTTAGTTTGCTATTGAAATAAAAAAGCTTGAAATGAAAGCGTGAAGTCTTTCATTGGATTATGAATTAGCATTGTTTTTTAAAAAC
Source organism: Ameiurus melas (assembly GCA_012411365.1). NCBI lineage: Eukaryota > Metazoa > Chordata > Actinopteri > Siluriformes > Ictaluridae > Ameiurus > Ameiurus melas. The sequence continues at coordinate 13,452,417 of CM022753.1, read as the reverse complement.
TTTTTATATAGGTGAAGCATCTCCGAGTAGGAGGCACACAGTTGCTCCTAATGTTGTCTAAAATGGAAATCTAACCTAGAAAATGTTGTCTAAAATGTACCCCTAATGGGCAGTGGTAGCTCAGTGGTTAAGACGTTGGACTACTGATCAAAGGGTCATGAGTTCAAATCACAGCACTGCCAAAGTGCCACTGTTGGGTCCTTGAGCAAGGCTCTTAATCCTCAACTGCTCAGTTGTATAGATGAGATAAATGTTAGTCACGCTGGATAACGGTGTCTACCAAATGAAATAAATTTAACCATGCACCATGTTATGAACTAGGCATGAGCATCGTTTTGATGTTGTTTTTACCCCTTTGTGGCAGCGAATTGTGTGGAAAAATGGGTGACACTCGGGTAGCAAAGCAGAGTACGCATCTTCTTTACCCAGAATTTTCACCCATACTTCCTGTCATTACCTCGCTCTCTTTTTTTTTTCTCTCTCCCTATTTTCCATTCAGTGGTAGAACAGATGGTGACTTGAGCTTTGGAGAGTTGGTGGCAACAGTTGCTTGGCGAGTAGATGGTGTTGTAGTTGAGTCGAGAAGCATCCGCAGCGACCGGATGAATGAAGAAGCCGCTTCTTCTCTCCATCACAGACAGTTCTGAAGAATGCAGAACATTTTGACATTTTGTTTAATGCACTATACTGCATATAATGCTTTTGAAATAATATATGGTGTTTGCAAAAGCAGCTGAACTGAAAGCAAGATTTTAGTGCTTGTTCAGGTTTCATAGCCATCTTCTTGTCTCTAACATCCACATCTAAGATTTATTTGTTTAACCACTGCAGTCACCTACTGTATATTGACAGTTGCAGAAAAGGCTTGTAGTGAAGCACATAGAGAGCCCTCCACTGAAAGGGCTGCTGTGAGTTGAGTATCTGTGATTCCTGCTTCTGCCTGGACGGCCCAGGTCATTAACTCGAGAGTGCTGTCATTAGTGGCCTTCACACTGTTCCTCAGCAGCTGTCCTTAATGCTAAGCAGGGAAATAAGCAGCAAGTCTAATGACTTTGTATCTCGGTGATGTGCTTCTGTTGATCCAATCATTAGGTCAGCATTAACTGTGCAAATCAGAGAACATATACATGATACAGCCGAAAGCATGTGTATCGCTGACCATCATACCAATATGTGGGCCTATTCCACGAAGTCTGAAGCACACAGTTGTATAGAATGTCTCTATATGCTGTAACATTACAGCTTCCCTTCATGTGAACTACAAGAGGCCTGTTAAACCTGTTCCAGCATGACAATGCCCCGGTGTTCAAAGCGAGCGCCATGGGAAAAAAAAGGTATGTTAAGGTTGGAGTGTTCTGTGATGGACTGGAATCCCATCTAGAGTGTATTCCTGCCTCATGCCCAATGAGCCAATCTTTTCTGTTGCTCGTCCTGACCTGGACCAGTGATTTTGTAAAAAAATGCTTACTTTTGTGGTCACATGGTTTCTTCGCTTATATTACTTACAATGTTGCTCTGAACATTCATGATGAAATAGCATATAGAATTTAGCATTTTAAAATGGCAAAGTCTTGCACATCCTTGCCCTGAGGTGTTACGAGCTACTTATAATTAATTGCATGAAACAGAAAGCCAATTATAATCAGTTGTTCCTCTCTGGGATCCAGAGACACAAGAAAAGGAAAGTCTTCTTTGGAGTACTCGGTTGCCTTGTAGGGAATGTTTTTTATTAAAAGTACCATTCCCACATAGACTTTGGTGAATAATGACCTGCCTAATCTTTGCCCTGCTCCAATTTACCATTTGGATTAATGGTAGGTGAGGTTTAATTATGGCACACATATTATATTAAACCTCATTGTTCTTTCTGAACATGAAGTACTAGGAGTAGGTGACGACTACAGGAGCTTGAAGGCCCTTTGTATAAAAAGAAAAAAAAATAGCACAGTTTTTTTTTTATGGTGTCTGAATGGTGAAGGGTTTTTTTTTTGCTGCCTAAAGACAAGAATTATTGTATGCACAGGTTTAATAAGAGCAGCCTGCTAAGCACAAGCATGACTTGAGATTGTCGTGTAGCTAGGCGATTAAAAAGCAGTGTATTCTATTGACATGTTTAACATAGGAGTGGTCTTATCGTGTTTTGTCTTGTGTTATCTAGATGATCAAGCATTTTAAAACTTTAGTTAGTTGGTTGTGGTATGAGACAGTGATAGAGAAAAAGAGAGAAAAAAAATCTAATAAATGTGCATAAGGAAGTTTTATTGTGTGGCAAACATCAAGCAACAATCAACTGTTTTAATCTTGAAAGGAAAAGGACAAGAGGTGTAACCGTAGATCTCTAACTAGTGCAATGCTTGGAACTGTGGTATTTTACAAAAGCCAGCTACTAACGTATGCGCTCACACTTGGTTTTTTTTTTGCATTTGCTTCTTCATCTTTGATCTTGGAGGCTTTTCAGTAGGTCTCTCTCTCTCTCTCGGCCTCGAAACGCTTATAAGTGACATCTGCTCGAAGGCATCGATCACCCTCCTTGATTGCAGGAAAATATTAGTTAAAGAGTTAAAGAGACGAGCCAATATGTTCATCTTTATCAAAGGCCATGCTTTTACAGGCCTCACAACTGAGATGGAAAGAAGAGTGAAGAAGTGTAGAGGAAAGTGACGACAGGAAGCGGCGCAAACGCAGACACCATTTAACCAAAAAAAAACAACAACCCAACAACAAGTGAGGTATTAAGCGTTCTCACTTTTTCATGTCAATACAGTGTCTTTGTACTCTAAAGGAAGCTTCTACATTCTGACATGATTAAATGCTGCACAGCTCGAAGGCAGTCTTTATCTCATCTCGCTTTCCTCCTGTGAGAGGGTTGCCACCTGCGTGGTGTGATGTCAGTGGCGTCTCTTTCCCTTCTCTAAACACATGGTGTGATGTAGTGTGGATGAGCGAGAGGAGGTGTTGCTGGTGCTTTTGCTTATGCAGACACACACACACACACACACACAGTAGTGCGAGGGCTGAGGAAGTGTGAACCGCCAGCGTCAGGTCTCTAGTGCTCCCAGCGGCCCACACTGTATACACTCACCTCCGTGCCTAAGCCTGCAATCTGCTCTCTGTTTGCTTATTCCTGTGTGAGTATGCACGTGTACGTGTGTTCATCTGTGCATGAAAAATAAAGGTTGAGAAAGTAAGAGCACGCTGCTAGTCACTTTAAGCCTGCACTTTGAAATGCCTGGGATATAAGAGCTGCCCAAATCGCATCCTGTGCTCTCCGAGCTTTCTGCCTCGTGTTACCCTTCAGCTAAAGCAGATAGTGCGGCAATTCAGGATTCGTTTTAAATGCAAAAAAACAAACAAAAAAAGAAGCGCTGATCTGGATTTTAGTCAGGCAAGAGTGAGGGCAGGTGTTTTGCTTCATCCTATCTGTGTGCTGGGCAGCAGCCATTAAAACCGACATTGCCAGTCTCTGAGTTCACCTTCTAATTTGGGCCCGTTCTACTCACCACACAATCGCAGGCACATCCGCTCTTCTGCTTTTCATGACACTTGGGGCTTTCTTTCATGCTGTGTTCCATCCAGTACTCCTCCACACGAAGAGAAAAATTCTGTATTGTATAACAACGTTGAACACTCTGTAGATTACAGTAAATGGTGTGTATCAGATCTCTCTCGGATATTTTATTTCTGCTACAACATTGCTGGTGTTTGTGTTTTTGAGAAAAAGGTAAAGGAAAGACACTAAACATGGTGCTAACAAATTCTTCCAGTACGTTTTCTTTTTGCAACAGATTGTGCCGGCATTTGTTGTTGACATCCTGCTTGCCTCTCGCATATATGTCTAAAGGGAAAAATTTAAGACCCTTTGTTGCTCTTCTTTGTAGCCCAAAGTGCTTTATTGTTTTGTATAAATACTAACGTGAATTCAGGAATCCTTTCAAAAAATCGCTGTGATGTCTCTTTGCTCATCTTTTTTTTTTTTTTTTTTTTTAAAACACACTTTTTTATAGCATACAATTATTTATAGTCATGACTGAGTGTTTAAGAAATGCCATCGAAGGATTGTATACAGTAGCAGGAGAAGTGACCAAAGAAGGACAAGGAGACTAGAAAACATATGACTTGTGTATCTTGTGCTTTGGCGACTGGATCAGAACACGATCTAACACAGCATTTGTCCTGGCGTTTTAGAGAGAAGCACTGTTACTCTGGAAGACAGGGATTCTCAGGAAACCCCTCTTGCTGCTATAGGTTGCGTTTGTTTGAAGTAGATTGGGCTCAAGAGAGAGGAATTGGCTTTACACTTTATCAGCTCCAGCCATCTACAGACTGTAAATACACACCCCGGCAAGGCCATTGTGAATTGATTTACAATTAGGCTCGGGATGTAGTTGATGAGAGCAGAGAGACAGCCAGATTCTTTTCCTGCATCAAGCTGCTTCAAGGCCAGTTCATACCCTCCTTTACTATTGAATACTTTCTGTTCCAGTTTCTCTTGCTCTGTGAGGCTATTGATTGCTTATATTTTCATCTGTTTCCTCCAGATGCTCTGTCTGTGATTTCTATTGTAACTCTCACTCTGCTTCTTCATGTTGTCCTGTTATTAAGCGTGATCATGCAAATATCTGCGCGTCTACAGACAATTCTTTCAGCTCATGTTGTCTCTGCGTGTATCCCTCACCCTGTTTTCACCTTTTTTCCTGCATATTTTCTTTCTTTCATCGGAGCATCTCTTCTTCTGCTATTCCCCGATGTTCTGCAGATGAGCATAAAGAGATAAATCTGCCCAATCGCCCCCCCCCACCACCACCACATCACGCTGCTTAATTAGCTGTTGCACAAACGTCTGCGTCAGACTCGGTGGATGCATTACATAATGCGTTTTATAATTCATTGCATATTTCATGTCGAGCAGCATCCTGGGCTGCAGATGGGAATGTGAAACACAAGTGGATGAAGGTTACGTGCAGTCACTTGGGGTTTGAGGCGCAGAGTGACACTAAATACAGCGGCAGTGTACAGCGTGTATCACTTTGACTACAGTGAAGGTTTGGCAAATCAGTGTACAAAATGAGCTTAGCAATTATCCCTGTTTATTGCTAGAATATAAGGCAATGCCATGAGGACACTGTTTCATTCTTTTCTTTTTTAATCTCTCATCTGACATGAACAGTTCTTGACGAAGAACAAGATGTTTTGGTATCATGTCCTTCCACCTTAACTCTGTTGACTGAGTAATTGTAAGTAATCACTGAGTCATTTGTCTTCCCATAAGCCCTTGGCAGCAAATTGCACAAATACTGGAATGGAAAGGGCATAAAAACAATCCCAGGCTGCACAGCAAACTTGTTGAGAGCAAACTTTAAACAATCTTTAAAGCAGACATTATATTGATTCTATATGACGACGTAGGGGAATTGTAAATCCACTATAAGCTTTGGAGGAAATAAGTTTTGGGGCAGCCATTATAGTTTGTTGATGTTTAGGATACTGATTTGGAATGTGCTGAAAGTTTGTGCAGAATTGGTCCAATAGAAGGTAAGTTACTAGGCTTGTTCAAGCGTGCTCTGGGGGAGAACTTGTGACCAGGCCACTGTTGCATGAGAAGATCGCATTTTCTCTGAGATGTATGGTAGCACACTTCACTGACAGTTCCTTGATTATTCTGCACTGGCAAACAATGTATGTTCGACAGCCTATTGGAGACTGCAGCCTACTGCGGGTCATCCAGGAAAAAACAAATTCAAAATCAGAGCTGTGATTTGGATTCAGTGTGAGGGTTGGCTAGAAACCAACGTTGAACCAGAGGACGCTAAAAATGGAGAATATGCTCTCCACCAACACTGTTCCTGGAGATCTACTTTCCTGAAGATTTTAGCTCCAACCATAATCGTGCACACCTGAACATCTAATCATTGCCTTAATATTGGTTGGAGAAACCTGCAGGAAGATACTGTAGATCTCAAGGAAGAAGGTTGGTGACCGCAAGCAAGTGGCCTTAATAGTGAATTGTCCAGTCGTCCAACTGAGATTCTTGTTAGCGAGATATTTCAAGAGCACATGTTTGAATACTTGTAGAGTATATGTGGAATTATTGTCGTAACCAGAAGATGAACTGGTTAGAGTTTTTCATTCATCCAAATAGGGTCAAGTTCACAGCAAGGTCAACTGTCTGAAATAGTTGGACTAGGCTTGTTGGAGGTGCAGGCGTCCCCAGTTCTACTTTTTCCACTTTCTTTCTCTTTCTTTCACTGTCCTAGCTAAAAGTAAAATGTAAAAGTTACCATCTCCAGGTACTTGTGGACTTTGTAACTGTGTAACTGTCATGCTTTTGAAAACATTTTCCGACACTTCTGTGATCCTGAAAAGACTATGATAATGACAGCAGATATTTACATCTTTAATGACATGCAAGTTTTAAGAAGTTTTATCTTTTTGTTGTATCATCTTATTTGTCATTATTCATGTAATCCTTTAAGATTAAACCGCACATTCATTTAAACAAGAAACACCATGTGGTTTAACTCAAGCGTGTTTTAAACTCGAGCATTTCTTTTAGACTTCATGCTGTGGTCACTTTTGCCACCATGTATGTGCTGCAGATTCATAGAACACAAACAATCTTAGCTGCTTATTCAGGGAACTTTCCAGAGCTGTGTGTATGTAATGGTGGGGAAGTCCATGGGGTTGTCCAGAGAGCATCCTTGAGTCCAAGAACACACAAGTAAACACACAAGTAACAATAATTGAAAAAAGTGCTTCTAATTATTACATATATTAAAAGCAGTTAAATCTTATGCATAATTAATGTTTTATAAAAGGGCATAGCTAAAGATTAAATTCCATCCAGCCCTTTGTTTTAGTGTTTGTTTTTTTTAATATGCTGGTTCATTCAGAAGCAGAAAAAGAGAATTTGCCAAATTTTTTTTGCATGACTGCAGGTGATCCAGTGGAACTTTGTATCTGGTTTTGGACACCACATAAGAGGTGGTATTCATGGAAAAACTTGAGTTATTCACTGTGCACTAAAGCATAGTGCTGTGTTTGTTATGCTGTTGTAGGAGTCACCCAAGGCTTCACATGCTTTAGGGCTGGAGGCATTTGTGGGGCATTCACTGGAACAGGGGGTGTTTGTCTGTTTGGGAAGCCCCTGGTCCTCATTCCTGGCAATGACCAGCTGATCCGACTCCGAGGTTAAATATGGTTGTGCTCCTTTGGGTGATCACTGAATGCTGTGTGGGTGTTGGAGTAGTTGTGCTGGAGAGGTCAAAGGCCAAGGAGTAGCTCAGCCTCGGTATGCTTGGCTTCTAAAGTAACAGGTGCCACAGGGCAACATGAGAGTTCATGGACTGATGGGAATTTTCAGGGGAGGTGTGATCTTTGGTACCTGACCAAGAATGTTTTTTTTCCACTCCTGTGGATGAAATGAGAGACAGCTGCTCCAGAGGAAAACACAGCACCAGCAGGTTGTGTAACAGGCAAAAGTGAATCCCAGAGAGGGCAGTCACTTCCTTGTACTCCGATGTGCGCTGCTCACATAAGAGATCGTTTGTTTGTTTTTGAGCAGTTGCAGAGTGATTGCTTTTACCAAACGCTTGCTCCTGGCCATCTGATGACAAAAAAAAACCAAACTAAACTCCAGGGTTTGCTAGGATCAAGAGGTTAATTTCATGATACGAAAGTAGCACTTGTGTGACCAAGGTTAGAAGCAAGCTGTCACAAACACACAATGGTCTCTGTAGGGCACATTTTGTACTAATTATGAAATAAAATAAAACGTACGTATTTACAAAACAAATTATTAAAAAAAAAAAAAAGATCTTTCAAATATGTCCTCGTTCACCCTTACATGTTTTGATGTTACTGCAGGTGCTTTCTCTTAAGTAACTTGGTTAATGCATCTTTTCTTAATATTAACTCCACCTAACCGGAAATCAGCCATTTTGGATTTTGTGTGTCTGGATGGATATTAAACTTTAACACTCTTTCTGGAGGATTCATCAGATTCAAGCTTTCATCAAATTCATGTTAAATATTGAAGGACTTTCTGATATCTTAGACATGATATCGTTGCCATAGCGAGAAATACATTCAACTAACATGTTACACCACACCAACAGGAACTAAGGCATAATTCCACTGTATCTTACAAAGTGGCCCAAAATTTTACATTACATGTTCAGTGATGGGGCATGGGGACACACATGCCAGTAGTGATTGTTTCATACTGCCTCCAACTGGCAACAGACAGTGAGGCTTACAGACCAAACGTTTTAATACTCCTTCCAGTGGGTTTATCTGAGTCATACTAGATTTATTCAGCATGATGTGAAGATATAATGCTTAATGATGAATTGCTTAGGCAATGCTGATATCTTGCATGGTGTTGCCATGGTGAGGAGATAAAAAAAAAAAACTTTAACGCTCAGACAGGAAATGTAACATAATTGCACTGAACATCATGCTGTGTGGGACAAATTTAAAATGTGTGGTTCATGGTATGTGCCGATAATGAGGCCTTGGGGCTTGGGAATCCAGTATCACCTCTATGCACCAAATATGGCAGCCATTTGAGCTACAAGTTTTCTTAAGACAAGCAAATTTCACAACCTCATCCATGAATTAGCTCAGCAGAATGTCAGCCATTTTGGATGTTGTATATTTTGACTGGTATCAAACTATTTGTGAAATCCCCATTTTGGTTACCATTTTGGCCAGTTACCACCCCCATAGTTAATAGCCTTGCCTATGATGATGCTAACAAATAGGACTTTGCAGTGCCACTAGATATCAAGAATATATACTGTAGGTCTATATGTTTTGCTCTCTTGGCTCCCAGCCTCGGATGGCAGAGGCATCACTAGGATTAGAGTGTGATACCACTCTGGAGCCCTTATGCAACTATTATACATACATTTTGCAATGCCTTCTGTCATAATTAGAAAATGTTCTGCATGTGCAACTTTATTAGAATGAGGGAAACTATATTCTCAGCGCCCCTATTAAATCTATGCATAATCAAGTAAAACTTGCATCAAAAAGCACAATACCTTGTTCCTTAATTATGATTTTGCTACCATATGTACATTGACGTTTCCCTTGAAAAACCCAACACTGGAAGACGAGTGGCTGCTTATTCTGAAAGCAGAGCATGAATTGCTTTTAACTTTGTTTGCCAGTCCTTTTCACAGAAACTCTCCAAATAGGTTCAAACATGGCCGTCGCTGTCAGTATTGCCATGGCAACACTGCTTCTCAGCCAAGTATTGCCGAGCAATACTCATTTTCACAGTTGGTGAATAATGTATATTCATTCATTCATTCCAGCACAAATGGAATAACTATAGAATCCAGATAAGAGGTACATTCCTGTTTTTATCTAGATCACATATAGTGCGTCATCTGGAGTGAGTATGATGAGAGAGTGTCAATTCAGTTCACATTCCTTGGTGTGAGTGTGCTAGTAGAGCCGGCTAGCTGTGATAGCTTCACATGAGCGCCATTCCTTGTAAAACACGTGGTTTGAACCTTCTAGAACAACCAGTTCTGTTATTCACTTCCAGTGTATTATGTGTAAATTAAGTTACAGTGAAATGGTGAATCATTATTCATAGCAATGACTATCATTATGCTAATCTGCAGTGGCACCAGCTACTTACAATATGCTAAGCTAAGATGTAATGATCTGTGCCCTATTGCTAATGTACATAACATCGGAAGAGATGTCGGACAACTGACATTCCATTTTGATAAAACGTATGATGTGTCGGTCATAAAAGCAATCAAACAAATAAAAACCCAATTTATTACTTGTAACTGTAAGGCACCATAGGTATATAGATGCACTATTAAATCAGACTAGCTGCTGTACGCTGCTAGGAATTTTAATTTTGTAAACATTCGGCAAATTTTTTTTAAAATCTCAATTAATGTACATTCTTTACTGTATCATGTCAAAGAAACACCAATCGCACTTGAAAGCACTGAAAATATAATTGATGATACGTATTACCAGTTATGTGTGACCGTGTCTTCACTGTGCTTTCAAGCACTACTCTTAAACAAGAGGTATTCGAAAGAACTAATTTCAGCAGTCTGTATGATGGAAGTGCTTTGGTACTGAGAAAGAGTTTTTGTACATGCTTACAGCAGTACTTAAGATTAAATATTGATGAAGTAAAGATGTACTGAAGGTCTGTTTGCTAGAAGAGCAGATAGATCTATTACATGGTGAGCTATTGCAGGAGCATGAAGAAATGCAGCATCAGTCATAGCATTTCATCTTCTGTGGTTTTCAGTGAATACGCTTGGTGCCTTTTTCATATTAAGAAACCACAGATAAAGGCCTGGAGAAGATAAAGACTTGATCTAATACTTTACATGGCCAAAAGTTTGTGCACACCCATATGTCCTTGTTGAACATTCTATTCCAGATTTCTTCCCCCTTTACTGTTATAATAAGCAACACTCTTCTGGGAAGGCTTTGGGAAGGTGATTTGTGTTCATTCAGCTACAAGAGCGCTGGTGAGGTTGAGGTCAAGCACTGATTTTGGGATGTTGACGAGGCTTCAGTTCATCCCAAAGGTGTTCAGTGGGGTTGAGGTCAGGGCTCTGTGCAGGACACAGACAAGACACATGTGTCTGGAAGAGCTTGCTTTGTGCACTTTGTATCATGCTGGGACAGGTTTGAGCCTCTTAGTTTCAGTGAAGGAAAATTATAATACTACAGCATACAGAGACATTCTATACATCTTTGTGCTTCCAACTTTGTGGTAACAGTTTGGGGAAGAACCATATACAGTATGGGTGTGATGGTCAGGGGTGTACATACTTTTGGACACATAGTGTATTTTGTGTTTTGTTGTTATTTTAAGTTCATACGCTCTCAGGTTATTATACAGTTGATCATAAAACACACCAGTCACAGAGCTGTAGAAGTAGATTTATCTTTGCATTGTAAAATGATGATAAAATTCAATTATGGGATTTTGACATGAAATAAGTGCCAAATAAATTGATTGGGAACAGTCCATGGTACGCCATAAATGGTGCCATATGGCCCTTAAATCTAGGCTAATTTAAGCACGGAGAGAAATTTGTTTTTAGAAAAGATACTTTCTATCATAAAGAGTGTGGCAAACATGTAGTTATAATTTTTTCCTTCTTTTTCCAGACACTTCCTTTCACTCCAGAAAATCTTCATCAATCAAATCTATCTGTCTCTGAAACAGTCATAATGGTTTGGGAACTTTATATCTTATTTTTTCCCCAAGGATTGTGTTTCCAATGCCATTTTCAGCTCTCTCTACCACAATATCATATAGGGCTCCTCTTTAGGCATCACATGCTTTTTCTTTTTTTTTTCTTTTTTTTTTGTGACAGCCCCATCCCTAGGGGATGTTATTTACAGTAAGACTTGCTTAGACAGGGAACATGAGCCCTGGAGAATCAGAACCTCTGGTTGTTTTTTTCTTTTTCTTCAACAGTCTCTTTGTGAGAGATCCACATGGGATCACAGCATCCACTCTGGAAGTCAGGGCAGGTCACGTATATTTAGCTGTGAAAATTGGATTGTACAAGAAACGGCAGAATGCATTAGACAGCGCAGGAGCAAACATGTAGTGCTGATAGGGGAATGAAAGTTGTCTGATTCATCTCGAGTGGTATTGTATAAAACAGTATTTCCCAAGCTTTTTTCAGCCACGGCACCCTTTGAAAATTTTCTAATATTTGTGGCACCCTTCACAAACAATAATGCTGGACAGTGTTAGCTACATGAGGGTGAAGTTGATGGTCCAGAAACATCTGGAAGTTTTCTTTTAAGAAATCTGTCCATATTTTTTTGCACCACACATGCATCATCACACGCTAATTATTAGGATAAAACACTCGTATATGTTATGCATACTAATGTTGACGTGCTGCTGGCAGGTCAGCAAGGGGAGTCGAGGGGAAGGGAATTCTAATTTTTTAAATATATAATGTAGTATTATTATTATTATTATTATTATTATTATTGTTATTATTATTATGCGTGTGTCTGTCTTTTTTTCTGTTATTATTTCAGACATCAGATATTTATCATATATATTATAACATAAATGTTTTATACACATTTTAGCATTTTAGAAATATTTGAAGAATTTTTACACGCCACCCCTGCTCTCATTAGATGGCACCCCATGGTGCCGTGGCACCCCGGTTGGGAAACAGTGGTCTAAAATAGTGTGTTTGCAAATATAGGTTTTGTGGAAAGAGTGGAGTGGTAATTGTATGAATCAGTTACAGTTTTATTACCTGATGACTCCTACAGTGCCGTTACTCATGACTAATACATATTTTGCATTTCTTGACACTTTTGATTTCAAAAAGTTAGGCGGTGCGGCTCTTTCCGTTGTCACGCCCAGCTTCAAACAATAGTACACGAGGAATAAAACGTGACAGTGCGTGTTGTAGGAACATAATCCACACTGGGTGGTGTGATACGTTTTAAACTCAACTTGTGATTTTGTGCGTGTGTGTGTTTCTAAGTCAATCTGTAAAATGTTTGGCGATTTCACGCACAGCGACAAACATAGAAACACACTGATGAGCCTTGTAACCCACCGTCATTGTGAATGTTGTCTTGAGCTGCATCGCAAATCGAAAACTCTGACCTTACATTTGAAAGTGTCCGCGAATCTACAAGACTGGTACACAAAACAGATCTTTTAGTAGGTTTTAAGGTGTCATGAGAGGTTTTTCTGGAACATGGCAGAAAACTTACAGTTTCACCTCTGATTGTTACAAACACCTTTTCAAATCTTAAATAAAATCTCAACACCAAAACATCAACATATCAACAGATACTGTGAGATACAGTGTGATAAATTTAAATACAGTGCATTAACATACTGTAGGTGAATGAAAATCCTCCACAGCGGAGCGTTGGTTAGAAACTCATTTTCGTAACCCTAGTATGAATGGTGTCACAGTTCCGCTACTTTCCTCCGACACGCTCACCCTCACGCTCACACAAACACCTACACAACACATACCTGTGATCCACAAATCAATCACATAAGAGTCCAGCCAGCCAGGAATAGAAAGGAGAAAGCACATCTGTGAAGGAATTTTGCACACGTTGGCCTGGTGAGCTATTTATAGTGCTGAGGGAGAGCTTTAAATGAGGGAGGGCAGGAAGAGGAAGTGTTGCCTTGTTGTTATGCCCTGCTTGGCATGCCATGGACAACCCCAGGTCAAAGGCATTGAGGCCAGATGGTTAAAGTTTGGTCTGATAACGCACTGTGTCTAACCACACACACACACACGCGCATAATCACACACACTCAAATGGCGCTTTCAGTCTGTGCTTCGTTCCCTAGATCTCTTGTCTATTTGCGGTCATGTCTCGCTTCGCAAAAATGTAAACTTCATTTGCGCAAGCAAACAGAACCAGCAGAGTGTGAGAGGCTGCCCGAGCGCTGAAAGTGTGTCTGAACGTAGCCTGTTGTATAATCCCTCTAGGGGCCCCAGTGCTATTTTTGTTCCTGGATATGCGTCACGACTGGGTATTTTCTCTGGTGACTAGCTTACATCAGTAGGTCTCCTAGCATACGCTCTATCAGCGAGTGTCTTCTGATTGATGGGAGTTTCACTAGGCAGTTTCGCCTCTCGTATTCTTGACTCCCTCGAAATGGACAAAGGAATTGCAAGCACTGAGGAACGCAGCAGATGACTGAGGAGCCAGTGAAGCCAGGCTGGTATGTAATCAGCTTTTTTTTTTTTTTTTTTTTTTTTAAGGCAAATCTCTCTGAATGTATGTATAGCCGCTCTAAGAGTGGTGGGTGTGAAAACAGACAGAATGGCATAACCAGAAATGACAAGCCGGAAAGGAGTGGCAATGGTAGACAACTTGCTCTCTGTGAGTGTGTCTAGAGACTTAAACCTTAAACTGCTGGTTTACGGGCAACGCTTTCTTTCTTTCTTTCTTTCTCTTTCTGTTTCCTCCTGCTGCACTTCTAGGAGCACAGTGCACAGCTTAAGCAACCAAACATCATAGCACAGAGATTTTAGTCTCTGATACAGTTTGTTTTTCAGGTTCAGCTGCTCCATGTGCCAGGAAATGTCAGTTCCCTCACAGGACAGTGATGATACAGCATAGATCTTCTTTTTTCAGTCCTCTCTAAACTGCCTGACAGGTGCTGTTACAGTCTGGAATAGTTTATGACATGATATCTGATGGACACACACGAAAACACCAGGAACACCAGCTACTGGGCCTAGACAAGGTTATAATTTACATACTTAACAACTCTAAATATGAGTTGATGTCTCTGCCTATTTCCATTTAAGATCCGCAGCTAGTTTAAAAGTGCATCGAATATTTTTGAGACGCTTTTCTTGTCTATTTTGCATATAATTCAGCCACTCGAGTCATTCACATGCGCATATGCACGTCTTGCCAGCCCACGCTAAGTCTTATAAACATGGGGTAGCCCTGGCATTGAGTTTACAGTGACCTTGAAAGACAGTGAGTTGTTTCCTCACTCCCTTCCTTTTCTTGCACTGCCTGTCTGCCTGTGAGGCTGGAAGACGGAGAGTCAGTCCTCCTGTCTGATACTGTAGCTGTGGAATGAAACCTGCCTCTTCTGCCAATCGAGCTAAAACCTTTTCCAATCACAAATTCTCAGACATCATATAATCTCTGTGTGTCTGCTGCATCTCTGGCTTACCTAGAATCATTTTAAGGATCAAGTGTCTGCTTAGCGTTCAAGACCTCATACAGAGTTTTGAGGGATTTGATAGGATGCATTAAACAGGCTGAGCAGTTTTGTCCTGGTTGCTCTTTCTGTTTTCTAAACTCTTATATGATGTTCTGATCTAACAACAATAACAACAACAACAAAATTGTTATTATGATTAGGGGCCCAAGCACTGAATGTGTGTAATGGTAAATGATCTGCACTTATATAGCGCTTTTTTTAACCTTAGTGGTTCCAAAGCACTTTACACTGTGTCTCATTCACCCATTCACTCACTCACCAATGGTAGCAGAGCTGCCATGCAAGGCGCTAACTTGCCATTGGGGTTCAGTGTCTTGCCCAAGAACACTTCGGCATGTGGAGTCATGTGGGCCAAGAATCGAACTGCCAACCCTACGATTAGTGGATAGTGGACAACCCGCTCTACCTCCTGAGTCACAGCCGCCCAACAACATGGGTTGTTTAGATTAGATTAGATTAGATTAGATTCAACTTTACTGTCATTGTGCAGAGTACAAGTACAGAGCCCATGAAATGTAGTTAGCATCTAACCAGAAGTACAAATAGTGAGAATTTAATCTCTTAGACATATTGCTAAGTGTTTTGTTTCAGGCGTTTTGAGATAATTATCTGATTAGAGCTCTTCTCAGGTTGACATTTCTCTATTAGAAATTCTTTATTCTAATTGTGTGAATAAAGAATTGTTACTCGTGTAATAATATTTCACCATATATATATATATATATATATATATATATATATATATATATATATATATATATATATATATATATATACATACATACATACATATATTATATATATTATATATATATATATATATATATATATATATATATATATATATATATATATATATATATATATATATATATATATATGTATGTATGTATACAGAAAATATTATGTTCTATAAATTATGTTCATCACCACGACATATGTTAACAAACAAGCTTTAAGTTCATTTGCAACTTGGGAGGGCTTAATCTCTTAACATGCCAGCTATATTTATTATTACACAACACTTGCATTCTTTTGTACAACATAAATACCCATGCAAGCAGGAGCTTGTAAGCACAGAAGTAATGAATAGCAGAAAGTTCTACCCACTTAGCACACCTATCACTGCGCAAGATTGCAGTTTGACTCTAATTTACACGGTACATCCCTACTTCTTCAACTACTACTCTGCTTTGGCAGTAGAACAAGAAGTAATTGTGAGCAGATTTTGCTTCTGCTTATTTTCCTGGTTACCATTATTTGATTAAGTAAATGCTAATGTTAATTATGTGTGTGTGTGTGTGTGTGTGTGTGTGTGTGTGTGTGTGTGTGTGTGCGTGCGCGCATGTGTGAGTGTGTTACATATGCTTCTGTCTCTTATCAGAACCCTCTGCTCTGTTGATTATTTTATGATGGTGATTGGTAGAGAGTTATATTGACCTTGCCACTTGCTTTGGATTTCTTCAAAGTTAACAAAGAGCACTTCCTGTAGGCTTTGGTAGTATCTAAGGTTCACAACTAAAATAGATCAGTTGATGACATGACAGAGATTTTCTGACTTTCAAATGCATAACAAAACACCATGCATATCTATTAGCTTTCATATATGTACACAATATCTATTGGTCATTTTTCTTTTATTAGAATAGTCAAATTATCATGTGGTGCAACTGCCTTAATATTAGTGCAATTCTGAAAAATTGTTTAACATTACTCTACATTTTTGTATATTTAAATTTTGGCATATTTACTGTAATTCCAAAGTATTTTGCATTAGTGACCATAACTGCATTTATAGCTGTTTCATAATTCACTTTGATGTTAGAGGTCATGTGTTTTATGAAATATCATTTGGTGCAACCATCATGAAAAGGCCATTTTGAGACTTTTATATTGAAAATAATTCAATGACAAAAAGTCACATCATAGCACAACTTCCTAACGATCCTTGGAAACATCTAGTCTTGTTTAGACTAGATCTAGTTTGCAAGACTGTTCTATAGTTGTATATGGCTGTCATGTGGTAAGACCTCATGAAAACAGTGAAAATAAAATTATGTCTATAAATCTATATCTTTTACAGATTTTATTATAGACTTTAGTAGAAATTTGAAAATATCATGTAGTGCGACCAAAAATCATGTGGTGTGACCACTGTCTGTAATACATACATGTCTTTCTCCTGCAATTTCAAGCCAGATTTGTAGACAAATATTTTATTTATATTCTGTAAACTGTTGTCTAGATGCAACTGAGTAGCAAAGAAAAAACTGTCTGCCACAGGCAGTGGGTTTACTCTGATCCTAAAGCAAGAGCTGAGTATCTTGTTAGAAGAAAAAAAAGATTTGACGTGTTAAAAACAAAAACAAAACATGTTAACATTGCCCTATTATATTTCTAATTGGCTGATTATGAGAACTCTTCTATCTAGGGCTGCACATTTAATCAAATATTGATCTCGATTCTGATTTTGATTGCCCACAATTAAATGAATATGATCAACTGCAATATTGATGTTTAAAGTTCATGCTCCGCTCATAGTAAACAGTGCTGCATATCAAATCAAGCGCTTCCTAAACTTGCAGCCACTTACAACCATAGAGTGGCACGGGGATGATGTCATTTTGTATGCCAAAGCCCAGAAACGAGTTCGCATTTTAGCGGTTGTGCTGTGAGCTTTGCTTCGGATTTCAGAGCACAAAGCGAGCTCCAGCGTTTGGCCGAGGGAAAATCATGACACAAACATGTTGCTAAATGGGACTACAGATGTTGTCGGGGACATTAAAGGTCATCACGCCGAACAGGAAAAGTCTTTGCAGATAAACTTGTTCAGGTATGCTGTGCACATTTACAAAAAAAAATGTGGTTGAAGAATCATCCACAGTGAATCCGTATTGTGAAAATGTTTTTAAATTCAAGTTTAAAAAATTTGTCTGAAACTCATTGATGGCGACGTTGAAGTTGAGTGACCGTGGTGTAATTAGTGTATAGTATACGGTTAGCTTTTTATTTCTGGGGATTGTATTTAGGCTTCAAACTTCATAAAAGTTGTGTTCATTAGTGAAAATTATTTTGATGGACAAAATGCGTTAGTATTGTAACTTTTGTTGATCACAGAGATTAATTTTTGCGATAATCCAAAAGCCGATGGGAAAATCCTATTGGGTTTTTGTCAAGGGAACCAGTGTGGTGCTAACTTCCGGGTTCTGGTGCAAAATGACGTCGTACCTGCACCACTCTATTGGGTGATTTGGCTGTGTCTCTCCTCCTGTAAACACTGTCATTGCCTTTTCTGCATATTGTTATATTTGATTGTATATTTTCATTTGGTTGAAGGCATTTTTATTTTTACTTATTCTATATTTTGGTACAATTTTATTTATATTTTGCTTCTGTGAGATGATGCACCTTAAGGACCAGTCTAATTTGATGCAAAGATTTGTACATTAGCTGGAATGTAGCACAACATGGAGGTGAAAGCAGTGGTCTGTTTATTTAAATGTGAAAGTGCAATAAAAATATATATTGTCCCTAACATCAATGAATAATCATGACAAATAATCTTCATCTCAATATTTGATAAAAAATAATCGTGATGATCATTTTGACCATAATCGTGCAGCCCTGCTTCTAACTTCTACTTACAATGCTATAATATCCAAATATTTCATGTACCAAAACTCATAATTTTATGTGACCATTTCTTATCCCTTAGAACACAACAGGCTGTTTTTTTTTACGGTGAATTTGTGATCAGTATATAATAAACACCCCCAGATGGTTCAGACGGTTGTTCTCTATTGCGTTAGGGATAGGATGAAACATTTGTTATCGTTTCATCGTAATTAGGTGGGACTGACCTGCTATTGTCATGAAAAAAGGCGATTTATACATGAGTCACAATGTATGAATTATTGAAGGGCTGTTTTTGCAGTTTAGTTTCCATATACTGTATTGAATGTATGGATTGGGGGTGAAAGCAACTTTAACAATGTTTTACATGATACATCAACCTCTTATTTCAAAAACACAAGATGAATTTGGTTTTCCATTACATGGGCACTGCTTCTGTTTTTATCTATCATGCCATGCATTTTAATTGGCCTCTTTCATATCTAATTTACGTCACAACATTGTATGCTATTGTTTTATCTATCAGTGAAGAATAGCGACCTGCTAAAGACAGGCAGGGAGAAGCAGAAAGAGAAGTGGAGGGCTGCATCCACAAGTTACAGGGAGAGAAAAACGATGGCTAAGGCTGTGTTAGACTTTACACCTCCATCCATGGAAAGTACAAAGTGATTTTAACACGCATTGCGTGTTCTTTAACACCATGCATGCTTTTCTCATCATTTGGTGTGATCACCCATCATGTGGCATAACCAGTAATTGCAATAAGAATATTAAAATTCAAAATAAGAAATGTAGGTTCTGTGGCTAATGTTATTAATTAACACACTATGCTCAAGTGAATATTAGTCTAGTACATTTGTAAAATCCATTTTATGTTGGTAACAAGTCTGTAAAGTTTATACATTTTGAAGCGGTTTAGTTATAAGACATAAATGTATGTTGCTGACTTAAAGAAATTCATAAATAATGCATAGTCATGTAAAATACTTTGTAAAAATGTATTTATTTATTTATTATTATTATTATTATTATTATTATTATTATTATTATTATTATTATTTTTACCATATTAAGGAAATATATTATTTGGTGGCTAAATCATGGTCGCACCACATGATCATTTTAAAGACCATGGCCAGTGAATTGTTTAAATAACAAAAATGTGCTAAATTCACATAATTTTATGTAAATAACCTCTCTCTCTCTCTCTCTCTCTCTCTCTCTCACTCACACACACACTTTCACCACTCTTTATCATAGATTGCACCATTTGTTGACTCACTGTAGTTCTCTCAGGACTTTTCATGTTAGAATATTTGACTGTTTACACAGACCTCAGACCAGCTGGTCAATGTGACAAATAATCAACACATCAGTGTTTTCTCTATCTCCCTGTTTTCTTAAAACTCACTTCCATTTCATACTGAATGTGTTATTGATTAGGTCTATTTGAGGAAAGATCTCAAATCAACTTTTCTTACCCAACGCTAACACAGACTCAGACTACAAAAAAATGTTATAAAAAATTATGCTTTTAACACATTCACACTTAAACAACTAAACTAACATAGTCAATTAGTCAAATATCGTATTTTTGTTGTTTGATGCGGCTACATTTGACTAATTATATTATGGTTTTAACCAACGTGTTAACGCCTACACTTGGACAGAAAAATAGTACTTTGTTACTTTTGCCATGCTGTGGGAAGTGTCGGAGTCACTTGAGATATTGTCATGTCTTCTTCACCAGCTTTAGGCAGTTGGTTTGCTTTAAGTGTCTGTCTTATTTTGGTCACAGTTACACATTTTCTGTTCTAAAAATACAACATTAAAACCATTTTTTCCCAAGCAAATTCTCATAAAGACATCAAGATTAGCATATAATTGCGCAGTGTACATACTGTATTCATTACTTTACAATGTAACATATCAGTTATCATCAAAGTAGTAGTTGTTCTTAAAGCCAAATTATAGCCTTATCTGTTGAAAACCAGCACAGCTTCATAATAAAGTTGGTTGCAAATACACAGAGAATCATACTTGCTGGGGCTTGTGACCCAAATCTAACAAATCCCATGCCAGAGGACTGTGGAGGTGTATTGCTGCTAAGACAGAGCTGAACCAGGCTCCTTCCTTCCCTGCGAGTCAGTGAGTGTGTTTGTGGCCTGCACTCTTGCTGGGATAAGCTCTCCATGCCTTCTGTTGAGCCCAGACCTATGCCAGCTCCTTTGCAGGAGGAAGGGACAAAACGCCTAGCTTCTGTCCAATTGTGGCCTTGTTCTTCTTCAAGGTAGGGAGCAGATACATGCTGTAGGAAGAAAAAATGGAAGTAGAAGAGAGATTATGGATCATTACCTGCTTTCTTAGAAAGAAACCATGATAGTAAATCTTGCAATTATTATGATATAAAAAAAAAATTTTTAACTGGCAAATACAGTAGCCAGGTCCAGTGAGTGTTCTGAGCTCAGGAAGTGGGCAGATAGGCATGTAGGCCCCAGGACCTCTATCACAGATGGTCCACTGACACTACCCCAGGTTTGATGATGAAAAGAAGAATAAAAAAAAAAAAGCCTCTTGTTTGGATGAAACTAAGGCATGGGGTGAGGCATCTGGCTTTCCCTCAGGTGAAAGGGCATTTGGTGTTGGCATATAACCCATTTTTGAGAGGAAGACAAGTGGAATTTGGTGTACAGGACTGGGTCTAGACTCCATGCAGAGCTGTAAGAGAGCATGGAAAAGCAGCCAGGAAAATAGGTTTAGTTCCACTGTGTAACAGTCAGCCTGCAGTTGAGCCCACCTGTCTTCCCTGGCCAAGGCTATGTATTTTCCTGTGAGCCTCCAGACGTGAGGAAACCTGCTCACCAAACTGTAGATGCACATGACCATGGTTGAATAAACATCTTAGGCTCACCTGACTTAATTTTTTATTATGGAAAGTTAGAGCTGTAGCAGTAGTCATCAGTAGAATTTCTATAAGCAGTATTTCATTTGTCTGGTATCTTATTGATTGCATTAAAATACATATAATAGGCTATAGAATGAAGAATACCTTAATGTTGAGATGGCGGTGCACTGTGCCCTTATTGTAGCAGGAGAAAATAAGTTCCAAATATGAACACCTCAGCTCGTGGAAAGATGAGCTGGATAAAACCACCATAACAATGTTACATTTAAAAAAAATAAAAAATCCAGCAAAAGGGGATTTGTTGGATGGTTGCTATGGTGTTGTGAGTGACTTCTGAAACGTCCGATCAGCGTGCTGCCTGTGAGTAAGCCAATTATAGCACAGATATGAGATATGTCACAGTCAATTCAATCAATTGTCATGCTATTAAATGATCACATGGAATTTTTCCTGATTTTGTTTCCTGTAGTTTATAACATTATGTCAGTTGCCAAACCGTGCACATTCCTTCAAAAAGCCAGTTACAAAATATAACCTAAAATGCACATTTTACAACCCTGATTGAATGCAATCTATTGTACTTCTGGCTTGGTTCACCATCACACAGCCCACGCTGATTTATTATTATTCTTTTTTTAAAACAAGGTCAGTCTCACTCTCACCTCAGCATTTTTCATTGCTCAAGCCTGCAGCACTCTGGAATGGCTGACTTTCCATCTGCTCCTCACCCATCTCTTCTTTAGTTCCAGGAAAATCTGCTGCCCTGATCATTAAGACTGGAAAAAAACAGAGCTGGCTTTACTCACCAGGCTGGTGACTTGTGCCATTAAATTATAATGCTTGTTTGTGTGACTCATTCTCATCATGGACTCATTGTATTTCTAAGCCTTTTTTTTTTTCTTCCCAATAATGCTCCTTCCAAGTTTGATTGTAAAATGAGCCTTTGGGCTAAGGTGTAAAAGACGGTGAAGTGAATTTGCCCCATTCTGTCCTTTTGCACTGCTCTAATTACATTGAAGAATTTTCTTTTCCATGCCTCACACCACTTTTGGCAGGACAAAGGCTGTGGCAGTATTTTTAGTCACTGAATGGAGCAAGGAGCAACTGGCCGAGTCAGAAAGAAGGACGAAGTAGGGATGGAAGCAGGGAATAAATAAAAGTCACAGCTCAGGAGTAGAGGTGGGAGTTGTGGGTTGCCAAGGACAAGGCAATGCTGCTCTATTTAAAAACCGCAGGAGTCTTTGAGTGCTGCTGTCAGGGGGTATGTGTGCGTGGAGTGTGTCTAAGGAGAGACGGGGTGCAAGTGTGTGGGGGAACAGCTAAAGGAAATAGGAAACCGCCGCTAGCATCATACTTCTTATTACAGTGCCATCCGGTCTGACCGCACACTGCATCAAACATGACAGCAAGGACAGCCAGGCACTGTGACACAGCTTTCTCTCTATGCTCACAGGAAAGAAGCAAACATACATGTAGTGTATAGTATATCTAATCAAATACTGCAAATATTTTATTCCAAAACTTACATACTGTATACACATATAGTAACAGTGTACATATAGTAATTCCAGTTACAGTTTTTTACTGCTTTCCTTTCAGCAAGATGTTGATAATACTGTATATTGAACATAGTATTAAGAAAAGTTCATGTTATATGTTTTCATGTTACATGACACAATACGTATTGTGCTACATCTTTCAACAAAAAAAAGGCATTGGTACTTAGTTCTGTGAAAACTTGACCATTAAAGAAAGCTGAATGTGCAAAACGAAAGAAAGAAAGAAAGAAAGAAAGAAAGAAAGAAAGAAAGAAAGAAAGAAAGAAAAAAAAAGCCAAAACTTAAGTCTTACCCATTGTAACGCTTGAGCTAGAGATCTAAAAGAGTAGTAAGAGTACTTTGCACTTCACATGTATCAGGGTCACTCTAAGTACAAGGCTCACAGTTTACTGTCTCAGAGTTAATAAATAGGAGCAAGCTGAGAGAGAGAGAGACAGAGAGACAGACAGACAGACAGACAAGAGCTGGCCACTTATCCCTCTGCAATCACCCAAACAGACTCGCCAAACAAAAGCAGCGTAGGAAGCTTTTCGGCTACTGTGAGAAACCAGATCTTTATTTGGTTTCTGTCTGTGTTTATCGCCCGTGGAAACAGTCAAGGCCAGCCAGGTTACAATGAGAAGGAGCACCACAGAAGAGGAGGAGACACCATGCTCAGATTGTATTGTTTTGGACAGACTTTTTGCAAGGCTTGTACGTAGGTTGGTGTGTATGAAAGTTCTCAGCATAATAATACAGCTATTTTATTATTTATATATCTTTTACATTCTAGGTGCTAATGCATAAATTATTCACAACAGGGTACTTTACTATTGCACTATTACATTTATAAATATGATAGCCACCTATAGAATATCAATTAGGTTGGTGATGGCACACACCTGTGATGGGAAATAAGTATTCAGACCCTTTTGTTTTTATTGTTTAATATACATCACGCGTGTATATCTATTTCACATTCATACACATAATGTCTTTTGACTTTATGCTTTTGAATACATACTTCGATGATCCTGCAATATTTACAGATTGGAGATGACTACGAGAAGAAGTATTTAGCTTTTTAGGATAGGATACAAGTCTTTAGCCCTCTTGAGTGATTTTGGCTGTGTGTTTGGGTGTTGTTGTCTTATTGAAACTTCCATCTTCTCCATGGTTTCTTGGTGGATGAGATTAAATTCTTCTTTAAGATCTCCCGCTATCTCTCCATTCATATTTCCTTCACCCGAGTACCAATTGCAGAGAAGCAGCCCTCATATCACGATGTTCCCAGCACCATGTTTCACTGTGATGTTCTGTGATATGATGTTCCTGGTGTTCTTGGGATGATACGCATAAACCTTTCCAAACATGATGATCAGAATTATTGCCAAAGAGTTTTATTTTTGTTTGATCTGATCAGAGTGTATTTCCTAGAAGAGTTGTGATTTGTCTAAATGATTTTAGACGTGTATCTTTGTGCCCTTTTTTTTTTAGCATAGGAGTTTAGCGTGAGGAGCAGGAACGGAGATGATTGTGGTGCAGTTCTTTGTGTAACTGCTGCTTTCAGGTTGTATTGCTTTTCGAGTGACTGCTACCTTCTCTCTTACCTTCATTGTCATTAGTCTGAGAGCACGTTGTGAAATCTTGTGTGGCACACCTGTCCAGGGACAATTAGTTGAGGTTCCATGAACTTTCACGTGCATATTATCGAACCAGTTGTACTGCCAGTGACGTGTAAGGTCTTTGCTATGACTGTAGCTTTTTCCATTCAGGAATATTTTTTTGCAGCATTTATATTTAGAAGTCTATATATGCACTGGAAGTTTATTAAAAAACAAAAACAAAAGTGTCTGGAAATTTATTTCCACTCACTGTACACATAAGCACACACAAACAAACCTCTTGAGCAGATGTAGAGCATTTGTGTCTGGCCTGCAGGAAGGGAGGAATGTGGAAACCTCATAAGGAACCTCAGATTTTTCCATTCCTGCTGCGTACACATCTCATTATCAATTTTATGTGAACACTGGAAACTCCTCCAGCCTGGGAGCCTGTGTTAGTCTGGCCCCTTCATGCTCTTCTACCCAGTGCATGCATTCTTTGCGGTGGCACATGGAGTACTGATTTAGGTTTATAGTTATACTATGGCCAACTAAGATAATAATTCATTTTTACATAATACTTGGGTTTGTAATAAGTCTATTTTTCCACAACTCCTAGTGCGTGTGAAGTTTTCAGTGCCTATAACTAGCTACACACAAAGTACAGATGTTAATCTTTGTTAAAGAATGGAGCTGAATGCGATTAAAGAGACTTTGCGCTGGACTGAATGCACACTGCCTGACTGTTTATGTCCTAAGAGTGGAGTGTGAATGCCTGTGTGAGTCGGAGCTTGAATATTTCTCCTTCAATGGGATCACTGACATCATCACGCAAATCGCAAGCGCTAAAAGCTTATGGAATTATATGTACATGCTTTTGCCTTCTTAAAGAGGGTGACTGTTAGATTTTATTATGTGACTTTCCTTCTTTTTTGCCCCTGATCGGCTTTCAAATGCCTCTTTAGGCACTAGTGCTTACATGTGGACAAACAGAGAGCAAAATAGCATTAATCGTGTTTGCAGTTAAGTGTGTATACCTCCATCACCCCAGTTAGATGGCACAACAGCTGCTGCTTTTATGTAAGAGCTGTCAAAATGCTTGCACGCACTTTCGGGCAGACAGTGGACTTTAGCAATACAACCCAGTAACACCTATCCACTTCCTCTAAAGAGAAATCCCCTTTAGAGTACATAGAATAGGCAGAGGTATTATAGGTACCCCCTTTTTCATAGACAGGGTGCTGGTGCCGGAGCCAGTGCTGGTTCAACTAACCTTGTATTTATTTATTTATTTTAATTTACAATTTCACTGATTTAGAAGAATGAACCATTTTGTAATCAGAAGTGGAAGTTTACTAATGCAACTTTGGAGTTGTACTTCTGGCTGTATTTCTTCCTCAGATGATCAGTTCATAGTTGAGATATTATTTCTGCTTATTGTTTCACTTCCACACCGGTCAAATCAAGACTTATTTAAATGTTGGTCTCATGCATAGTGTAAATAGTGTGCTTGAATTGTTATGTCAGTGATGACATCCCTGAGCCCTTAGACATCACTGGTAAAGGCATTGCTACAGAACCAGCACGTACTGTACAACTACAGAATACTGAGCCTGTACTATAGATCCGAAATGTCACAAATTTCAAAATGTCTTTACCAATGGTTACAAAACCGTGATGTGATGGAAATGTGTGTGTATGTCACAGATACCGAGACTAACACTGAGGCTAAGACATCTGTTTGGTTGCATATAGAACAGATCAAACACTATGTTCTATGTGAACATTTTGAAGTCAAATAATAACATTTCAATCTTTGTATGGAGTTGTGCTAAAAGAGAAGATGTGAATGCTGTACAACAATCCTTGTGTTGTAAGCATCCAGTATTGGCTCATTTGTGTCTGTACACACATGTCATGTTTTCATACTAACAGTAAACCCTACACTGGAGAGTTTCTTTCAGTTTCATGAAAGTTGTGAACAAACCCATAAGTTACTTGTCAGTGATCTGTTGCTATTTAAAGCCTGCTCTTTAGGCCTTCTCAATGTGGTGCTTCTGCTGCGTGTCAATTGCGAGCCGTTCGCTGTAAATCATGATAGCTTTCATATTCAAGTCCCAACCAGGTTTGATCCCTGCAGACCTCATTACCACAAGTTACCAGACAGGGCCTTTAAAAAAAAAAAAACAGAGGGTGGAGGCAGGAAAGTGACTGTGGTGGGGAACACATTACGCAAACAAACACAACAGGAAGCACCAGGAGGCCGCTCTGCATCTCAGCAGAGCTGGAAAAACAATTATCACTGAGGATCTTATTAGGAGGAACGATGGAGCGTCCTCCAAGAAGGCTGGGTAAATTTTGAATGAATACTGCTACCTCCCCTGCACTGTCTCCATGACGCAGCAGCTTCTCTAATAAATGGAAATTCATTGTCTGGAAACAAACCCGTTCCTGTGGATTGGTTTCAACATGTTATGACAAACATGGAAAATAGGCACCATTTTCCCTAGAAGCTCTGAAAAAAGCTGTTCAAACCAATAGGGGAAATGTGTGTTTGTGTGTAAGGGAGCAGGCAAGTGAGAGTGTGCATTCATGTGTGAATTTTTCCATGGGTAATATGTCATTGTGGGGAAAGATGGGCTGAGTTCCACTTCCTCCACTAGGGAGCATGTTGTTGTGAGAGAGAACATGAGTGTAATCTGAGTAACTTTCCTCCAGTGGAACCCATTTTCCAGGCCTGGAGGTACTGCCTGTTTGCTCAAGAGGGGTGTGAGGCATGTCTCTGCTGAGCCAGGAAACCTGAAGTTGACCTCATTCCAAGGTGTTATAGCACAGGAGTTCCATTTGGAGTAAAACACAGAAGTATCTTAACAATATTTCCGTCCTCTAGTTTATACATAGAAAATCATACTTGCAGAACAGTGTGTGGGTGTGTGCATGTTTGAGGAGAGCTAGACACAATGACACGGTTTCACTCTCACATAGCACTCACAAACTGGTCTAAGATGCTGCTTCTCTGTAGGCTTGCTCTGGAATGTCCCTCAGTGTGCACGAAAAGCCTTTATTCAAATCCTGGGATTAATCCTGGGGTTAAACTACATATGGGTGACAAATTAAAGGAAAAAAGTGTGGCTCTGTTTTGTTATGGTATTTGCTGCCGTGATCCACTTGTTCCAGAGGGAAGGGTCACTACAAGACAATACAGTTTATTTAATTTATTTATTATTTATTTAGAATGCTTTTATAAGTATGAGAATGAAAATACATTTTATTTATATTATTAAAATAAATTAAAATATAGATATTTTTTATATACGATATAAATATAGTACCATGCACCACTGTTTTTGGCTACAAGTGAAACATTGATCTAAAAATAAAGCTGATTTTCTTTAACCAAACCAGTTCCAGATTGTAGAGGTAGCTCATTGTTTAGCGATACTCCTCTTCAACGTCACGTCCGCCTTACACCATACTTGTTTTCGTTCTGCACGTGATCTTCGAATGGGTCGGAGACGTTCACGCACAAAAGTACGTCATCAACTACACTTTATCGTTATTATCACAGGAATTTATCTACCCATATATCACAAATGATAAGAAATCGCCCATCCCTATCAAGCAGTTGTATCAAGAACAGGCCACACAAGCATCTTAAAATTGGGAGAACACTACTCCGCTACAGTGCATTAGCATAAAATATTGGTATTAAATAAAGTTCCGCCTCCATGAGCTCAAAGTGTTGTGATTGGCCAGGAATGAGTTCGATTTATATATATATATATATATATATATATATATATATATATATATATATATATATATATATATATATATATATATATATATATGCACACACACTGAGACAGAATCAGTGTATTAGTGCCTATTGCTGACATTCTCCCTTCATAGCCTCCAACATAAAGTCTCCATTAGTGAAGCAACTAAAATATTATTGCAGCAGGGTTGAAAGATGTTAAAATTATTTCAATCAACAGTTTGACACATTGAAAGCCCCAAACTATTTTTTCCTGTGAATTGACACAAGCGCTGTTAATTCAACATGATTTATAGGTAAAGAGACACTTTTTTAAGGGAAAGCAAGCACAGATACTGACATACTGGTAGGGAGACCAGATTACTCAGTATTTATAAATGACTTAAACAGATGTCCTGAACTGAACCAGTATGCAACATAAAGAGGATCTATTATATGTTATAGGTACCACCAGAATTATATATATGAAATTGTTTTACTTGAACACAATATTTTTTTTCAATCATTAAAACTGCACCCTCACAACTATCTCCCCTGGAGTGTAATAACCGCACCAAGCCTCTTCCTGTAATGTCTAAAAAGATTAGACGACTTTTCCATGCAGAACATTTCAACACGATTATTATCCTTTTGCGTGTGGATTGTGCTTAGGATTGCATGTGAACCAAAGTGCAGGTTTTTCATTGGGAATAAATCTCACTCATGCATCCACTTCATGGCAATTTTCCATCCATTTTTGCTTAATAGTATTTAAACAGTTTTTAATCCATTACCTGACTCGTGCTTGGAACAGGTTTCACATCTACATCCTCAAGACTCAAGTGTCTTGAAATCCATAACACATTAGTGTGTTGTGTTATAAAATGACCACAAGATCCTGTGAACCGTCCACTGTTTGCATCTTCCTTTTCTATTTTCTCACTTACTCTTCCTCTGTTTCTCCGGCCAGACACCCCCCACCCCTTTCTTAGCCTGTCTTCCTTTCTCTGTATGATGCTAGATTAGGATCAACTGTTTGTCCATCAGTATCAGTTTATAGGTTTATAGAGGTTTACGGTGGAACTATTAGCCTTAGGAGTTATTATCCTTATGTAAAGGCACAGGTGCCACAGCCCAGACCTTCACCATCTGTGAGGTGAAGTGAAGTGACAGAGGTCTAGAGAAAACATCACGGCGAGGCAGATTGGTGCTCTTGGCCACAGTTTTGCCACCCTCTGCCTTGTTTTATTAGGCGTGGTAAGAGGGCAGCCAATATGGCATATTTTTTAGAGTCTAGGTATTCTAGGTACCTAGATTTTTATTGCCTATAGAGTCATAGTATGTTCAGGTGTTAGTAGAAAGAAGCTTGGTGTAAATATTGTGCTCATGATTCCAGTGTTACTGCTGCTGCAGTGGTGAGTCAGCATTTCGCTGCTGGCAAGTGTATCCATTAGTTTAGCAATGTCCATGTAAATTCAGGAGAAGCTAGGAGTGGAAAACATGGTGCCAGTTGTTCCATATTGTGCAGTTTGGAACCTTTTTTGGCCAAACTGAAAGTCACTCTCTTGCCAAATTTGAGCCAGAGTCTGCATAGTAGATACGCCCAGGCAGACAGTGTCTCCGCCTCTTGCTTAGCCATATTGGTGATATACATATTCGTTGATGTTAGGAGCATGCACGCTGTGACATATTTCCTGAAGTGCAACTTAAGATGTTGCAGCAGCTCAAAGTGGCACGTACAAGAGTTATTCATTATTTACAAAAATATGTAAATTGCAAACTAAAAATAATTAGCAGAAATATTGATTTAAAAAAAAAGATTGCTTCTTCTCTCAGTTGAGTGAAGTTACCAAGCTACTTTGAGTGGTAGCTAAGGTCATACATTCAATAAATTGTTTTGAAATTTAGCCAGTGCTAGCTTTGGTTGCCATCACTTTATTCACACATGTTGGTTTGCTAGTTATAATATCAGTTTGGTGCAAGTTTAGGAAAAACTGCAAAGAATTCCCTGCTGAGGGTCTGTTAGAACAGTTTACAGCAGAACACGATATGGCTTTGCTACAGAGCTTAAGATATATTGGAAAGTGTTTTCATCATGTCCCAAAGTTTCAATCACCTTATCAACCATGCCCTTATATTTATCATCAGATAACTCCTATAAAACACTATTAAAAAATAAAACAGTATTGGAGAAGATATTGAGGTTAAGTGAACTTGTAAAAATGACAGAACTATTACCAAAAAGAATTTAAATTAAAATAGAAATTTGGCTCCTTCCCCATTTACTGACATGGAAATGGGCAGGGTTAAAAAAAATTGTACTGCAGCCAACAACTAGAAGGCCTCAGCGATATCTTGGCTTACTTTTAAAACCATGTTTTGACATCCAGCCATATATATATATATATAGTATTCAGTCATTGGGAGAAGCATAGATGTTACCTGTATGTTGGGCTTTGTGTTCTCTAAAGTGCTTCCTGTAATTTTTTTAAGACCACATACAGTTAAATTCTTTCTAATACTAAATAGAAAGTTGCTAAAGAGAAAAAATTATTGGTGCGTGTTGTGGCAGTAGTCATAGTAAGCAATGTTTTTGTTAATAATTTTTATTGAAAAATAGCATTTTAAATATTATAACACCCCATCCAACAACACCACCATATCTGGCCCCAACAAAAATAATCACAGCCAAAACAAAAAGAAAGGGGGAAACAAAAAACAACAACAAACAAACAATAATAATTTTTTTTTTTTAAATAAGATTATTAGTATTTACCATATACCTTCCCTCAATCCACCTCCTGGGTGCATACATCATTGAAGTAGGTACATTTTTTGCCATTTTCCCCAAAATGATTCAACCCTACCTCTGATGTTATACTTGATTTTTTCAAGTTTTAAATAGAACATTACATTTTTAAGCCAGACTGATATAGGGGGGGGGGGTTGTGGAGAGGTCCAAGATAGCAATATTCCAAGACAGCAAAAAAAGAAAAGTTTGCAAACACATTATTAATGAAAAGATCCTCAAAGCATTTCAGACCCTTCTTTTCCCAAAGAGAGAATGTGGAATCTATAAAGGAGGGGGAAAGAGGTGGTTATTACATATTGGTGCCATGGTTGAGGCCGAGATGGATTTAAAATGACGACGAAACTGATAGAAAATTTTTAGTGAGGTACATACTACTGGATTATCCGTGTATTGTGAAAGGTGTATAGGAAGGGAGTAGAACACCGTAGCAGGGAGGGAGGTTGAAATACAAGTCTTTGCTTCTAAGTGACACCATGGAAGAAACGGGGCCTGCACCCAGAGCACCAGTTTCTTAATATTAGCCACCCAATAATAATACATGAAATTGGGCAATGAGAGGCCACTACTTAGTCGACTCTTTTGAAATGAAAATTTGGAAACCCTGGGAGTTTTTCCTACCCATATAAAAGAGGAGGTCTATATTGGTCTATATTCTTGAACAAAGATTTGGGTAAAAACAAAGAATTGGACTGAAAAAGCTAGAGGAATTTTGGAAGAATGTTCATTTTTACCATGCTTATTCTACCAAGAGGGGATAATGGTAGAGCTGACCATCTTTGAAAGTCTGATTTCATATATGAAATTAAGTGTGTAAAATTTGCCGCCATTAATGCAGAATAGGAACGGGTGACATTAACTCCAAGATATTAGAATTTTGAATCCTCCAAATGAGAAGGTCATAGTAAACAATGGTTATAATAATAATAATGATACTTTATTGATCGCATACAGTGAATTTTTTTTCTTCACATACCCCAGCATGTCAGGAAGTCAGAGCGCAGGGTCAGCCATGATACAGAGCCCCTGGAGCAGAGAGGGTTAAGGGCCTTGCTCAAGGGCCCAACAGTAGCAGCTTGGCAGTGCTGGTCCCCGACCTTCTGATCAGTAACCCAGAGCCTTAACCGCCAAGCCACCACTGCCACCCTTGTGAAGAGATCTTATAATTAAAGGAATTTCAACTTGAATTAGAAATGTAAAAAATTTACTTACTCCTTCATCAGCATATTGTTGGTTATTTGGTCACATTTTAAAGTTGTTGGATTTCTTATCCTCTTTTCCTTAGTAGATGGTTTATCGTGAAAATTTACAATAGTTTGAAGATTTATTATAAGCTTGATTCGTTTGTTCAAGAGTTTAGAAACCATGTGAACTGTGAGCGATTCCTTTTGTGTCGATTACTGGAAGCTATCCTGTTAGTCTTTTATTTGCCTTGACAACGTTTCTCTTTTCATGGAACACACTACACTCCTGGTACTTTCATTGAGCTTGTGGCTTGGCACTATTAATCCCTACTGAAAAAAGCTCTTCTCTGCTGCGCTTCCAAAAGACTGACAACCAGAACTGTCAATGTAATCACTGTTTGTGTATATAAACCTATTAATGGGCCACTCTAGTATGTTTGTGACCTTTCTACTCTATCACATTTTCAGCTTAGGAATCAGGATTAGAGGTAGTTTCACTTTCAGCATGCCTTTTAGCAGGTCCCATGTTATTAGTATAAAATGAGAACTGGTTCAGTTACTTAACCCCCACCCCACAGAGAGAGTTTTTACAACAAGCACTGCCAAAACATTTTAAACAGTTTGTACTGTTCTTCCTATTGAGTTGGACATTCCATCATAAATCACATTGAAGTTAGAGGCTTATTGGGATGGAAAGGAAAGCACACTCCCATGCTATGGTCAAGTAATATAGCCACTGAGAATGAAAATTAAATTTGTACTGCTCAATCCATAAGTGAGAACCATTTGTCCTCAAACATTTTGAGTTTATCGAGATTAAAGAAAGCTAAGGATCTGTACAATGTTCTTGCATCACCTCACCACCCCAGTACAGTTGAGGAAGAAAAGTGTATTATCCTACAGCGTCAGTGATTGCACCTTTCTAATTTCAGTTCAGAGTTTGGAAAGCTTGCAAACATGCCTGAAAAATTACATTGTTGTTTTGTCTGGCTTCATGCCCCTCTTTGTTGGATGTTAATAGATGCCAGCCTTGTTTTCATTTAATGTGTTTGCACAGAGACACTATAAAAAAGAAAGACATCTCATATAGCATATACCACTTGTCTACAGCTGGGTTGCTGGAGCACATTAATTACATTGCTATAAAGCTCTCATTTTGACCAGATGCTTTCTGTCAAACTCCCAATGAAGAGTCTGAAGAGTCTGGCTGCTCTTAAACCGATGCTTTACAGAAAGAAATCTGCGTTTAAAAAAAGAGAGAAATTGTAGTTAGAGGCATGTAAGAGAGAAAGTGAGTGGAAAATGAACAGACGGCCTGGATGGGTTTTACAGACTGACTCAGAATGCTACACAGCGCCAGGTCCCTTGCCTTGTATAACAACCCTAAGATTGGCATGGATGGCATACTCTTGACTCATGGTAATATCATGCAGAGTCTGGTCTTGTTCTTTACAGAAGAGTATGCCAGAAAGAGAAGTGGGCAGACTCGGTTTACACCACAAAAGGCACTGAACTCAGTGACCTCAGCATGTCCTTCATTGTGATTTGTCTGTATGTACACTACATCAAAAGTCAGAGAGGGACAGAGCTGGCTAGATTTTGCAGTCTTGGTATGAGAATTACGCATTTTATGATTAATGTATTGTTTTGCCCCGCCCATCCATCATGTGGTAATGTCAGTGGATATCACCTCAGTGAGACTTCCCTAAATTCGGCTTGTGAGAAGGATTATAACTGCTGAAGGTTTCTTCTCAGTGCTGACACACAGCGCCAACAGGAAATGTGAAGAAAAGCACCACTTGTGGCAAAAAAACAAAACAAACCCTTGATCTACACATCATGTCCTGACGCAAATGCCACTTCCCCCTTTCAATCTGGATTGCGGAGCTCGAGTTACAGTAGTCGTAGTTGTATGTGGAAGGGGAGGGGGGGCGGGGTGATGAAGGGGCGAGAAGATGACACTGATTAACCCACTCTGGAAGCAGCCAACGTGCCTTGTACAGAGCGGTTGCGACTCTGTGATTAATACCCATTAAGCACCATGTGTCTCCAGTGTGTCACAGGCCAAATCCTGTTCCCTAACGCGTTGATTACAGAGTGGATGCCCGGATCTTTTCCTACACCTGCTGGACCCTCATTGTGTGCTGTGCTTGATCACGTGGCACTGCTCTCTGTTTAGGACTGGAAATATAAACTTTCTTATCCATGATATGCCTTTCACAACATTTCACATTTTTAATAAGTCATGAAAGCCACCTTCACAATCAACTCATAATGTTTCATGTCTGTTATAAACAAGACACTATCTATAAGAGTTGGGTTTATAGTTACAAATTCATGTATTATTCTGTTCCATGATGTTTATGTTTAAAGTTTTGTTTTAAAAAAGGGCCCTACTGGGAACAGTCAGATATTTAAAATATTCTGAAATACATACATTAATTAAATTAAATACATTAAATTAACAAAACGTACCAAAGGACTAGTCACGTTCTCCCTGAGAAGTAAACATGTCAGTGTCATAGTATTTTTTGTCATAGTACAATGTTGGCCAGTGAATGTCTTGAGGAGCTGAGAATATCAGAAACTGAGTTGTGGGTGGTGGTTAAAAAAGGGAGGTGGGGTGGGGTGGAATGATCATTTCTTTAAATAGTGGTACTTCCTTAATTCCTTCCTTAAGCCTTATGCAAGGTTTAAACCTCAGTATTTTTTATTTTTTGCTTTGAATCAAATTTTGATGTAGTTATTTTTTTTGTATTTTATTATTTTGCCCAGATTTTTATTTTTATTTAATTTTTTTTACACATCCTGACCAAGGCATAAACTTTGGAAAGTATGTCTGGAAGATCACACACAATATATATTTTTATTTTGTTACAGCTCTTGTCCCATTATTTGGTCTAATTTTACCAAGCTAGAGCCAGTATCGCTAGGAAATCAAAGTTCCCAGCTCTTGCGGGGAGTAATGTGACACTTGAACGCTGGCGGTCGGGAACACTCGCCAGCTCACAATAAAACACAATCCTCTGATGTCTGTTGCAGCTATCCTGCAAATTCCACTCTTATGCATTCATCTCTCAGCTGTGCTCTTTCCATTAAGCTGGGTTGTCAGAGGGAAGCAGGAAGGACAAGGGTGAGGAAAGGGAGGAAAGGATGGAGTGATGTTATGTGCAGCTGGAGAACATCAGTCAGCTGATCAGATTGTTTGCATTGAAGCAGTTGTGATGTTTGAGTGGAATCTGCCACTGTCCCACTATCACCACATTTAAAGATGGAGCAGAAGGATAGCTGTCTCCCGGGCTGGCCAAGACATTCCTCAAAAAAAGAAAAGAAAAACTCTTTTCAGTTTCCTGCCATAAATTTTTAACTTGACCCATTAATTGTAAGGTAATTACACTGTCTCGGAACACCTAGAGCCACAAAATGTATTAAAGCACCACATTGGCAGTGGGGTTTTGAGTATTTATTAACAAGACTTGTATTAATTATGAAGAAGGCAGATGGATTGAAATGCAGAATCTTAGCCGAACAATGCACTGCTGCCAACGACAGTGGGCTGAGGTGTGTCAGGAGCACAAAACAGCTGGAGCAGTTTAAGAATTCTGTGCAAAAAGACCTACATTCTGTAAAGCGTAACGGTAGGTCAATGGTCAAGGTTCTGAGCTTGTGACCGGAAGAATGGACCATGAAGGTCTTCAACCCTCACCGGTTCATCAGTACGCTTCTGTTGTGTCCTGTATGTAATGTAAGCCACTTTGGATTTAGTTTTACTATAATGTATTTTAGGGCAAATTGACAAGTGCACTACTGTGCTAAGACGTAAAGAAATGGAGAGAGAGACAGACAGAGAGAGAGAATTATGAAAGCGTTCAAGATGTCAGGCTGAAGCAGGTGCATCTGACATGGTGCTCATTGGTTCCTATGGCTGCAGTTAGAAGTGAAGACAGGTTGATGACAGGGGTGGCTCACCCCAGGGCTCTTCCTGTCCTCTGATACAATTAGCCAACTTTCCTGTATTACTTCATATTAAATTTTTATCAGTCTGAATAATGTTGTAGAAGTGAGGCAATAGGAAGGCCGAGCAGCTTGTGATGAATTGTATCCACTGGAGTAAATGTAGTTTCCAGTTTACAAATTAGCATGGATTTACACTGAACCTGAATGAGTTTTATTTCCGCAGGAAGTTAAAAGGAAGAAGGTGGAGTGGCACAAAGCATGATAATACAGTCTATCTGGTATTTTCATTTTCAGTCCGGTCCAAAGATTGTTAGGATGTGCGATTCGAGATAGAATCCATGCATTTATTAGTTTTGGACTGTAGCATATAAAATGTGCGAAGGATATACATTCCTGAGGAACCTTTTTTTTTATTTTTATTTTTTAATATATATAAATAGGACAAATTATGGAAATGAAAAAACTGGACATTTCTAAACTCAAACAGATCCCACTATGTTTCAATCAAAGTAGCTTTTAACAAATGGGGTTATCCATGTGTTTATCCTGTCCACTGTATACCTCATCATCATTAAGCATATCATTTAGGATCCAATGTGGAAAATGCAAAAAAACATGATGCTGCCATCCCCTAGGCCTCCTTCCTTTTAGAGATTTGAGTTGCTCTTGCCCACAAGACAACCTTCATTTTGTTAATGATTATTCTATCCTTTTAATAGTAATCCTCACTTTTAAGTATTCCTTAGACAGGTCCTGATCATGGAGTCTTTCCTTATACAGATCTTTCTGCTGTGATACAACCCTCCTGGTTATCACCTAGCTCCTCTGTTTCAACATGTAGTACATGTGACTTGAGGTGAGAGATTTTCCGGTCTTGATAAACCCTGTTTCCTGTGTTTACTCTGGGTGAGCGCCATGACAGATTGTGATGCAACTCCACAGAAATCTCTTGTTTTTTTTCTGGGTGAGCTGAGGCAGCCTCGTTGCAGAAGCATCAGACTACAATGTTGTTTGTAATATCTGTGACCATGAGGAATGGTGAAATTGTGTCTGGCCAAGTTCACTCCAGAGCAGGAAGAACAAGAGGAGGAGTCATATGCATGCATTCGAGCCTTATGCTTTTGCCTTAAAGCAACATGGTTGGCTAAAAGTAATCTGGATCATGGAAGCTGTGGTTCATTTTAGCAATCCCTTTTTGTCAGGTATTAAATCTGACCTCTAGAGCTCATTGAAGGAGACTTCTCAGTCATTTGGAAGGTTGGAAGGACACTACTAAGCCAGGAGTTTGTTGTACTGTCAGCTTCAGGGAAAAGGTTAAGGGGTACAGTAGGATGGAGGATGATGGAGAATGTGGGAAGGATTGATGGTGAATGGGTTGCTTTTATTTTCATTCGACTGACATTTAAAACATTCTAAAAAAAAAATAAATGGTTCAGCATCAGTTTGAATTGCAGTATATCATCTCTTATCACTGTTACTTACATTTTTTTGTGTTCGGGTTGTCCGTCTGATTGAGATGCTCGTGAATGTTTGTAGTATTTACAGTATATGGAGTTAACATCGTAACCAGCAGGACAGATTTTGGAATACATCCAAAGAGGCGCAAGGTCACAGCGAGGTCACAGCCTCTGAAATAGTTTTTCTTCAATAGCTTTTCTTCTGTTTGCAGTACATTTTAACGGTATTTCAGGCATACACATGGTGCTGGAGGCATCCCTGTCCACACCATTGGTGTTGAGTTCTAGTTGTTCTAACTGCAGAGAAATGCTCATATTATGAATAAGCTTTATTACTCCTTTGTGGGTACATACCCACATTAATGGTCATTTTAACAGAATTAAAAGTGATACATTAAATCTACTGTGTCTCCACTGTAATTAATAAATAATATTTCTCTCTCTACAGTGGTCCATGTAGTCTCAGCACCCTGGCAAAAGGATCATTTCTGGCCTTTCTGGTTCCTCCACGTCACCCATTCGCCCAGGATTCTATCACAGTACTCTTTGGGTGAGTTCTTGCAGTGGGATTCATGCTCAATCCAAAGCCTGGGAGTTCATCAGAGAACTAGGTCTGGTGTATATATATAGTATAGTGCAGTATAGTGTATGGACATTAAAGAGAAGGGAGGCAAAAAAAAAAATACATGTTCCAGAACATCTGGCGAGGCTGGTAGCTGAGGTCACATATTTCCCAGATGCAGAAGTGCATTGCTGATGATGTCTGATTTACTGATGATGATAAAACTCCTGGTTTATTTGGTCAGAGTCCTTTATGCATAGTGTTGGACTATTCATTAAAAAAGGTTTTATGAGTTAATGTTTTATATGTGTAACAATTACACAATACAGCTCTTCTTTTGGGAATTCAGAGCTTGAGCTGCAATTGGCCCTTATTTTTTCTGATACTTGTCATAGTAGTGCCACCACCAAACTGTTTGCTCACCAGTTTTGGAGCTGTTAATCTTGGACAGTGACTACAGCTATTTATTTAGTCTGCTCTGGGTTAGAAGGGCCACCATATTGGCAGAACTCTTTCTCTTGAAATCATGGACTCGCACATTTTGCCTCTTCCCAGTGGAAATCCTTGCGATTTGTCTGTGATTATTATTCCACTAGTTTTGTTCAAGCAACGTTATCTTCGTTAGACAAAAGAACGTAGTTTTTTTGTTCTGGTAAATTTTTTTTGGTTCTTCTGGTAATTTTTTTTTTTTTACGTAGATGTTGATAGAATATGGACTTCAATATGAACTTGGGAAAGGAGTGTGTGTGTTAAACATATGTTTGCCCACAGGCAAAAAACTGTTACAAAGCATTCATGGTTATTACATCTTTTTAGTCTTTCTACCTTCAGGCTACATTGTTTTAAAATTTTACAACTATTTATAAATCGTTCTACCACCAGGATTGAAAATCCCTTTTTACAAAAAAAAAAAAAAAAAAAAAAAAAGAGAGAGAGAGAGAAAAATGGATGTAATTTCAATGAAGTATAGTGTTAAAAGACATCCTGGGAGAAAGACAGTTAGTCACTGCCGCTACAGCTGTTTCCTGACATTTCTGCAAAATGTTGTGGAAAATTTAATGAAGGCTAGCTGGTTTCAGTCTTACCCAGTGGAAAGTCTTACCATATACAATTAAGACCAACATGAAGCCTCACTTTTTCCTGCTTTCTTTTGTTTTTCCCTTTTGTAGCGCAGTGTTCTCTGCTTCATCCAGGCAAAATGTACATTTAACAACTACAGCTGTACTCCATAAAGCATGGCCTGTAATGTCACTTCTTTACACTGTCTGATCTTGGCACATTTTTTGCAGACACCACCATAGATGCAATCAGTAACAATTAAAGCATGAAAATGTCAGCAAAAATTATCTCTCTTTTTTTTTCTAGCCTAAAGACAGCTTAAATAGACTAAATTAGCAATAACGCTGCATTCTGTTTTACTTTAATTAAAGTAATGCTGGCTATTTCAGAAACATTCCAGTTCTTAATTAACAAATGAATAACTCTTATAAAATATCCAACTTGATTCCTGTGTGTATATGTTTACATGACTCAGCAAGGTCATTCTAGTAGGTATACTCTGGGGACGTAACCGAATATGAGTACATTATACAGTACGTATTGAACCGATAATGTGTTCTAAACAGATGCAAATGTAGATACTCAATATTATAAGTCACAAATTTGCTGACTTTCGACTCAACATAAATTAAGAAAACCTGTGACTCGACTTTGACTTTCATCAATGACTTGTGACTTCACTTGGATTTGAGCCCTTTGACTTTGGTACATTTTCAAACATCAACTATTCTTTTCCCCAACAAACAAGACATTTTCAGCAAATCTGCATCAATCCTCATTTCCAAGGTTAATATTCAACCAGTTCAACAGCCAGTCAACCGTCATTAGACAACGAGAAAGTTAAAAGAGCGCTCATTTCCTGACGACAGAGACGCTTCTGCAGTAGCCATGCTCACATATATAAAGTAGCTTTCGCCTACAAAAAATTATGTTGTTTGCAATAACATAAATAATTATGTTGTTTGCAACATGAAGAACCTGTGGTTCAAGAACCAGCCCCAAATGCAACAACTTCAAATTTTGTTTAGCATTTGAAGTTGCACAGATGGGTACCCTTAGTGAAAATAGTCTACACCTCATCTCATGTGAAACTGAACTGAAATATTTAGTTTTATTGTAATAGTCATGCTTCTCTCAAATAACCATATTTTTCCACTGAGTTATAAATTTGTATAGAAAATGATGAACACCATTTTTTTTTTATCTTGAATGATTTGTATAAATTTTCTAGATTAAAGTGATAGTTCACCCAAAAATGAAAATTCTGTCATCAATTACTCCCCCTCATATCGTTACACACCCGTAAAACTTTCATTCACCTTCAGAACGCAAATGAAGACATTTTAATGAAACATGGGAGATTTCTTTCCCTCCGTTTACAGTCCGGTAACCAAAACTTTCAAGCTCCAAAAAGTTAATATCGTAAAAGTAATCCATGTGACTCCAGTTTTTTAAACCCAATTTTATGAAGTGATATGAATGCTCCGCGTGCGCAAACAAAAATCAAATTAAGTCTTTATTCACAAAATATCTGACACAAGATCTCTGATACCCAATCATGAGAGAACCAAGACACATGCGTGTTGTGTTGATGAGAGAGTGGACAAAAAATGCAAGTCCTCCTCTATGTCCAACTCTGCAGACATGTGACTCAGTTTGTGGACAACGTCCCTCTTCATCTGCAGCGCTTCCAGGTCTCACTGTATCTTGAGAGTGGAATGTCAGAAATCTCCCAGGTATCATTAAAATGTCTTCATTTCTGTTCTGAAGATGAACGAAAGTCTTATGGATTTGGGAGGACATGAGGGGGAGTAACAACGACAGATATTGGTTGTTTTCCATTGCTTGTTTTTTTGCTTGTCATTGATTATTTTCTCAAACCGTCTTCCTTGTCTCCTCTACAATAAAGCTATGTCTGAAAGCTAGACGAATGAGTTTCTAGCAACTTTCACTGGAATATTTCCATCACACATGGCAGTGTGCAAAGTTTAATCAACCTGTAGGGTTGTTTTCTTGTTTATTTCTTCTTTCACTTGTTCATTGATCTGATATCGTCACATCAAGAGACCATTATGCTTGAATCAAAATGATTCTATGAATTCAACACAATTTATTGTACCAACCTTTTATCAAAGACAGAGTCTAAAGTAATAAATAATGCTGCTATTGAAAAGCTGTAAGATAGATAGAAACTTTCATGCAATTTATACATGCACATATGTTAACACATACTGCTTGCACACATGTAGCTTATGTTTTAGCATAAATCTCTATCCTATACAAGTTTTAGCTATGTCCGGTAGCACATGTACATTTAAGTACAGATATTCAAACATGAGCCTTGATGTCTATGGTAGAAATGGTTAATCCATGTGAAAATCATCCCCAAAAGGACAGCTAAGGACAACTTAAGACAGCTTAGTGTTCTAATGACCTCCAGAATTGATGGAAGGGAACATAACATGCACACTACCCTACACTTTGCCCACATTTTAGTGACTAATGATGATTGCTTGTGAGCTTGTGCATCCATTGGCCTATGTTATGGTTGAAATTTTTCAAATTTTATATGTGAAACTTCATCATCTTCACTGTCATATCTCTGCACAAATCACAAGCAGATCTCTATTTTCCCCTCCACATGGGTAGTTAGATGTTTTTTGAGAGCAAATGCCCATCATTTCCCTAAATGTGAGCCTGTTGATGCCTTCTTTTTCCGGCATATTCACAGGCTCCCTCCTGCCTCCTTCTAGTGCCTGGCATTGCAGCTGGAGGATAATTGTGTATTCGACCAAATGTCTTGAAGGGCTGTGCAGTGCTGCGAATCCGGCTGACATCGCTCCCAGCCCACTCTGACCAAGCGTTGTGTAACTCTCCCCCTTTCATAACACAATTCATCAACAACATAACTCTGCATGTTATTCATGCCTTCCCCTCCCACACAGGAACTGTCACCCACACTCCTCACCCCATCTTGAGATGGCTGTGGATGCTTCCCACGCATACTTTCTCTCTCCAGCACTCATACACTTGTACATGCACGCACGCACGCACACACACCAAACACACACACGCGCACACACACAAATACAAAAACGCTAATAGGCACATGTACACCCAAACACACTCACACACATTCAAGCTCTCTTGGCCACGGTGTTAAAAATACCTCATCTTATTTAATTGCTTCCTTTCTGCTCCACATATCTCACTGAGAGTTCTTTCTCTTTTTTTGTTAGTCTGCTTCTTTGTGGCAAAGGAAATAAAACTGTGAGTTTTTTCCCCCTCCAGTCTGCTTCCAGTAAGCTTGCGTTTGCCTGTGCGGGGACCTGGAATGTGCAATATAAATCTGTTTTTTGACACTGCAGAGGTTTGTAACTTCCATCAGCTGACCATCTGGATGTGATTTAAGCTGGCTTCCCTATCTGTGTTGGTCTCCCTCCCCTGATGCATGCCATCCCTAGCCAAGGGATCACTTTGTGCTTCATCTTGCGGGTTCTAATGAGGAGTCAGCAGGACACTCCAGGTGGCTGACTTGTACACATTTAGGGTGATAGATCCCACAGACCTGCTAACACAGTCCAAAAAACACACTGTGGAAAGTGCTGGGTGAGGAAAAACACATCTTTTGTGAGGAGACAGGACGAATAGTCGAAAAAGAAAGGGGTGTGTGTGTGGGTTGAGTATTATGAGTGAAGGTGGCATGAGAATATTATTAGAGGGTTGTTAGAGAAGGGTTTTGTCTTAAAAACTTCCTGAGGTACAATGTCTTTCCATTCTTCAGCCAAGGAATATTCTAGGAAAGATGGCAGCTAACTAGCTTGTCTCTGTCTTTGCAGAATGTGCTTCTTTAACTTCTTACACACATTATTAATCAGTGAAAAAATATGTGCCAGCTATAAGAGAACACGATACTTCAGTGTAGGATCTGAAGTTCAGTCAGACTCTCACGGATGTGCTCTGCGAGTGCCAGTTGGAACTGTAAAAGAGCTGGATAATACTTAAAACACGAATCTAGAAAAAACATGCCCTGTCTTGCATAATTTCTCAATTTGACGATAAAAAGTCACATACAAACCCAGAAATACATTTTAAAAAAGGTTTCTACAAGAACTCGCTCCAATCCGTTCCTTTGTTTCAGTGAAATACTCGTTGATTGGAGACAAGTTATTAAAGAATTCTGTCATGCAACTAATGATGAGAGAGAGAGAGAGGAAAAAAACTCTGCCTGCTCTGCTAATAGCGTACCTCCTCGGTATCATGGGCAGGATGTCATCTGGCCAACAGAGAAAAGATAGAACCTGATATCTGGATCATCCTTCCTGGCTCATCAGTAACACCATCTTCCTCCTCGGAGTTTGTTTGGGTGGGGATGCAAAGCCCCAGGACCATACATTCCTTGTTTTGACCTCCGGATCAACTTAAAGCTGAGAAGTGAAGCATTGTTATCTAATTATATGTGTCACATTCCTTGTTTTCAGTCTTGAACTTGCAAAACATTTGTTTAGTATAAAAAAAAAACCCAAGAGAAACAGCCAGGCTTGATTAAATTTCCATTTGGAACAGCCAGATAGGCATATTACAGAACATGACTCTTAATTCATGAAGAATATCTGATCTGCTTGTGTGTACGGGTGTGTGGGTGTGTGCGTACAGGTGTGGGTGTGTGTGTACGGGTGTGTGTGCGCACGCTTTGGCATGTGTATTTTCCACTTACTCATTCTTTTCAGACATCATTATTTTCTTGACAGTGTGTATATCCTGCTCACACATTCCTGTGCACACACACAGAAAAAGTGCAACAATGTATTTTTGGTCTGGCTTTTAAAAAACACATAGAGTTGCTAAATTCTTTTTCTACAGCTTGTGCTATCCTTTTTCTTTTTTTCTTTTTTTTTTTTTTTTTTACCAGCTGATCATTATGAAGTATGTTGAAGGGGAGAGGAAAGACGGAAGGAAATATTTTCTAATGCAGCAGTAGCTCTTTAACTGAAGAATAGCAGCAGAGCTCACTATAAAACTGCAAAATGACACAAAAAAAGAGCATATGAAACGATAAGGAAATTGTGTAGAAGATATATTTGAATCTGGACAGCATGGTGGTACAGCGGATAGCATTGCTGCTTCACAGCTCTAATGTCCTGGGTTTGATCCTGAGTTTGGATTACTGTCTTACTTTGCTTGGGTGTCCTCGGAGTTCTCCGGTTTCCTCCCACTGTCCAAAAACTTGCAGGCAAGTGGATTGGTTACACTATGTAGTGGTTACACCCTAGTAGTGAATGAGTACATGAGAGAGAGAGTGTACTGAAAATCATGTTTAAAACGATCTAATGTTGAGCTTGAATGTGAATTTTTGTTTAATTATGGATTAATTTATGTGCACATGCACTATTTTAGAAGTATTTTACATTCTACTGCATTCACCCCCCCCCTCTCTCTCTCTCTCTCTCTCTCTCTCTCTTTCTCTCTCGCTC
The DNA here is from genome assembly GCA_012411365.1 of Ameiurus melas. Taxonomy (NCBI): domain Eukaryota; kingdom Metazoa; phylum Chordata; class Actinopteri; order Siluriformes; family Ictaluridae; genus Ameiurus; species Ameiurus melas. The sequence continues at coordinate 13,407,720 of CM022753.1, read as the reverse complement.
TCTCGCTCTCTCTCTCGCCCTCTTGTTTGTCATTTATAAAAATGGGTATGTTGCTAAAACTACACAACCTGCTATACACCAAAACCAGAAACCCTTGTGCCGCTTCTGCTTGTGGGTTCAAACTCATGGTTCTTGGTTTGCGAGCACATATTTTCCTGTGTCAGGAATGGAAGAAACTGAAAACAAAACAAACTATAAGGTAAAGTTTCAGGTACTATAAAAACCACTGGCTTTTCTGCTGTGCTATTTTTAGTGCTCACACCAGCCCCCAGTCATCGGTGTCACATAGTTTCCTCACTATTTCACAGGCAGCTTCACAGAGATGAGAAAAAATTGCATAGAACATGTTGCTTTAGTATCATACTGAGTCTTTTGTGGACATGATTTGTAGTAGTGTGTAATAAAAAAAACATTTATTTCGAAAGGTCTTACATGTTTACTTTTAAGTCTTGATAAACGGCTAAGCAGAAAAACAACAGAGCAATGAACATGGCATCATTTCTTCATAGTTTTGCCTTTAGACACCCACACACATCTGACATTAACGTCACTTGTGTTCCATAGGCTATTTTTAAACATTTGTGTCTTTTTAGAAAATGAGTGGGCATGGTTGTTAATGGTGAAATGAAAAAGGGTGTCAGTTTCTCTGTTTCTTTTCATTGACACAATTTAACATGCTCATTAGAATAGCAAGATCTTACAGAACATTCAGTATATTTAATCAAAAATATTTTAATGTTACATTTGCAATAGCATGCATAAAATAAACTATATTCAAATCATTGTTTGTATATATTCAAAATAATTGTGTTCTCTCTTTTGTAGATACCTAAGGAAACCTTGAAGATAAGAGAAGTCAGCGTGGACTTGGATGAAACTAAAATACTTAATGAATGTAACCATGCCTAAAGAATAGTTGATGCAAAGAAGTTTGGCTTTTTGGTTATAAAAAGGCATTTTAAAAAATTCAAATCTGGATCAATTCGGAAAATGGAAATGGAGGACCTTTTGTTTAAGTGCCATTGTTATTAAATCACCTGGCATGACTATATATTTGAATGCAATCTAATAAACAGTACCTTGAGAAACCCAACTGAAATACAGAATAATGGAGCCACATGGAATAGCTGCTGGACAGAAATGCAGCAAGGAACCACGTGAGAAAAACTCTTTACAAAGAAAGTGGGTCTCTGAGCCCTGCACTGGTACAAAAGGAAACACTTACGCAGAAAGCTTGCAAAGTGGTATCAGTGGGACAGTTATTGCAGCTTCTGGAAAGCTGCGTTCAGGTGCCGAGTCTCAATCATCTGCAGAAAGTCATTTTTTCCCCAGGTCTTATTCCTATCAGTTACAACATTCATACCCACAGCAGCCCATACAGAAGCCTTTCCTTACCGGTACAAAGACACAACCTGGTTTGGAGCCCCATGCTTGGCCTTTCCCAGGCAAATTGCAGTCTTTGCCACAAGATGATGTGTTTTCTGTGCATTCACATTCTCATGGAGCTTTCCCCCGTCAGAAGTCACCAAGTTTACCTAGTGCTTTTTGCCATTATTCACAGTCAAGCTCTGAGCAAAAAGAGGATGGACATAAGAAGGAGCAGAAACCCAAGAAGCCAGGCAAGTACATTTGCCAGTACTGTGGAAGGGCATGTGCTAAGCCCAGTGTGCTTAAAAAACACATACGATCACACACAGGGGAACGGCCCTATCCATGTGAACCATGCGGCTTTTCATTCAAAACCAAGAGCAATTTATATAAGCATAGAAAGTCTCATGCCCATGCTATTAAAGCAGGACTTGTCCCCTTCTCTGAGCTGGCGACTCGCACAGATATTGATCAAGCATCTTCAGTTGGTGAAACAGAGGTACAGTCTGATGGAGATCAAAGTACTGACACTGATGAAGAAACTGCAGAGGGGGCCATGTACCCGGAAAAAAGTAGCTCCATACCCCAGATATCATTTGACTCCATCAAAGGTCCTTTGGATAAAGGTGGTGAACCAGCATATGCAGACTCAGCAGAAGAGTTGGCCATGGCATCTATGAAAGTGCCTATTTTAATTGTTCCTAAACAGGGGCTTACATCAGCAACCATAGAGTGTACCCCATTCACAGAAATTAGGGGATCCAATATCAGAGGAATGGTCCAAGGAGATGAGTCGCATACTGTCAAACAGAGACTTGCTTTAAGACTCACTGATAAAAAAAGCCAAGACTCAGACCAGTCTCTGAATCTGTTGAGTCCACACAGTAAAGGTAGCACAGATTCTGGCTATTTTTCTCGTTCAGAAAGTGCTGAACAGCAGATTAGTCCACCTAACACCAATGCAAAGACATACGAAGAGATAATGTTTGGAAGAGCTTGTTATTACCGACCCATCTCGAGATCTAGACATCCAGGTACAATGACTGCTACTGCTAGTCCTGACTCGCAAAACAAATCTGCCATGATAGAAATGGACATGGGAAAGATATCAGAGGATCACATATTTTTCAGAGGAACACAAATGGTTGCAGCATGTGACCCAAAGCAGTACCCTCGAGGCGCCCTCCTGGAAGCTCCTTCTGAGACAGGCCCACTTTTAAGAAGTAACTCAATGCCAACATCATCCCCTACCAATCTTAACGTTCCATCAGCTCTGAGAGGGAGTCACTCCTTTGATGAAATGATGTCTCCAGATGATGTATTTTATCCAGGGGCTGCTGGTCTAAGGAGGCTGAGAAGACAGGCTGCTGTTGAGCATGGGGAATTTGAGAACTATGGCAAAATGGGAGGTCCATTCGCAACTATGAAGATGGGGGAGAGAGATCAGTTGATGTCTGAGTTCAAAGGCTCAGGATCAGAACTTGCTTGTCCTGAAATGCGCACAGCATATGGTGGCTGCGGTACAAAAGTTGGAATGTCAGAGATGACCACAAGAAAACGTCGTAAAGAAAAGAGTGTTGGTGATGAGGAGGATTGTCCTGGGCAGTATGATGCCATGAAAAATGTGTCTCTTGAAACATCTGCGGACTATGAACTAAAACAAGGTGGTCAGGAAACTTTAGTGGCTGCCCACACAGGTAGAGGATCCATGTACAGTGGTTACAATTCATTGGAAAGTTTTGATAAAGTTGTTCATCCAGAGGATGTTGTGCTTGTTCAAGATACAGACCGAAAGGCTGCTGGCAATGTAATATCTGTTATTCAACATACTAACTTGCTTAGCAGGCCAAACTCATTTGAAAAGACAGAGTCAATTGAACATCAATCTTATCAGCCAGAAAAGCCTGTTGGCCAACTCTCTGAGCAGTCTGACCCTGAGAACACTGATGATGTGCAGAGTCCTGTCTCTATTCTGAGGTCTGAGAGCATGGAGCATCAACAGCAAAGTGACAGTGAATTAGCATCCATTTCACCTAATCAGCAATACCATATGCCCCACAAACTTGTGCGGCAACCCAACATTCAAGTACCTGAAATTAGAGTCACAGAAGAACCAGATAAACCAGAGAAAGAACCAGAGGTGCCTGCTAAAGAACCAGAAAAGCATGTGGAGGAATTCCAGTGGCCACAGAGGAGTGAGACTCTGTCCCAACTCCCAGCAGAAAAATTGCCTCCAAAGAAAAAACGTCTGCGTCTTGCAGACATGGAGCACTCATCTGGGGAATCAAGCTTCGAGTCTACCTGTACCAGTCTGTCAAGGAGCCCAAGTCAAGAGAGCAACCTGTCCCATAGCTCAAGTTTCTCAATGTCATTTGATAGAGAGGACAGCATGAAGTCAGTGTCACCAACCAAGCAAGAAGATTTTAGTAAACAATCAGAATTTTTAACTGTACCAGGGAGTGGTCATTCTCTGTCAATACCAGGCCATCACAAGGAGATGCGTCGCTCCTCATCAGAACAGTCACCTTGTGGTTTGCCTACTGAGGTGCCAGAAACTCGTAGCAAATCATTTGATTATGGAAGTCTGTCAACCAATTCAAGACAAGGGGAGTTATATGCTAGTGCATCATCCATGAAGGAACGTAGACGTGGATATCTGGTTAGACAGGCATCTCTGAGTGTATATCCTGAAGTTGTACCTCAAGAGCAATGCTCTGAGTTAAACATTAAACAAGAGCTTTCTGACCCCCATGCTTCACCTTCTTGGCAAGGCACCTCATCTCTAACTGCTCCACCTCACCTTGTAGCTGGAAGTGATCTAGTAAGGCAAAAAAGAGGATCATATCACTTGCTTCAGCAGAGCATCAGTGAAGACAGCCAATCAGAGGACTTGCAAAAGTCGCCATGCTTGCCAGGCCAACTGTCAACAGATAGTGAGGCTTCAATACATGAGCACATGAGCCAGGATGTAATGCACCACTCTTCACTTCCGAGTAGCTTGGTGTCATCACCATTTTTTCAGACTGTGGTCTGGTATACTGACTCAACACGACCCAGGCAGCACCAAGGTATCCATCAGCTGCAGAAATTACATATCCGACCACCAAATCTACAACCAAATGTACAGAAATCCCACCAACCTCTTCATCAAATACAGGTGCACAACGAGTCAAATACTGATGGGTCAAGTCAAACATATCCTTATGTCTCAAGAGGTTCTCCACAAACTATTGGCACTCCATCAAAAGTGCTCACTACAAACTCAGTTTTCTTACAGCAAATTCAACCAGGCTTTACCACTCAAAATGTTGGTTCACAGCCATCACATCCTGGAATGCTAGTTCCTGTTAGAATTCAAACAAATGTGCCATCATATGGAAGTGTTATGTACACAAGTGTTTCACAAATTCTTGCCACTCGTGCTCAAAGTACTACTTCTCTCAGATTAATAGGCTCAGACAATACATCTACCAGTTCACTTATGGGCATATCTTCAAAACACCCAATAGGGTTCAATTTATCAAAACTTTTATGTCATCCAGAAAGATCTTTGCAATATCCACTTTGGAAAGTTCCTGAACCATTACCTGGAAGGCTGAATACAGGCATACCATTGTCACTGACATCAGGAACTATTTCAACTACAGATGCCTCCTCAAGTATTGGAGGGAGTAAGAGAATGCTGTCACCAGCCAGTAGTCTTGAACTTTTTATTGGAAGCAAGCAACAGAAACGGATTAAGGAGGAAAAGATGTATGGTCAAATAGTGAAAGAGCTAAGTGCAGTTGAGTTAAGTAATTCAAGTACACCAAATGATGGTGATTCATCACCACAGCCTGATGTTTTAAAGAGAGATGACTTAGATGATCTAGAGAGGATGTCCTCATCTCCACCAGCTAATTACCCATCATCTATATTCTCCTCTGCATCGGATGTGCCACACAAGGAAAGCTTTACTCCACCTCTGCAAATTGTGATGAACACTTCTAAAAGAGTTGAGTCCCCAGAAGCGCTTGATGTAGACAAAGATACTCCAGAAACCATCTCAGGCCCTGAATCAATGATCTCTTCCAGTGATACTCAAGATGAACTGAAACAGACCAAGATCCCAGTAAATATGTTGGTGCAACTTTCTGCCAGTCAGGGTGGTGCTGTATGTGGGAGCACTCTCCTGCTCACTGACTTAGCAGATGTTGATCAGTTCTTTCAGTTTCCAAGTCTACGTACAACAACAAGTGTTAGCTGGTGCTACCTAAATTACACCAAGCCAAACTATGCTCAGACAACTCCCTTAACCTCTGTTTATGGCTCTTGGTGTGTCAGCTCCTATAACCCAAACCCACTCAGCCTCAGCACCAAGGCAACCCTGGCATTACTCTGCTCCAAACAGAGGAGGAACACAGAAACCTATACAATGGCTGCCATGTATCAGCCAGGGACTGGAAAGCTTGTCTCATCCCTGTCGTGGAAGCAGAAGTTTGAGCAGGTAATGAATTCCAGAGGCTTGGTTAAATAAGTCAAAAGAACACGTGAAATTTAAATGAAATTATGACTCCATAGCTACGAAACATGCACACCACTTGACTATGTATGTCTTAATACTTATTCTCTACTATGTTTTGAATTTGAAACATCTTCATGTTGTATTTTCTTGGTTTACATTTATAGATGAAGCCAGAGCTCATGAAGCTGGATATTGGCAAGTTGGGAAAGAAAATTAAAGGGGTAATCTCAAGGGACAGAGTGAAAGAGGACCATGGAGAGAAGGAGGCTTCATCAAAGCAGGCTGAACCCACACGCATTAAAATCTTTGAAGGAGGGTATGTTCAGATTTGTGTCATCATTGTATGTGTATATCCAACCACAAGCTCTTGGGATTTGTTTGGCTCCCTACTTTGAAGTCCAATTAAATATTAATGTGGTTGTGACACAGAAAATCCAGTTTTTTTATGGTGTTTCTGTAAACAAGTAGTACTGAATACATTTAATGTTTCCACAAGATAAATTTAATAACTTTGATCAATTACATGAATTTGCAACCTTGTATGTTGCTAATGCAAGCTTTGAGACATGAAAACCTACAATTTTAAAGCTTTTAAAATTAGGTTCAGTGTCTTTAAATGTTCACTTTATGTACATGAAACAACAGAATTTAAATATGTAACTATATGTTAAATTCAGGTACAAATCCAATGAGGACTATGTTTACGTGCGGGGCAGAGGTCGGGGAAAATACATATGTGAAGAGTGCGGTATCCGCTGTAAAAAGCCAAGCATGCTGAAGAAACACATTCGCACGCACACTGATGTTAGGCCATATGTCTGCAAGTTCTGCAACTTTGCTTTTAAAACAAAAGGTAGGTTTCTTTCTCTATGTATTGCAAATATCGTGTTGTCCAGATGTATAGATTGAAAGAAGATCTGAATTAAAGTGTTTAATTTGAGATAGCAATGCAGATATTCACTGTGCCATAGAAAAAGCTAATTGAAATTTTGCTACTATTGATGTATTGAAAGGCCAGCCATATCCTTGCCCAGTCTTTAAATTTCTTAAACTCTGGTTTCAGGAAACCTGACAAAACACATGAAGTCAAAAGCCCACATGAAGAAATGCTTGGAGCTTGGGGTGTCGGTGACATGTATAGATGACGTGGAGGGAGTTGGTATGAATGAGTTTTTATTTTGAGAAAAGCCAATAATCTGATGCATATTGAATTCTGTACATTCTGGAATAAATGCTATTAGCTTCATAGAAATAGTACCCCTGACACTGCCAGGATTCATTTGAAATCGCCAAATTAACTATTTGGTGCACAATTAAGAGTTTTTTTTTTTCCTTGTTCAGATACTGCTGAGGAGATCCAAATAGATACTGGAAAGATTGGCATGTTAGAAATCATGGCAGAGCACCAATTTTCAGATGCTGATGATTCAGATGGGGCTGAGGAAGATGGTGATGAGGTGGATGAGGATGAAGATGATGATGACGATTATGATGGTGATTCAACACCAAAGACACCCTCTCGAAGCACAAGCCCACAACCCTATGTCATCCCCTCACATTCTGTCACTGCAGTTGCTGCATCCCATGACACTGGCCCTGATCCATTAGGCTCAGCCTCGAAGCAGCCACTGTTTGGCTATTATGCTAGTTTGCCCAGTATTCAAATCACTCAACTCATGGTGCCTAGTGAGAAGACTAGAGAGAGCCAGATGGCAGAATACCAGAAACTGCTGCAAGGAGCTTTGGGTGAAGACCCCAAAAACAGATTGGAGATGCCTAGCTCCATGGGTGAAGACCCTGGCTTGTCGCCAGAGCATAGCTCATCTTCATTTGAATTCTCTCCTTCTCGTCTGTCCTCACCTAGCTGTGACTCCTCACCTCTTCGAGAGCCCTCACCCAGTTGTAGGTACTTGTCCCCAAAACGGGACCTCTCCCCACGGGGTCGTTTGTCACCAAGAAGGGAGGCATCCCCCCTTAGACCTCTGTCCCCCAGGAGAGATATGTATAGAAAGGATCTGTCTCCAAGGAGAGACATGTCCCCCAGAAGCCTCCTTTCACCTATCTCCCATACAGGATGTTCAGTGTCTCCCGCAAGAGATCTCTCTTACAGACGTGAGCTGTCTCCCAGAGGCCGCCACAAGGGCATACTGAGACCATTGTCTCCCAGAAGGGCACCTCACCCTCACAGTGGACCTTGGACACTCAACCAGCATCCACATAGAGAAATGGGTTCGGTGGCTCTAAAGAGCAGGAGCCACTCAGAAATGAATATGGTAAGTGACTGTTTTATTGAAGTTGATAATTCATGCTGTTATTTTCTGTTATGCTCTTATGTCTTATCAGTATTATTCTTGTGACTGTAATAAAAATAATTTTCTGCACATCCAAACTGACAAAGTTAAACCATGTAGATAATTTTTTCAGGAATGTATTAATTGTATAAAATGTATTGAATTTATTACAAATCAGAAAATAAAATCTAAATTTAGATAAATATTCTGGCCCTTGACTAAAGGTAGGGTTGTAGTCAAGACTGTCATTGTCGAGTCTAAGGACTAGCCGAGGTCGACTCATGATCGAGTCCAAATGAAAGTGGGTCAGAGTAAAGATTTTCGTATTGGCTACCCCCGATGCTTTAGCATTGGCACTGATCAATTTTTCCTCTTTTCTGGGTGGGTTCAAACAGACGATGGGTTCAAACAGACTAAATGTAAATATCAGGAAATCAATAACGATTACCAAGCCTTTTCCAGAAGCAGCCATGCAAGCCCAAGCCACGACACTACCTTCACCATGCTTGCACAAAGCTTGTATGTTTTGTATGTTTTTAATCCTGGTTCCAGAACTTTTGTGGTGCATCTCTGTACTTCTTTGTACAGTTCTTTGTTCCACAATCTAACAGGGAACACCTAGGCAACAGATGTCAGTCACATGTTCCAATATTTTGAATCAATTAAAAAAAAAACTGATTTGCATAGCATGTCAGAAAAGAAAACATATTGCATAGCATATTACTTAAAGTACTTTAAGCTAATCGTCTGACTAATATTTTTTTAGAATCAGAGGAAGAGTTGCTATCCACAAGGAGATAAACACAGCACAGCAGCTCCCTCTACACACCAAGGTCTTTTTAGCCATCTTCCCCTCCACTCCCAACAACAGGTTCGTACACTATTCCCTATGATTCCAATTGGTGGAATCCAAATAGTGCCAGGCCTGGCCCACCCCGCTCGCCTTCCTCTTAAGACGGCTACATCAGAGGAGTCCAGCGAGACATATTTCCGCTTCTCAGAGGGTTGTGAGTCTAACACCACCCAAGGTGCAGAGGATTCAGCTCAACCACAAGAAATGGCCCTGTCCCCAAAAGCTGTAAGTTCAGCCCCCTCACCTTCTTCTCAGAGGTCCAGAGATGATGGGAAGAAGCAAGAAGAAGGCATCATGACATGCACTAAGGCCATTGCTTCTTTGCGCATTGCCTCAGAGGAACCCTTAGGAAAGGTGGCTGGTTCCATCGAGCAGATCCAACAGCACACATCGTCTCATTCTCCTACCGCCCAGCAAGAGAGTACAGCAAGGGGGATTCAGAAATTTAGTAGCTCAGAGTTCAGGCACGCCAACACAGAAACTGGTGTGTCTGCCACATCAAAGGCTCCTACAGGAGCCTGTCCTACTCTCTACATTACAGGGGCTACAGAGAGGTCACCCGACCAACAGGGCCATAGCAAGAATCCATCCAGCACAACAAACGACTGACAAGAGCTGAATAATGTCAAAATGGAGGACAGTAAATTACACTTATACTGTATGTTTACACATACACAGTCACACTCAAATACTAGAGTGTACATGTACAGTGTAGCATGCCTTTTATAACCTGGTTTGCTGTTTTAACTATGGTTACTTTCTTATTTAAAATGTCAGAGAATAACCTATATGTTAACTTATACCTGTATATGAGCCTGACCAAAATTGCTTATGAACTCTGTCTGGTACTCTAAAGTGTACAGATCTGTGTGCCTTTTTTCATTCATGCTTATATTCTTATAAGCATATAAAACATGAAGACATGTAAATATGTCAAAAAATTTGTGTATCAGCTTTGTATTAAATGCAGGTTGCTGTCTTTTTGGACACCGGAGTCTAAATGATGTGAAGTATCAATATATGTACGGTTGCACTAAAACATATTTTTATATGAGTGAAATGAAATGGCTTTTGTGTACAGCATCAATTCTATAATAATATTTATTGTATCTTGTTTCATAAATTGTAAAAAAAAAATTTTCTTAATGTTGTGAATGCCTTTGCTAAGTAAAGCATGGATTTTACTATTGCGTAATAAGAACAACATATGTAAATGGCTTTCTATTAGAAATATTCATATACTTCCAGTCAAACTTGTTTTATTGGGTTTTCTCTCTGACACACACACACACACACACACACACACACACATATACCACGTGTGTGTGTGTGTGTGTGTGTGTGTGTGTGTGTGCATAAATAATTGTATAATTTCTTTTACATTGGCAACCCATATAACACAGTACAGTGGTTGGTAGCTTTAAGTTCTGACTACCCCTTGTCTGTCAGCTAAATAGGCTACACACTAGTTGTGATATTGCTGCTCTTTTATGTAGAACTGTCAAGCATTAAGTGAATACGCTTGTCGACTTGTTCACTTCCTTTGAAATCATTCTGAATTGGTTGTGAAATGTTAATCATGTCGCTTGAAGTATTTGTTTTATTGATTAGTATGGGGAACATTCCAACAGATGTATATATTGAATGCCCATAATCCTCTATACTCATAGTTAAACATACATTGAAGGAGTCCATGGGCCATGCCATCAGTCCACAAACTTTTTTCTTTTTTTTTCTTTTTACAAATAGTTATAAGTTGGTAAACTCCAATAATAACTCTTAAAATGCACTTTATATTTCTTAATCTTTTCAGAAAGATAATCCTGTGCTATAATGCTATATCTGAAACTCATGCTATATCAATTTTGGAAGTGGGATTCATGCAGATTGAAAACTGTCTCTGATTAAACAATTTAACTGGAGCATGGAGCCAGAGCACTCCCATGTGTAAATCTGTAATTTGTACTGTGTGTATTTGGTCCATGTTATTTACTCCTTGGACATTTTTGTCAATAGTATCTGGTATTCACTGTTAAGTGTATTAATATGTAAAAATCCAAGGTATCAAAAGCATAAATCATTGTTATGAAAGAGAAAGACATACATGATATACATAAATGGGTAACTTTGTGATGTCAGTGAAAATACATTATCATACACAATTTTGACAATAAATGACAATACAAAAATAATAATAATTAAAAAAAAACTTTCTGGATTGTGTTTTCAAATAAATGCAACTGTGAAAACTTTGTGTGTACTTGATGCTACTACTATAAATCTATTAATAGCTATTAATCTATCTATCTACACCCCATGGAAAATGTTGGCTTTATTGAATATACTGCCCATTTCAAATCCCTCTACAACATTTCAATGGGATTCAAATCCAAGCTTTGATTAGGCCATTCCATAACCCTCCATTTTTTTCTTTTTGAGCCATTCCTTGGTGGATTTGCTAGTGTGCTTAAGATCATTATCCTGTTTAAAGGTCCAATGAATGGAAGCTGTCCAGTCCCTGAGGCAGTGAAGCAACCCCAAACCATAATATTTCCACCACTGTGCTTCACAGTTCATATGAGGTGCTTCTTCTGAAAAGCTGTCTTTAGTCTGCACCAAACATATCTGTTGTTACTGTGGCCAAACAACTCTCTTTGATTCGTCTGCCCAGAGCACATTATTCTAAAACGTCTGGTCTTTAAAATCTGCACCACTTGTAGATGATTTTCCGTACAATGAAATGATGTATTTAAAATAATTTGGAGATCATTTTAAATCCCTTGCCAGACACAGGCATCCACAACCTTTTTTCTGAAGGCCTTACAAAACTCTTTAGATTTTGGCATGATGAAACCGCACACCTCAGTAGCAAAGGGAACACCAGGCTCTAGATATGAGAGGGGTATATATAAGACAAGGTTCCATCTGCACTCCTGCACACTTACTTTTTCCATGTCACTGATAATTTTTTTTTGTAGAAAATGACTTTTTTTTTTTTTTTTTTTAGAGAAATACTGTAAAGAGCAGTAAACAGTAGTACATGAAACAAAGTCAATATTTGGTGTCACAAAAAAGGAAAATTAAGTAGTCTCTGGTACAATTTGTGCACTTTTATAAGGAAATGAGCTGTAAGTTTTATTGAGCATCTTGCAGAACCAGCCACAGTTCTTCTGGAGACTTTGACTGTTGCATTTGCTTCTTATTTTTGCCTTAAAAGTGGTCTCTTACATAATGTGCTGCTTTCTTTAATGGAATACAAACATTTTTCTGTTACATTTAATTTTGTGCTAGAAAGCAAGTGTTTGGGAATCTAAAATGTTTTTATTTTGTATTTTTTGATAAAGTTTGTACTAAAAAATAGGGTGCCTAAAACTTTTCACAGTATCATATATATATATATATATATATATATATATATATATATATATATATATATATATATATATATATATATATATATATATATATATATATATACAGTTGCAATCAAAATTATTCAACTTCTATTGCGAATCAGATTTATTGTCAAAATTTACAGACATTCAGCTGTTTGCAATGAACAAATTCTTCAAGTGGTTTCACCAAATTTAGCTCAAAATGCAACTTTAATGATTTTTCCAGTTTCAAAATTATTCAACCCCTTCAGTGTAAACACCCTTTTGCTGTTATGACCTGCTGCAAACGAGATGTATATCTTCTGGCAGAATTCCTGAGGAATCTTAGCCCATTCCTCATGAACAATGGCTTCCAGTTCAGTAATATTCTTGGGTTTGTGTGCTGCAACCGCCTTCTTCAAATCCCACCAGAGATTTTCTCTGTGTTTCAATTTAGGTGACTTTTGAATCTTCCAGAACTTGAGAAAAATATATTTGAAGTATATACCCAGCGATATTTCACATTTTTTAGTACACCTGGGTAACTAGGAACAGGAAATTGTTCAGCTATAACTTCCTGTTTCACAGGGGTATAAATATGAGGTAGCACATAGGCCAAATTCCCTTAGTCATTCAGACCAATAGGTAAAACAAGTGAATATAGCTGTGATATGCTTCAAAAGGTTGTTGAGGTTCACAAAATGGGAAGTGGCTATAAGAAAATAGCACAAGCCTTGAAAATGCCCATTTCCACCATCAGGGCAAAAATTAAGAAGGGACAATCAACCTGGAATTGGACATGTGTCTATATTGTCTCAACACACTGTGAAGAGGATGGTTTGAGTGGCCAGAATATCTCTAAGGATCCCAGCTGGAGAATTGCAGAAGGTAGTTTCATCTTGATGTCAAAGTCTCCAAAACTACAATCTGAAGTCACATACATCACCACAAGTTGTTTAAAAGGGTTTCAAGAAAAAACCTTTACTCTCATCCCAAAACAAACTCTTCAGTTTGCCAGACACTACTGGAACTTCAAATGGGATCGGGTTCTATAGTCAGATGAAACCAAAATAGAACTTTTTGGCAATAAACACCAGATGTGGTTTTGGTACATACAGAGAGGTAGCCATATGGAAAAGTACTTCATGCCCATGGTTAAATATGGTGGTGGTTTTTTAATGTTTTGGGGCTGTTCTTCTTCCAGAGTACCTGGGCATTTTGTTAGGATACATGGCATCATGGACTCTCTCAAATATCAACAGATGTTAAATGAAAACCTGACTGCATCTGCCAGAAAGCTTAAAGAAGGCTGTGGAAGGCTGTGGTTAGACTTTTCAGCAGGACAATGATCCAAAACATACATCAAAATCAACACAAAAATGGTTTACTGACCACAAAATCAAGGTCCTGCCATGGCCATCCCAGTCCCCTGACATGAAACCCATAGAAAACCTGTGGGGTGAACTGAAGAGGAGAGTCCATCAGTGTGGACCTCAAAAAAATCTGGAGAGATTCTGTATGGAGGAATGGTCTCAGGTCCCTTGCCATGTATTCTCCAACCTCATCAGGCATTATAAGAGAAGACTCAGAGCTGTTATCTTGGCAAAGGGAGGTAGCACAAAAGTATTGACTAAAAGGGTGCCAATAATTGTTGCACACCTATATTTAACAAATATTTCAGAGCACACAGAGCTTATATCGTAATCATAATCCTTGGCCCCACTAGTTTAGAGAATATGCATTATGTTCTAAATTGGTTACAATCAATGGATTTAAAACAGTGGAGTCACTTGTGCCCAGTACTCAATAGAGACCTTATGTGTAGTGCTGCCTATTAATGCTTACATATCTATCCATCCATCCATCCATCTTCTACCACTTACTCCTTTTCAAGATTGCGGGGAAACCTGGAGCCTATCACAGGAAGCATCAGGCACAAGGCAGGGTATACCCTGGACAGGGTGCCAATCCATCGCAGGTCAGATTACATATCTATTTAAATAAAATAAAAAAATCATTTTAGTCCACTTGTCCTCAACGTCTACAAAAGACTATGATTTGCAGGAGCCACCTGGGTCAGAAGAGGTAAAGCTATGCTCTCCATTTCTTCAACCAGTGTAAAATCTGAAAGTAGATTACTTGAAATTAATTCATTATTAATCTGATCCATCAGCAGCTTTTCCAGTTTTAGCTTGTGTGAGATCTGCCCTTTTTAAAGTGAATACATACAGGAGTTGATTAGGAAAGTCTGGCTTAACATAAAAAGTTGTTAATCTATGTCGTGATATCAATTAATACAGATGATCAATATTTAGTTGAGTGAAGCTGGCTATCATAAAGAAACCCCAAGTTTGTTGAACTTGCTTTGTGGTACAGCTCTCTGGTCTGTTTCTAATCTTCAACTGTCCAGTAGAAGATACTACATTAGCCATATACTTATTACTGTGCTATTATTAAATGTTATACTGACTTCAAAGGACACTTTAAACTCACTTTAAAATTAAAACTGAAATCTACCTGCAAGCAGCGATTTAGGGAGTCAAGCACTTTTGGCTTCAAAATGTGAAACTGTTGCTGTGATTTTGCCTCACTTCCTGTTTTCAGTAGTCCTCTGTTTAAAAATAAAATCAACATGGCAGAAAATCTAATATAGCAGAAATGAACATCATGGTATCCTCTGAAATTGGCATGGAAAAGTGGAAAGTGGAATCTGCTGGTTAGGTAGCTGAAACTATCCTCTATTATCCTGCCAAATTAGGATGGACTGAATGCTCCAAAAGGTACATTTTTGTGGCATAAGCAAATGAATGTGGAGAAATGCAAATCTATGGATAGTGCCCCTGTTGGACAGTTTGAGTGACACTGAAACAGTTCTATTCAAGTAGTACTATTCAAGTTTCCCGAAGATTTATTGTTAACCTTATGAGTCAAATGCTTGCTGAAATCTGATTGGCCCTGAGTGCCAATGTTTTTAATTAAGTCATCATAAAACAAACAAACAAACAAACAAACAAAAACGTACCAATTAGCATGTAGATTGGCTTTGTCCCATTAGAATTGATTGGCAAGTGGCAGCCATATTGTTTATAAATTTGACACTTAGTCTGTTCCAAACTCTCCTGTTTGACACTTAATGAGATCCAAACTCTCCTGAGCCATTTGACATTTTTCAAAATAGGACAAAAATCCTAGGACCAGTTCACAAAAGAAGGTCTGCATGTTGTACAAATTAGTTAAAATTCAAAAGAATTTTGTCTGCAGGACTCACGGTTTTCAAGATATGGGCTAAAAAATACAGTGATGTGTTGTGCTGTACTATAGTGCCACCATTAGACCAATCAAGTTCATTTTTCTTTCCTAAATAATGGGAGTGAGTACTGCATATTGACATTGAATACTGGAAAAGTTTTGTATCTGTATCACTTATGGTTCACACTACACAACCTCCAAAAATTTTTTATTTTCATTTCAAAGGGAAGAAATTTATTTGAAAAATATAGAGCAAGCAGCAATCATCTGGCTCATTGATGCAAGAGAGGCCTATAGATCCTGTGATATTGTCCTTGGGTCTTTTGTGACTTGCTGGATGAGTAGATGCTGTGCTCTTGGAGGAATAGAAGCTTGGCCACTTCTGGGAACATTCACTACAGTGCCAAGTTTTTCCATTTGGAAATAATGGGTCTCGCTGTGGTTCTTTGGAGTCCCAGAGCCTTTTGTTACAATATCGTTGTAATACTGATGTATTTCAATCACCTTCTTTCTCATCGTTTCTGGAATTTCTGTCAACTTTGGCATAGTGTGTTACTAGGTAAGACCTTTTAACCAACTTCATGCTGTTGAAAAAGTTCTATTTAAGTGATGATTTAATTGAACAGGGTTTGCAGTAATCAGGCCTGGTTGCATCTAGTCCAGCTGAACCCCATTATGAATGCAGTTTAATAGATTTGAGGAATTAGTTATTTATTGTGTTTACTCAGGTTACCTTTGTTTTGTCTTAGATTTTGTTTTCATTTCTGAAACAATGTAGTATGAACTACAGAAGAAATCAGGATGGGGCAAATACTTTTTCACAGCACAGTATAACATGTTTGTATATATGTTTACTATGTTAAAGTGTACAGGTTTAATCAGTTTTAGCAAAAACAACAAAAAATTACAATGACTCTTCTTCATCTTCTTGTTACACTAATGTTCCACATGACAATTAATTTGCTAAAATGTAATAGAGCAGTTCAGATGCACAAAAAGCCAATATATTACAAGAAAGATGATTGAAAGTTGGCTAAACCTTATCGTACTGTGGCATTACATGAACTGTTTTAATAAATATGGAATATGGAAATGTGGAATATAAATAGACAGCAGAAATACTTGTTTATGCCGATTTATAGCCTGATGTTGCCATCTTGTGGTGTAATATAATATTGCATGTTGTATTTATTAAATTGTCTGCACGCAAAGATGATCCTCCAGTGGCAACCCCGACAACACCGGCCATTCTGGCTTTTCCCTCATAATCTATTAATTTGATTAAATCCATTGTCCAGTAACGTTATGTAAAACAAGGCAGCAAATGCCATTTTATTGGAATTCCTCAGTTGTGGTTTTACACTTAAAAGAGTAAAATTCAGTAAAAATAAATAAATAAACAAAAAAAAAATTTTTTTTTGTCCCATACATTAAAATGGGAATTACATATTAGCATCAACTATTGAACTACTTTTCTGAGCCTAAGTTTCTCAACTAAAACTCCATGTCTGGGTGTCCTGAGCTAATGTGTACACATTAGAGGATGTTCTCTCTCATGGTTTGGGACATGCAGGTGTTTGTAAGTAGACATTCAGACAAAACCAGATCTTCACCTTGCTCGCTGAAGATATCATCCATCAATTCCCAGTGCACAGGTGCTACAAAATAGGCCTCGAGTATAATGGTGTCAAGTTTTACATGAGTTTCATACAAAAGGGACAAGGCATCAGCTTTAACATCCTAACTAAAATAAGAACTCACTAGACTGAACATGACAAACTATATAATAGTTTAAACTATGTATAAACTATATAAGAGTTCTTATTCGCAAAGTGTGTGAGTGCCCATGTGGTTATATAAGCAAGTGACAAGAAATTAAAATAATAAGCGAAGAACTAAAACTTGGGGGAGGGTGTCCTCTGGTGGTGTTGTGGTGAATTGTTCATGACTGATGTGACACCAGCCAAATTTCATCCGAATCCATACACACATTCCTGAGTCACACTTGTTTTGTCGTATTTGGAGTATTTTGAGACCAATTTTGTTAGAGTAGGCCCAAAATCCTAGGACTAGTTTGAAGAATTAGGTTTTGGATATTATGCAAATGATCTGAAATGAGAGTGTGCGGCCCTGCGATTGACTGGCACCCTGTCCAGGGTGTACCCCACCTTGTGCCTGATGCTACCTGGGTTCCCTCGTGACCCTGAAGAAGGAGTAAGCGGTAGAAGATGGATAGATGGAGAGTATGTGGCTAAATGCCACACATGGCAATTTTATGGCATTTTCACACAATAATTTACAAAAGATATGCTTGTTTGTATTTGGACTCTAATGATGACCACACTCCAAACTTTGCAGAATTACTCATGAGTATAACTTTTATGATATGTATGTAGCCTATCATGAGTTACAGAAATAGGCTCCACCATGCATGACTTTATGCATGTGGCAGCTTTTTTTCTTTCTTTCTTTTTCTCCAAAATATTATTTTGATTACTTTTGAGGAAGACACTTCCCTGAGTATTTTGACATTTCATGATGATCTGTTTGATGTCTGGTTGGTTGTACACCAGTGGTTTCTTACTTTTTCAGAACATTCAAAATTGTTCTACTGGCTATGACTGAGACTTGTGGCACTGAGAGATTTCCCCTCTTTTCTCATCTTCAAAATGACTTGCTTTTCTCCCATAGCCAGCTCTATGTTCTTAATGTTGGTTTATCCTTTTTAACGACTGCAAAATGCAGCCTTTACAGACAAACCCCAGGGCTTAAAGCAATAGTAGACATTTAGAGCTATTCATTGTTTAAACAATCAATTTAACAGGACACACCTGGGCAGCAAGAACATTGGGGGAAAGGAATACTGGACTCTCCAACATTTTTTTCAATAAAAATATTTCCAATGTGGCTATTCACAATATTTTATTTTATTTTTTACAAGACATCAGTATTAACTCAAGAAATCCAGAAATATAAAGAATTCACATAAATGCATAATTGAAGTTCATAAATGAAGTTATGTGTAATAAAGAGGAATGAAAGTATTGAACACGCTAACTGAAATAAATGTAATAGTTGTGGAGAAGCCTTTATTTGTAATGACCGCTTCAAGACGCTTCCTGTATGAAGAAATGAATGGGCCGCAGTATTCAGGTGTGATTTTGGCCCATTTTTCTAAACGTATTGTCTTTAAATCTTGTTCAATTGGATTCGAGTCAGGTGATTGACTGGGCCATTCTAACACCTTTTTTTCTCTGAAACCAATTGAGAGTTTTCTTTGCTGTATGCTTTGGATCGTTGTCCTGCTGGTTTGGATCGTTGACCTACTGTTGGTGTAGTGTTTTAGAGTGATGTGCAGTGTGATTTCTTCTCCAAACATGGTGTGTAGTATGACAGCCAGAAAGTTAAATTTTGCTCTTGTCTGACCAGACTACACTCTCCCAGCATTTCAGACTTGTCAAATGAGTTTAAATGAGCTTCGAAATGCCTTTTCTTTAGTACTGGAGTCTTGCGGGGTGAGCGTGAGCAGTGGAGTAGTTACCTATTATTTTCTCTGTGACGATGGCACCTGTTGCCTCCATGTGTTTCTGGAGCTCTTTCCGAGTGGTCCTTGGCTCTTGGGCTAATCTTCTGACTCCCTGGTCAGAAATCTTGTGAGGAGCTCCTGTGTGTGGCTGGTTGATGATGGCGTGATGTTGCTTCCACTTGCAGATAATGGCCCCAATGGTGCTTACTGGAGGATTCAGAAGTTTTGAAATACGTCTGTATCCAATTCCATCAATATGTTTTGCAACATTAAGGTTGTGAAGGTCTTGGGAGGGCTCTTTGTTTTTACCCATCATGAGATGTTTTTTGTGACACCTTGTTAACAAAAATCCTTTTAATAGATCATCAATTTACTAACCCAGCTGATATTAATTTGGACAGTACTTAAGGATTTTTCTTAGCATTTTCAATACTTTTTTTACCCATGTCATTTATTATACATAAATTCATTTATGGACTTTAATGTTGTGAATTCAATTCAAATTTCAAATTTCAAAATTTCTTGAGTTAATGCTGATGTCTGGTGAAAATTCCATGTAAATAACCTCATACATTGAAATACATTTACTGAAAAAAATGTTGATGCGTCCAATATTTATTTCCTCCACTGTATCAGTCACATTTTCCAATAATTGTGACCACTTGAAAAATGGGTGGTTAAAACAAATAAAAGTTCTAAATATTATAATATTGTAAATATGAGGAAACTAAAGCTGAAATTCTGATCTATTATCTAATATTCATCTTTTAATCTCAAACCGACATGTCTTTGGATGAATTGGCCTTGCTGTTCCAGTACTTTCAGAGGGGACCATCCATCCATTTTCTATAATTCTTAAACTACAGGGTCACTGGGAACCTGGAGCCTATCACAGGGAGGCGGGGTACACCCTGGACAGGGTGCCAGTCCATTGTATGGCACGATCACATACACATTCACACACCCACTTCATAGACTACGGACACTTGCACATGCCGATCAGCCTACCACACATGTCTTTGGACTGGGGGAATACCTGGAACCCCCAACCCCCAATCGAACCCTGGAGGTGTGAGGCAAACATGCTAACCACTAATCCACCGTGCACAGAGGGGACGACATACATTACATCTTATCAAAAGCCCTATAAAATCAACAATTAATGGATTTTTAATGTCTGAATGGCTGTCTTGTAAGTACACAGGATAAGTAATAAAACAAGTTACTCAATATTTCCTTGTGATATATTAAAGTTTATCACAAGAATATTTTTAATGAATACCACTGAAATCATACTTAAAACCCATGATTTTAGTTTATACTAAAAACGGAATAATTCTCCATGTTATATTATTTACCACATGTAATCACACATCAAAAATTTGAGTCGCAATAATTTGTCATTTATAAACGAATCAGGGTATTAAAAGGAAAAACAGCTAAATTTAGATACAGGATTTTCAGTAATGGTGTTTTTAGTTAATGCATGAAAATCTGGGTTAGGTCTCATAATATAGATACTGACACTGTATAGCATTGCGCCAAATAGCATTATCAATTAATATTTCAAAAATATTAAATCACTGCAAAATTCTCAAAAGATAAACACTTGCAAGTTTTTAAGGGTACAAAAATAGAATTTTGACATTAAACTACTGGCCAAATCTGTCCGCATGGAGGATATTGTAACACATAAAGGATTGTTAATAACCATCAATAGTTCATTGTTTCCCCTCTGTAGAGCCTTGGCCTGGTCCTGACTTTATCTTTGTGCAAGAATCACACATTTAAGAAAAAAAAAAAATGAATCTTAAACAAACCTATAATGCATATGCATGGTCTGGAGAGAAGCTCCAAAAACACAAAAGTGATTCAGCAAATAAGATACACAACCTGCTGGCATAGTTATCAAATATACAACTTTCTCCACTTACTGTATTCTCCTTTACAGTAAAATATCCATATCATTCGAAGCAACCACTTCACATGGTTATACTATTGCATAGTCACATTACACATAGTCACACAATATCCACCTGAATGACAATGTAGAAATGCTGTCAAAAGAAGACAAGCCACATAATCTTGGATAACGTACTCCCTAAAACAGAATAAACTATGATTCAGGCTCAGCAGGTAGGGCAAGCCTAAATAGTGTTAAAAATCTTTTATATTTGTTACTGAGCTGTGTCACTGGCCTGCCCAAACTCATGACATGATGGCCTATGATTGGCCACATGCAGTCAATCACTGGCTGGATGCCTTCTTCCGCTTGCTCCAGTAGTTGCTGTAAGCCTGTTTGAACATGTCTTTGCAGTTCAGCTTGGCATTTAGACGTGAACAGATAAGGAAGGAGCCACCCATCTTGCGGTGTAGCGAGTAGGTTTCCTCAGGAGGAGGCGTGAGCCGTTGCCTCAGCATGACTGGGATCAAACTGTGGATGCGCTCTGTAGTGCTCTGAGCACCGAAATCGAACGGCTCGTCCAAGGCGAACGCCTCGCCCAGGATCATCACTGCATCCACATGGGCTTTCTCCATTGCCTACGGAAGAGGATTAGCCTGTGTCAAAAGCAAGGTTTTCATTCAAATGTTTCGTAATTTTAAAAATATTCATCAAAAGTTAGGAAGAGAAAATGTGAATGAGTCCGTTTCATCTAAGGTCATGTACAAAATCCTGAACATGACACTTTAGCACCAAAAGGGTACCAAAAAGCAGTAAAAATAAATAAATAAATAAATAAATAAAAAGAAAGAAAGAAAGAAAGAAAAAAATCACAAGGTCAGTTATTTTGTTTTTGCCATACACTGAAGAGACTTTGGTTTAAAATCAAAAGATGAATATAAGCATTTATTTTGCTGATATTTACATCTAGAGGTGTTAAAAACAAACAAAAAAAACTTGCCGCTTTTCATTTTAATTAGAGATGCACGACTAAATTTCTCAGTCAATACGATAACCGATTATTCAGAGTGATATCGGCTGATACCGATAACTGATAGTTCTGCCTTTTATATCTTCTTTTAAATTAATAATAATTAATTCCACAATTCTGAAGGAAATGCAAATAAAAACTTTATTCTCTCCATTTCAACAAGTTGTTTCACATTCACTCCCCACAAACAAAAGCATTTCTACTTTTGCATTTCAATCACTGACATCAAACTGGTAATATATAATATAAACGTTTTTTTAATATATTAACATTAATTGGATATGAAATATACTACTCTACAAATATATATTTCTGTGCAAGATATACTTTTTTGTCAACTCATCTTCATTTAATCTTTCAACTGTGTACTGGCCTTTTAATTCAGTACGAGCAGGACGGTTAAAAATATAAATAAATTAAAAATTAGACTCCCGATTCACTGCTGCTCACTTCCGGTGTAAAATCCTAGCAGTGCAGAGCTTACAAACTGCAGTTTTGTCATCATTCCACACAAGAGACATCATCTTTACACACAGCATGAAACCGATGCGTTTTCCCGCCTTCTTCTGATTGACAGGATATAACTGGCCCGGGTTATCAGATGTTTTTAAACTATTGACCGAAGGCCCATAGTGGGAAAAATAGCCTTTATCGGCCAATACATCTGTGCATCTCTAGTTTTAAAGCTCCGATTTTTCAAGTTATTAAAAATATTGGAACATGTCACTGACAGGTGTCTTCTGTTGCCCACGTGCTCCCTGTTTGATTGACTGCAAATTCCAATTTGGCCTTCAATCAACAAAGAAATACAGAGACGAGCCACAAAAGTTCTCGAACCGAGATTAACCTCTACCAAAGTGTGGAGAAAGAAAGAATCTGCTCATGATCCAAAACATGCAAGCTCATCTGTGAAACATGGTGGAGGTAGTGTCATGGCTGCTTCTGGAACAGACTCACTAATCTTTATTGATGATGGAACACATGATGGTAGCAGCAAAATTCCTTTTTCACATCTCATTACTCTTTTTCACATCTCTTTACTGATCTCATGAAACTTTCATTGTACATTTTTTGGGCATTTCTGCTTTGTTTTATTCATTCACATTTTCTAACTTCCTATATAAGTGCTAAATAGAAAACCCCATACCGTGTGTGCTTATTGTAGCTATAATTTTTTTGCACACATATCTAGGCTTGAGTCAGTGTCTGGGCTTAGAGCTTATACAAAAATGCTCACGAGATGGAATATCAACCGCTGTCCTCCTCTTTATGGTAATTTCAAAGAAGGACAAATATTCAAGCACTACATGACAAGAGTGTTTACCAGAATACAGGAAATCAGTGCCAGAAAAATTAGACATGCTTCTGTTTTTGCAAATAATCATCAAATTCCAAAAATGACCCGTTTTTTTTTTTTTTCCCGTGTTCAAATCTTTCGGATTAAAAGCAATGTGAAATGGAAAGTTTAACAGTAACATTTGACTTTTGCCAGCATCAGAAATTGTTATATGATTGATACTGATGAAGTGTTTTAATTACAGTGGACATTGCAGTGTCTACTGTACAACACTGCCTTCATATTTGTGCGTGTGTGTTCTGACCTTAGACTCGAAGCCAGTGAGAAACTTCATATCTACTGAGTGCTTTAGGACTCCTTCTCTGTCCCCTTCTGCAGCTGCCTTAATGATCTGTTACAACGAACACGGTCTTAAAATCACACTCTCTGTTCAATACAACCAACACACAATCATGTGCTGATGGTGCAATAATTTATAACCATTTATAATTAATAAACTAGTAACAAAGACATTTTTCTTTTACCTCTATATAGAAGTCTGTGAAACTCTCATCAAAGCCCCGAGTTGCACCAAAGTCCAACAATGCCAACTGTATAGAAAATCATGAATTATGGTGCCTGATTTCTAGGAAATTATTTACCTATAGAAATACCTTTACTGAGTCATATCAGCAGAACAGTTACACTGAAAGAACATTATACAAAAAACAAACAAAAAAACCCCAACTTAATAGCTTAATATCAGCTCATTAAAACCACAATAACCATCAGATTCAATACCTTGTGGGTTTGTGGGTCATACAAAAAGTTGGACCAGTTGGGGTCTGTTTGCATGTACTGAAATTCAAACAGCTCTCTCAGACAGAGAACCAGAATGTTCTTACAAATCTGAAAAATATAAGAGATGGACAAACATTTCATTTGATGCAATGATATATAAGCGTGTCTATTAATAACAAAAGAACACCGCCAGGTGCCGTCAAAGCACTGTACACATAGGCTACAGGATATGTTAAGTGTACTGTGGAACAAGTAGAGTTACAGAAGTGCTGTCTTTTAAATTACATCTAGCATATCTTCATACAAAATATTTTGAAGTCTTATCCTGATCTACAACATGCAGCAGATATATAAACTATTGTTCTGTACATAAACTATTGTTAAGGTCTACTTAAATATCAACTGATTTGATTATTATTGTTTAAAAAAAAAGAAAAAGTTATTGACTAGCTGTTTGTTAATGTAACAGTGTTTATGATGGGCTTCATGCCAAAGTATTGGTTTCACATAAATAACCAGGGTTTGACACTACAGTAGGGGTAGTGCAACTACTAACTACTAGACGACCAGTAATTGTGACAAAAAAAAAACAAACAAAAAAAAAATACAACTAATCGAGTAATTGACTATGCCATAGTTAAAACAAAAACTGTTTCAGGGTATTATAATTATTAAAACCCGTACACAGGCTCCAAATTTCCAGCTTCAGTGCTTCTTTAGTCTACACGGTCACGTTATTTACTTATAGTTTGTTTAATGCCATGTCAGCATCAGTGGCTATTTTCATGGCAAGATCAAGGTATGTAAATCAGGACATTCAATTAAATTTTACAATATTTCAACAACGTCAACAACAAAAACTCTAGAAAACACTTTAATTTAATATTTGAAAAAAATGTCTACTGGTCAGATATTTCAGAAGACTTCCCAATAAGTAGCGTTGTCAAGTATTGTTAAGAACAGGAAAGTCCAGTAAACATGATAAACAGGCATTCTTAACTTAAAGAAATCATGTTAGTGGTTTTTCAGCATTCAATAAGAACGCATGTGTAAGTATTGATTGAATGACTTCTTGTGTATACATTCTGATCGTCTCTAGATTCAAAGGCATTGTCTTTCATTTATAACAGGGTTAAGTGTCTACACTGTTAATGACAAACGTAAATAAATTGGTATAGTAAATGTGAAGAATAATAAAACTGTTTGTAATGTAAATAATATTCAGCTGGCTCAGCTGAAAAAGTTGATTCAGCGTGGTGCGGAAACTCCTTATTGCGTAATGATGGATGTTCTTTGATCCAGCACGAGCCACGGATCTGAGTTTAAACTAGCGGAGTTGGACTGTACGTGCAACCTGAAAGAGCTCCTTCTCTTCATGGAAGGGTACAAAATTAATATTTAAATAAACACCACATGTAATTACTAACATTTTGTGGTGTTCTGAGATTAAATAGTTTTCATTCAAAACATTTTTTTCATAAATATTCTTAGGGGTGCCAATCATTTTGTTTGTGTGTGTTTGAGGTGGACAAAATTTTTTTTAATGGTTTCTTAGAGGAAAGTGTCTCCTAATGGATTGAAAATGATTTATTATTACAATGATTTCTTGAAGGGTGCCAATAATTCTGGAGGTCCCCATAGCTAACTGTACTTGAATGAATAAAGAAAAAAAAAAAGGAATAACACTGTAGGAATAACGAGTATCATGTAACAGACAAATGTGAACATTATTTAAAAAAGAAATAAAATTATACTGAAAAAAAAATAAAAATCCATGACTGTACATTTAAATGCTTAAGTTAGAGCTCACCTCATTTTTGAGCTCCTGCGAGAGTCCCTCAGCCTGATCCAGCGGGAAGCCTTGCACCATCTCAGTGGTGAGAACATGCCGGCTGCTCAGCTCATCAATCACCTCAGGCACATAGAAGAAGGGATGATCTTTCAAGAGCTTCCTGTAAAAAGAAAAAAACGCAGCTTACAGTAATGGAGCAGAAACAGGCCATGCCATACAGTATGTGCCATGTAGCTCAAACACATGATTAAATAACTGACTGGGAAATCGTTTTTATTTATTTACATGGTTTTGTTACTCTGGAAAAAATCATTTTAAAGTTGCAGAGAGAATATCCTATAACCACAATGTTCTATTACCACATACTTCTGTTTTGTATTTTAGAAAGATGTGAATACATAAACCCTGTAAAATTGGTACATCAAAAACAATCAACACTAAAATACCACAAAATTACAAATTGGGCTCAGACTCAGAGACACCCATGTTAGCGATGTCCAGCGTTGCCTGGTCACAGAACATGTGTACAATAACGCAGCGCAGGGCAATTTTATGTACGTCCTGCCTTGCTATGGATGTAAACTCATTTATTCACCTCCGTAGTCATCAAATGTAGTGATCTAAACTAAGGAGGAAAGACAGGAAGGATTTAGTGCCCTTGTTGTCAACATGTTTTATTTCAAATTCAGCTATATTTACGACTTTACTGGTACAGTTGCTTGGCATCAGGTCATCGAAACCCAATACTTGACCGGAAAAAAACAGAACCCTTCTGAGCAACCTACAAGTTATTTATAGCAAGTGGTTATGGGGGTTTATTTCTGCTTCCATTTGGTAATGGATATAAAAGCATAAAATATACTCTGGCCTTCTTCTCCATCCTAAATAATAACTTAATATCTCTTCTGCTTTGCATGTCAAACCATAGACAACATACTCAGAAGTTTAAAGTTTTTAACATATTCAATCATATCGTTGGATAAGAGGCTCTCGGTGATCCATCTACAAATTGAGCAATAAATTAAACAGGCTGCATAACAAAGTCGGCTATCTGCCATAAAATACCACTTATATTATGTGGGCTGTAATACACATTTGAACTTAATCAGGCCGACACACCCTCCTGTGAAAAGATAACTTCCTCTTCATCTCCAATCATGTAATGCTAGGAGGTTTTTTTTTTTTTTGGTTTTGTTTTTAAAACAAAAAACACCTTTATGCACACCGTTTTTCATGAGCTAGCATACTCTGCATTAGCTCGAGAAAAACAGCAATGGTACCGTCAGCAGCAAGCAGGAGCTACAAGATTCTCCCAAGAGGGGAGGTCTGGTTCAAGAGAGCAATTTGGCTTTCCAGTTACAACAACTACTGTACGACAGTCAGTGAGTGATGTGAAACATTACAGTGTGCCAAATCTTCTAAATATGAGAATAAAACACTGGCATGATTTATTAGTCAAGCATGGTGGAGGCAGTGTCATGGCTTGGGCTTGCATGGCTGCTTCTGGAACAGGCTTACTAATCTTTATTGATGATGACCCAATGACCCAAAAACACACTGCCAGACTAAATCCTTTCACTTTGTTGAGTTGGCAATCACCAGACCTTAACCCAGTTGAGCAGAATTTCACCACCTGAAGAGGAGACTGAAGAGAGAAACCCCTCCCGAAACAAACAACAACTAAAAGAGGCTGCGGTAAAAGCCTATAAAAGTAATCCCAATGAAGAAACAAAATAGTTTGGTGATGTCAGTGAGTCGCAGGTTTGATGCAGGTATTGCAAGCAAGGAATATGGAACCAAACATAAATTGGCCTTGCTGTTCCAGTACTTTTGGAGGGGACTGTATATGTTTAGCCAATCTATGTACTAAAAATACAGAAAATGTTTTTTTTTGTCCAAATTCACCAAAGAAATGGGTCTAAAATAAGCAGGATGTGTAGCATCCTTTCCCTCCTTTAATATGAGACATACTGAATATTTTTATTTTCAAACTCTTAAACACAATTAAGTAAGCTTAGGGAAAACAAAGCTGTGTAAAATTAACTGATAATCATCAGGCCCAGAGCTTTACCAGCTTTTAGTAAATGGACTTCTAGCAGCATTTGAAAGTTTTGGATTGTTCAAAATCTTTAACCATCAAAGTCAGTGATTTGTTGATATCGATGCACAGACCGGGAGTCAAGTTCAAAATGTTTCTGCTTTAGCTTAAGCAAAAAACAAACAAAAAAAAAGGTACCAAGAACAGAATTCCACTATAAAATATTGTATATTTGATTAAAATCAGATTGTAAGTTTATTCAGATTGTGAGAGTGTGCTCTCAAAGTCTTATTATTCATCTATTTCTTCTTAGAAGATGCAAAAGACAAAATATGGCCTCATAAAACCATCTTGAGTGTCTCTCAGACTGTAGAATTTGACATCACCTGTACCATTGAAAGCTAGGAAATCTTCAATTGAAAGCTTCAAATGTATGTACATTAGGAAGTTTGGATCAACAAGTAAATGAGAATCAGAACGGCAGCTATAAATCTGTCTGGGAAGGATATCAGAAAGTCACGATAGACTAAGTTTGGATCATAAATTAATATATTATGATATTTGGTATTGGTAATGTTTGAAGACGCCGCCTTGCAGAGGTAAGAGCTGGCTTTGTAGAGAGCCTGTCCAGATAAGGATCTAAATAACAATTTAAATCTCCTCCCATAATCATATTTTGTGAGGTATCAAGTATTAAATATAAAAACCTTGCTGAAACTCAACCTCAAACCACAAGAGAAAGACTCTCTAGTCATCTAAAGGATATTTGCTGCATTTCACATAAAAAAAACCCCAACTGTGCTACACATGAACTGTAGTTTAGTCTATAACCAAGTTCACCCATGTTTGATAATGAAAGTCACCCAATTTCTGCGCATTTCAGTTTTGGACTTGCTTCTCTCTCTCACACAGAGAAGCAAAGTCTCCTGTTAACTCACTTGAATTTTCGGGCACACTCGGCCTCCCGGATATAATCACACTCCAGGACCAGCTCACGCTGCATCACATCAATCAAGTGCTCTGGAAACAGACCTACAAACACAGGCAGCAACAGAAAAAGATGTGTCAGTAAACAAAGGCACAAGGAACTTTTAAACCAACTATGAACTACGTTTATAAATACATTTAAATGCCTGCTAAAATGCTGAGAAGGCCTGGACGAGTTAACTAAATCATATTGGAACTATTCAGTAATAATAACGATTAACTTTTTTCCATGATGTGAATATTTGGATCTATAACCAAATAAAGGGCATCAGTCTTCTCTGTTAGTTTGTCAGTTAATAACACATGCTCGTCATGCTCTTCAGGGCTATTACCAACCCATTTGAACTTTTCGAGAATGCAAACTAAAAATAAGACCGTGTGTCTCCTCAGTTAGAAAGTCTACTTCACAGCTATCCATGTGAATAATGAGCCATCAATGTGCCAGTGAAGGAAACATTATCGTCAGCCTTACTTCACTAAACAGGAATAATTATAGGGTTTTATTTAATGACCGTACTCTTTAAACACCGATTTGGACCTGACCATTAAACCACTGGATTAATGTACAATGGACAATAACAATCACCTTCAGGCAGGGCATTACTCATGCTAAGGACAGTCATCAGGTTGTTCACGTCACTGTTGATGCTCTGTGCGACTCCGGGGTACTGAAAACACACACACATGCGCACACACACACAAACCATAGTACTGATTATGGTATGTGTATACATATTTGTATACATTTGATATGTGTATACATTTTTAAACCCTCAGCATTTAACGGATTCCTCTATAAAAACCTTAATTCAATTTTATTAATGTCACACTTTCAAGGTTTGCAGTTGTTTTAGTTTCAGTGTACCATCCTTTCTTGTAATTAAACACAGGGTTACCACAGCTCAGACCTCAAGCGCATATGGAGTAGCCTCTGTTCAATAACAGACTATAGAGGGAGGAAAAACAAACAGTCACCTCACTAGCAGATGAGAACAATACCCAACTATATGTAGGTGGACTACAACAGCAGCACACTAGTTCTGTCTGTGCCTGACATGATTAAATCCTTCAAGGTGATGAACCTATACAAAGCCCCATCTTTCCTTGTTTTTTCATGTGGTGTCCAGTTAACGGGAGATCCTCACTGACGTATTTAATCTTTCCCCATGTCTGTAAACCATCCCCATCATCAGCATCATCTCCCAAGAAAGCTTCTGGGGAAAATGACTACCACCATGTCGCACTGATCTTCTTAAGCAGTTACTTAAAATCCATATTAGAACACTCTCTAGTGTCCATACAAACTAGAATTTTGCCACCAAGTCCCCATACATATTCACGGCACATTTGTCGCTTAATCCTTTTGCACTTTAACGGTCACAGTAACTGTGGTCATATTTAGTGCTGTTACTTGGTCCTGTTCTTGTAACTAGTATATTTACCATAAATCGCCATGTTTTACTTGTTACTCCACACCTTCATGTGCTCATTTATTTTGTATTCTGTATATTTTATATTGTACCTTATATGTTATAATGGTCTGTATTATATTTTATACATTTGTGTATACAGTGGATATAAAGAGTCTACACACCCCTTTTAAAATGGCAGGGAATGTGGCAGTGTTCAGAATTAACCAATTACATGTTAAATACTAATTATTATACATCTGCCATCAATTAAACTCACTAATTAACTCCAAGTAAAGTACATCTGTTCCTATAGGATTTTCCTGACATCTTCTTGGTAACATCCAACTGGTAAAGCCATGGGCCACATAGAGTTGAGATCTCATTGTTGAAAAATATGAATCAGGAGAGGGTTACAATTTTTTTTTCTCCATGGCATTGGATACACCATGGAACTCTGTAAAGACAATAATCAACAAGTGGCGAAAATATGGCACGACACTGACACTATATCAGAAAAGAGAACTGGTCAGGGAGGCTGCCAAGAGGACTACAGCAACATTAAAAGAAATTGCAGCAATTTCTGGCAAGTACTAGTTGCTCTCTACATGTGACAACAATGTCACAAATTCTTCACATGTCTAGGTTATGGGGTAGGGTGGCAAAAAAAACAAACAAAAAAAAACATCCCCACTGGGGAAGCATGATGGTGGCAGCATCATACTTTTCTTCAGCTGGAACTGGGGTTTTAATCAGGGTGAAGTGAATAATTATATAATTATCTCCAAATAACAGTCAATTTTGGCACGAAAGGAATTTCGCACAGCAAAGCTGACCAAAGTGCTGAACAGAGTAAGGAAAGTAAAAAAAAAGAAAAAAAGAAAAAAGAAAACAGAATAAAACCAAATAAAAGCAGACAACAGAAAAAATTTGATTAAAACACCTGGGAGAAAAGATATGTTTTAAGCCTCTTTTTAAAACTGGCAATAGAAGGTGCAAGGCGGATGTCCAGTGGCAATTGATTCCATAGACGAGGGGCAGCAACTGAAAAAGCTATATCCTCCTTGGTTTTTAACTGGGAATGAGGGACATGCAAAAGAAACCTATCAGAAGATCTTAGAAGTCTGTTCGATGAATGTGATGCAAGAAGATACTTGAGATAGGAAGGAGCTTGATCATTAAGAGTTTTAAAAACAAACATCAGAATCTTAAACTGAATCCTAAAACGGACTGGGAGCCAATGGAACGATGCTAAAATTGCGGTGACACGATCAAATTTCAAATTTCTTTGTCCTAGTCAACATCCTTGCAGCTGCATTCTGAACCATCTGGAGACGAGCCAGAGATGACTAAGGAAGACCCAAGTACAATGAATTACAATAATTTAAGCGCGCTGTGATAAAAGCATGAATAACCTTCTCCAAATCTTGGAATGACAAAAATGTTTTAAGTTTAGAAATAATCAGTAGTTGATTAAAACCATTCTTAACAACCGAATTTATTTGCTTGGTTAAGCATAATTCCAGAATGATGCTACGGTTCCTAAACTGGTAAGAAATTGAGGGGAAATGGTTACGAAGCTCATTAATGAGACCATCTCTCAATCTCAGGGGGCAAAAACAATTATTTCGGTTTTGTCTTCATTAAGTTGGAGGAAATTCTTTGTTAACCAGACAGTCCAACAATAGCTGAATGGAGTCACTGGATTTCAATGGAACGTACAACTGGGTATCATCAGCATATAAATGAAAAGAGACATTGTGTGCCATAATAATATTCCCCAATGGATGCATATACAAGTTAAAAAGAAGTGGGCCCAGAATGGAGCCTTGAGGTACACCGCTAATAATAGGAGCGGAAGATAAGGAGAAATTACCCAATGCTACCGAGAAGCACCTGTCCTTAAGATATGAGCTGAACCATTGTATTGCAGTACCCTTGATAGCAAACAGATTTTCTAAGCGCCAAAGGAGTATGTTATGGTCTACAGTATCAAAGGCAGCTGTAAGATCTAGTAGCATCAACACAGTATTTTTTCCAGCATCCACTGCCAGTAAAATGTCATTGAACACTTAACAAAGCAGACTCTGTGCTATGATAAGCAGTGAAACCAGATTGTATAGGTTCCAATAGCATAGCTGAATTTAAAAACAGGAGCAACTTTAGGGAACAACTAGTACAGTGGCCGTTATTTTCATCTGGTTAACCAGATCACTCAGTTACTTTAGAGAAACGTTGTAATTGATCAGGGAAGAACGAATGGTAATTATTTTATCAGTAAAAAACCTTAAAAACTTCTCACAAAATTCAGCTGAGTGTTCCCCATGGAATAGGCAACTGGGATTAATAATTGAATTTATCGTGGTGAATAAAATCTTAGGTCTATGACAGTGTGTGTTGATTATTACAGAGAAATACCTAGACCTAGCTGACTTTGCTGCATTCTGAAACTTAAACAAACAATCTTTAAAAATCTGAAAGGACACAGTTAAATGATCATGCTTCCATCTCTGCTCGGCTTTACGACAAGCCTGTCTGAGAGAACGAGGATTATCGTCCAGCCAGTAATAAGATTTAAGATTTGGTTGTTTCAGCTTAAAAAGGGCAATGGAATCTAAAATATTAGAGCAAAATGTGTAAAATAAGGCAATCAAATCATCAGGCCCAGAAGAAGAACATGTAGCACTCACGATGTTTCAACAGCTAGATAATTTTCATTAAACAGAGAGGCAGTGAAATAATTAATAAAACGGGAGCAATAGCCTGAAGGCCTTGTCATAACGGCAGAGCAGGGACATTAAAAACAATGGGCTTGTGATCAGAAAAGGAAGCATCTTCAATATTAACATCATCAACAGCGGTTCCATATGACAATATGGAAAGGTCTAGAGTATGACCAGGGACATGTGTTGCCTGATTTATATGTTGAATAAGACCAAAGGAATACAAGATATTACAAAATTCAGTAACCAAGGATCGACCACGGCAGCAGACATGCACATTAAAATCACCCAATAATAACAAACAATCATACAACGGATCACAACAATCACAAAAATCTTAAGGCTTCTGCTAAAATGCTTAAGATGAAGAGGATTTTCACCTTTCAGCATGACAATGACCCGAAGCAAACCTCCAGATCAACAAAGGAATGACTTCATCACAACAAGTTTAAAGTTTTCCCAGCCAGAGTCGAGACCTAAATCCAATCAATAATCTGTGTTGTGATCTGAAGAGGACTGTGCACAGGAGATGTCCAGCCAATGTGCCAAAGTTAGAATGCTTTTGCAAGGAAGAATAGCAAAATATTGCTAAGTCAAGATGTGCCAAACTGATTTTGACTCGACTATAAAGATTGAATGCTGTGATAAAATTTTATTCTGCTTCAACTAAGCATTAGTTTCGGGGTGTGCACACTTATGCAACAGTTTATTGTACTCCCCCCAAAAAAAAAAAAACAAAACAAAAAAAACCCTCCTTATTGTTCTTCACTTTAATTAATAGGTTAAAATTTTACAATAAAAGGTAGAAAAGGTTCTGACATGATTAATCTTAGTTTCATTTTTTTTTTTTTTTACATCTTAAAAATCTGCCTTTTTAACAGGGGTGTATAGACCTTTTACCTCCATGAGATCATCCAATACCCTCTGCTGTTGCACTTATATTTTGCATATTTTGTGCTTTATCATGTTACTGTACATGTCAGCAATTCATATTTGGGTCTTTTTTCAATGTACACGTTAAATAAAAGACTTTGACTTTCTTTAGAATTTAATTTTCTGCCAGAGAATGTTTTAGCTTCATAACAGCTTCAACAACTTTTTCCACATCAAAGCATTATAACAAAACCTAACAAATAAATAACTTTCACTTTCAGTATGTACTTGTTTCACTGAGATGATGTTAACTGAACCCCTACTAGCTTTCCTTATTTACTTACTTGCACTTTGAAGTAGCCTTTTACAACCTAACTTTGTCAGTTTGCTATTAACCCTTAAATGCTTGCCCCTCACCTGGATCTTCATAGCTACTTCTCTGCCATCCTTCATTCTGGCCAGATGCACTTGCCCGATGGAGGCAGCGGCGAAGGGTCTCTCTTCGAACATCTCCAGTTTGTCCCTCCAGTTTGGGCCCAGGTCATTATTCAGAGCTTTCTGTACACAGATTATTGTATACACAATCCTCTGTAGATTTTTATATGACTTAAATACTTTATATAAATGTAAAACATTCTGGAAATATTCAGCATCAGTGTTTCCCACATGTAGGTGATACCTTGCAGATGTAGGTGGCCAGGGATATTGAGAAGTATCCAAGTACCAATGCTGGTATTCTCTTTTCCTATTAATGCTTAGAAGGATTATTATTATTTTTTTTAAATCTTCTGGGAATTTAGCCGCTAGCAAATTACTATGTTGAGGTGCATGGTACAGGGATAGTCCATCAGTGGAGTTCCTAATATTTGTGTACTTACCGCACATGTTGAGGGTACAGCAGAGTAAGGCCCATTACTAAAGGCCACCAACTATCCTATAAATGATAATGAGTCTTTATTGATCACATATACATTACAGCACAGTGAAATTCTTTTTTCTTCGCATAACCCAGTATGTCAGGAAGTTGGGGTCAGATCACAGGGTCAGCCATGATACAGCGCCCCTGGAGCAGAGAGGGTTAAGGGCCTTGCTCAAGGGTACAAAAGTGGCAGCTTGGCAGTGCTGGGGCTTGAAACCTCAACCTTCTGATCTGTAACCCAGAGCCTTAACTGCCCCACATTAATGCTGCTTGTACAACAGTAACATATAAAAATTATAACACTGTCACTGGAAATTGGCAGCTCTTTTGGCAATGAATGACTGCTGTCCACTTTGTCACATCACATTGCATCAGACTTTTTTTTTTTTTTTTTTCCCAGATCATCAGATCACCTGGCAATAAAAAAAAAACTAAAAAAAAACCGTGTCTTTGTTATTTCTAATATCTATGGGTGGTGGAACTCTGAGATCTGATACATGTATCGGATCTGTGGGAAACACTGATGGACATGTTCTTAAAGTACATATGCTTCAATGTGTAACTGAAGTGACTGTTGTGCTCAGACAGTGTGTACCATCATCTGCTTGATGGGCATGAAGTCTGCACTCTGACGGACCCGCTCAAAGATCTTCGATAGGTGAGGATTGATGAAAGCATCGTCTAGGGGTAAAAAAGAAACAAAAGACAAGAATGTTCATGTTTTGTTTGTAACACCTACTCATACTACACATTTTATAGCATATACAGTAAATGTCCATATCCAAATCTGAAGAAGAATCCAGGGACTAACTGCAGTGCCTTTCAGTAATAAAGGGAAAGGTAGTAAAAGTGATAAGGACCTTTGTCCCAACCTCAATGTTTCTCTGGTGTGTATTATGCATTATGCTCAGTAGTTACGACCTCTACATAGATAAGTAACTGAATATGGACAGGATGTTTGCTTGCCGAGCAGATGAAGGATTTTGTCACAAAGACAAACAATCCACTGGTTTCAACACTGGCTACATTTAATTACCTCTATATACTACTTACATATTCCTCATACATTCCTCACCTTCATTCATTCAAGTTTCTCCTAGTGCATCAGAATGTTTTCCTTCTCACGGTCACCATTTAGGGTGTAAATGTTACATATGAAATGCTATGAAAAGCAAATTAAAGTGACAGCGCATCAGACACCCGTATATCTACATGTGCACGCAAAAGAATGTAAAAGCTGAAGCAAAAACTGTTGAGCATTTCTGTTAAATGAAAGCCTCGAGTTTGTTGAGCCAGGAAGCTGACAAATGTTTTGGAATATGAATGTTGTATAGGTTAGAGTTACATACATTAAATTCAGTCCCTTTTTTTTTATGATGTATTTAATAAATGCAAATATTTGGTCATGTGTATTTCTTTGGTTTGAACCTGCTAGCGAGACCCATTAAGCAATATAAAATAATGAGAAATAATAGGTTACAGTTTTCAGAACTATGAAAAAATGCTTTGTAAATTAGACCACAGGTGACACATTCAGGATTCCTGGGGAAAGGCAGACACTTTCACAGTGCTTGAACTCTCAATCACAGCATCACATAGTGAAAAAGTGAAAAGAACAAACAATTGAGTTAAATGGAGTTAAAATGGAAGATTTGAACAGTAATGAGGTCACGGCAGCTAAAGTTTTTATTCCTATTAAACAGCTAACTTTTACCAGCAGGCTAACTTTAGTGTAGTTTAATTAGCTAAAACCTTCCCTAAATATTTTATACATGCATTTGATATTCAGTGGATTCAAAGTGTTCACACCCCTTTTCATTTTGCACACTTAATTGTGTTTCAAATGGATATACTTGCCATTTTTACCCATCAATCTACACTTAATTCCCCATAATGATGAAGTGAAAACATGTTTTAGAACTGATTTTATATTTTTAATTCATTTTTTAATGAATTAAAAATCAAAAACTGAAATATACACGCATGCATACATACACTAATATGGAATTAAGTTTAAAATTGTGTAAAATTTAATCCACTGCTCTCCTAAAACAGGTGAACGAAATGGGCAAAAGTTAAATGTGCTTATTAATTTATTACTTAAATATCTCACTCCAGAGCAGAGATATTATTATTTAAACAATTAATCATACAATTTATGCATTATTCATGCATCATACTTTCCTTCAAGAAGAACTGCAGGGACAACAAGTACAGCTAGAGGTTTTTTTTTTTTTTAGTATTTAATGTGACAATAATTTAAATATACAAAACTTAGATTCAGACATTTTTTGTCAGCTTCCAAGCTCTATAGGTGTTGGCATTGCTTGAGCATGTCAGGCATAAACAAGGCTCTATGGGTGTAACATGAGGTGACCATGTGTATCATGGAAATGTGCTATTCTATTAATTATGCAATGCAGTTGCACTCTTTGAACACCAGAGGTCCCAATCTGCGCATCCCATAGAGTTTAAAAAAAAAAGAGAGCGCGCGCGCACACTGGACACATGATCGCTTTCTTTCGTGGGGAGATTAAAGATCATATGCACTTGTGATGTCTGATAGCCTGATAGCTCTACATTTCAACGACCAACAAACTTTATACATTATATGGTTATATAGGACCACATTATGACATTATAAAAAGCACTCTTCTGTAGGTTTCAACTAGGACTAACGATTATTTTCATAATTGATTAGTTGGCCATTTACCCCCCCCCCCCACCATCTTTTTTCCGTATATTTAAAATAAAATACACAAACTGAGTGTTACAAATATAAACTTAAAACTTAAAACTTTACACAACTGTTTGTGCATTAATATATGACTGAAAAGAACCAAATACACACAGACACACAACAGTTAATTTGCTATTTGTGCATCCATAAAAAATAATGCATAAATACTTATATATATATATATATATATATATATATATATATATATATATATATATATAAAGTAAGTAAATGAACAGTAAATTGAAAAAAGTCACTGTCGTTGACTCTGGGTATCTGCTACAGTTAGCGGGGTCGCATTACGTGCGTTTGACATCATGCACCATCGACTAGGAAGCGGCTTATACTTCTGGTTAGTAAAAAAAAAAAAAAAAAAAACGCTCGTGTTCCATTTGAGACGATATTACCTTTGTAAAATTCATACACTAGAGTCTAGTGTATGAATTTTAGAAAGGAAATATTGTCTAGTGACTAGACAGTAGAGTATATAATGCATAGTGTAAGTGTACAGTAGGTCATTTGGGACAACTTTAGTATTTACTATCTGAAGCGTGTTTTCTGAAGTAACGTAGTGAGTAAACGCACCCGTGTCACGTGCAGACCGACAAATCGATTCGTTGACAACAATTTTCATCGATTATTACCGATTAGTATCGATCAGCTCTATTGCGAACAACGAAGTCAGCAAAAATATGCCATTTTAAGCGACTTTGGATTTCTGCTACGGGGCTATTTCTGCTAGGGAAAATTTATGTTGATTTATTTATTTTTAAGATAAGGTGAACCTGTAGTACGTTTACCTCTGTTCAGAGCAATTTTTGATTATTTTGTTTCATACAGACAAAAACCGACATTGTTTTGCATCATTTTGATTTGGAAATACTTTTCAGTCATAATTTTTCCTTCATTCAAATTTTTTCAAAATATTCAGAGAATCGAATCAAAATCATGAAAGCCAGTATTCTGAATTGAATCAATTCATGACCACAGTGCATCCTTATACCCCTACAAGGCTGTATATCCAGACTTATGCTTCTTTATGTTGTGACACTTTTGCTTTAATAATCCAAGATGACCTTTATAGTTGAGAGGGAGAGAGCGAGAGAGAGAGAAACTTAAAACAGTTTATGTGAACATCTCTCAGCTATTTGTTTATTACAAGCCATCTGTGCTTATTGTGAGCAACTGACAATCCTCGCAGCACTTCAGAGTGAAAGGTGAAGCTTCTCTTCATGGCTGCTGGCTTATTTTTAGCTTAAGTCTGTTCTGCAAGTTTAACTGACAACTGTTAAAAGATAATGCCAGCCATGTGCAATTTACCATTTACCACGGCCATGTCTCTTTAAGTTGCCCCTTAATTTAGTTCCAGAAACAGTGGCCATCAATCAGAAGCTACAATGTGTCAGCAGACTGTGAGACTTCTTGTGCCAGACGTCAAGACAGGTGGTGATGAGAGACAGCAAAGATCTCGGTTTCCCACACACATACAAACTAAGACACTGTAGGTGCCTAAGGAAATAACTGACATTTATATCACATTTCTTACCAAAAAACCAAAATCTTACTAAAAACACTAAAACAAAAACACAGACTTCTAACTTGTATGATAAACCTATTTTAATCTATGAAGTAACCAACGGCAAAGCTGACCTTCTATTCCAAGTGTGAATACCAATAATAATGCTCTCGCCAGCCAGTGATGTAAGCAGCTAGTAGCAGAATTTAGTGCGTCACCTTAATGTTAAGGATGAACATGACTCATGACTGCCAAGACAGTGAACATGAGCAGGGGTCATAAAGTGCAACATCCAGTAATCTTGAGTGTGGTTAAGACCATGATGTTGTGAGGTCTTCCTAACACAAAAGTATTACACACAAAATATATTCACTCACCCTGAATGCTGAGCATCTGTCCCAGTTTGAGCGCCGCTCCGCGCACTTTACACAGCGTCCTGACAATACGCTCTGCATTGGCCTCAGACAGGAATGGGCTAGAGTCTAGAACAGACTTTTTGTCTCCTGGGAGGAGAGATTATACAAATGAATACTCAACAATACGTTTTTAAATATAACTTAACAGAATTGTTAGAGTCTGGGCAACACAACAAGAACTGCAAAAGAAACCTATGCCTAAATAACAATGAACTTTACAGCACACGGTTATATGTACGATACATATGCGAGTCATTGATGTGTAAGGCGGGAACGTGTAATTCTGCAAATTCTACTCTGAGGGGGGTGAATACTTAATTGTGTGGGTTTTTTAAAAATATTCAATAATTGAGACATTTAAATAGTTTATTTATTAAAATACTATTTAAATGTATTTCTGTAGAGTCACTTCAAAAGAAGCAGAAAAAAAATCCCATACTAATATACTTAAATCTGATCTTGCAAAAGAGCCAAAAAAGAAATAATCAATGGGGTGAAAACTTTTCACCAAGAAACTAACTATAACACCAGTTCAACAGTTTGTCACAGACTCTCATTAACAGTCAGATGTGGTATCTGACTTCTAGTTACCGTTCAGCTGCTGGTCATTTGGAGGTGGAGTATGAGAAAATATACTACTACTACTACCATAATTTGCGGACTATAAGCAGCTACTTTTTTCACACGCTTACACTACGGCTTAAACAATGATGCGGCTAATTTATGGATTTTTACGGGCTTACGAGTTTCATGCCGCCAAAACATTTAGACTCGGTCACAGGTCACAGTGGACCAATGGAACTGTTCGAATTAAATCTAACGCGCTCACACTACATTCGTTTTGCGCTTCATGCACACCCCCTCATCAGGGAAAACACACGAGAAAATGCATATTGGTTGATGTCATGTCTCCGCCCCGTCTTGTGGTATTGCCCGCAGCTGTTAGCGGTTTAGCTGGTGTGTATATATACCGGTAATTAGATATAGAGTTAGAATTAGATAGCGAATATAGTTAGAGTCTTAGTTCTTGTTCATGTTTCCTAGCCATAGCCATAGTCCATCTCAAGGCTAGTTAGCTTATAGCATAGTTTATAGCTTAGCCTGTAGCCTAGTAGATTATAGCTTAGCCTGTAGCCTAGTAGCTTATAGCATAGCTTATAGCCTAGTAGCTTGTAGCATAGCTTATAGCCTAGTGTATATATACCGGTAATTAGATATAGAGTTAGTATTAACTCTATAGTATAGCTTAGAGTTATATAGACTTAGTTTAGAATATAGATGTAGAAGTGGTTTATAGAGTACAGATATAGAGTCTTTGTTCCATGCCATGTCCATAGTCATTGTCACGTTTCATGTCATAGTTAATGTTTAGGTTAGTTGGTTTAGTTAGCTTAGTTCATTGAGTTGGTCATGGTTCTTGTTTCTCGAGTCTGCTCTCCTGTTTCAATAAAAAGGTCTCGCCCTAACTGCACTTGCATCCATTGTGCTTCGTTTACGTCACGAATCGTGACAGTTACAACGTGGACACCTGCAGCTTATAGACAAGTGTGGCGTATAGATGTACAAAATTGTTTTACCTTTTAAAATTAGCGGGTGCGGCTTATATTCAGGTGCGCTCAATAGTCCGAGAATTACGGTACTACTACTACTACTACTATTAATAATAATAATAATAATAATTTGTAGTCTTCCTAAACAATCTTTCCCTCTACTGAAAACTGAGCCAAACCAACTTTTTACAAGTACTTTTGTACTACAGCAGTAGGTTGCTATTTACTATAAAGCTGTAAATCATTGAATCGGATTACGCAAGAAGCAGGTTAATTTGCAAGGCTTTCAGTATGGTTTATGAAATCTCTTCCTATACTTTGTCAAATGTTAGCTATAGTAGTTCTCTTGTAAATAAATAAATATAGAAACAAACAAATAAATAAATAATCTCTCACACTTAATACCGTGTCCTGTAATTGAGAATCAACGAGTTAATCAGTGAGGTCCAAAAAAGGAAAAGAAAAAAAAACAATCTCTCTCTACCACATTAACCTGTCCTTACCATTCTTTTCTTCTGGGCGCAGGCTTTTCTTGGCCACCTCAGCCAATGCTCCAATGCCAAGACCCACTGCAAGACCTGTCACACACACACACAAGGAGGAGAAGCACAAGTCCTGAAACAGGAGAACACTGAACTGTCAAATTCATAAGATGAATTTTATCCTTAAATGACCACAATTTAGGGAAAGTGTCATCTCAAGGAGGTAACTCTGGAATTCTTTTCCCGGCAGCCACTGCACCATACTACATCATTGTCACATGACCACCTGCATCACGTTTCTGTTTCATGAGCACTCCAATATATAGCTACTGTTTGTGCAGCTTTCTGGTCTTACGTATTGTCTATCTTGACCTTTGTCCCTGTACCATGTTTTGTTTCATAGTTTATGTTTAGCCTTAGCCACAGTATTTTGCCTAGTTGTCTTAGTGTCTTGGTTGATTGATTATTTATTAAACTGTTTTGAAGATCTGCACTTGCTTCCAAATTCAACTTTGCAATGTGACAGAACGTAAGACCTACAACGGAAGCAGCGGATCATCATGAAATACCTGGGCTTCACTCTGCCACCTATGTTCGCGGAGAACTACGCCACGCCACACCAACAGGAAGAGGAGTACCAAGCTGCGCTACGTAAGCAGCAGCAGGAGGACATGGAGGAGTCCGGGTACAAGCCTCCCTTCTTGTCTGAGGATGCCGCTCAGCCTTTCAGATCAGCTGAGGACGTCGCTCAGTCGCCCCGGTTGGCTGAAGACGTTGCTCCGTCTCCCGTCATACCCAAATGATCCCCAACAATGCCGCGGTGCTTGCCTGTTCCGTTAAGGAACTCGCCCTGATTTTGTGCACCGCTGAGGGCGTCGCTCGGCTTTACCGCTCCGCTGAGGACGCCGCTCCGCCATCCTGCCCGGCTGAGGACGCCGCTCCGCCATCCTGCACCGCTGAGGACGCCGCTCCGCCATCCTGCACCGCTGAGGACGCCGCTCCGCCAACCTGCCCGGCTGAGGACGCCGCTCGCCAACCTGCCCGGCTGAGGACGCCGCTCCGCCACCCTGCCCAGCTGAGGACGCCACTCCGCCATCCTGCTTCACTGAGGATGTCGCTCTGCCTCCATGTTCCGCTGAAGACGTCATATCTCTTCTTTGCTGCACACTGTATGTCACTCCCCCTTCCTGCTCCACGGAGGTCATCGTTTCCCCCTCGCTCTCCTCTCTGGCCTCGCAGAGAACATCGCTCCCTCCTGTCCTGCTGAGGAAGTTGTCCCGCTGTCCTGCCCCACAAAGGATATCGCTCTGAGCTCCAGCCTCGCCAAGGACGTAGCTCTGCTTACCTGTTCCGCTGAGGACATTGCTTTCTCGCTCCGCTCAGTCTCCTGGTTCAGCTTGGGACATTTTGCCCAGGGGGCCAGGACCGCCAGAGGAAGAGAGTGCATTTTGGGCACTCCATGAGAAGCACCCTTGGGCGGAGGGGTTTCTGTCATATATCAAGGAGGTAACTCTGGACTTCATTTCCCAGCAGCCACTGCACCATACTACATCACTGTCATATGACCACCTGTATCACATTTCTGTTTAACGAGCACTCCTATATTTAGCCACGGTTTGTACTGCTTCCTGGTCTTATGTATTGTCTATCTTGCCCTTTGTCCCTGTACCATGTTTTGTTTCATAGTTTATGTTTAGCCTTAGACACAGTACTTTGCCTAGTTGTCTTTGTTTGGTTGTTTCTTTGTTTATTAAACTGTTTGAAGATCTGCACTTGCTTCCGAATTCAACTTTCAATGTGACAAAAGGATTATTAAAATTTTGTAAAAGAAACGGCTTACATTTTCTATTTTCTCCAATTTTATTTAAATCTAACTGCAAATATTGAAATGTGGGTCACCATAAAAAAAATTTCTTTTTAAAAACAGGCATTCAAACAAATCAGCATTTTTGTTGCTCTACAGTTTCCACATTCATCCTGAGTAAGGGCTTTATTCTGAATCCAGAGCCCATCACAAGAACACTGAGGGCAAGGCAGACGAATTCCCTCCACATGTAACGATGGAACACTTCAGAGGACAACTGAAGTGTGGGACAAAGAGCATGACTTAAGCTCTACATCTATCTTAGACAATGTCCTATATGGCTTGAGCAACCAATAACTTTACTCCAGTAAAAAACAAAAAACAAAAAAAAAAACACCACTGTTACTTCCAAAAACAAACACTAATACACCTTTCACAACTTTTTGTGAAACACACAGATTACACAACACCTGAGTAAAAGTAAGGGGAATTACACAAGAAACAGTAAGAATTAGATGTAGAATATTTTAAGTGTATGTAGAAATGTTCCGAAAACAAGAACGTTTCTACTTCATTGCTGCACACTTGTAAGCTGATGAAAGAAATAACATTATAAAATAAAAAAATGTCAAGTTTAATCATAGAACCGTGCTGTAAAATTACTATCTGATGTCCTGCATAAACCAAAACAGGAATCCTACATATTGAAAAAGAAAATGATAAACAAATTGTACAAATTCCATCAACTGTGGCATGTAGTGTAATCACAAGGCCTATGAGCCAGGCAGCCTCATGGTCAGGGACGGCACATTTAACATAACCCTACATTTAACTTAGGTTAAGTAGCTGCAATACTTGAACAGATAGGTCAAACCTCATCTCTGCAAACACATTATCCCTCATCTCCGCAAACACCACATTATCCCTCATCTCTTCAAACCTACATTATACAACCCGATTCCTAAAAAGTTGGGACAGTATGTACTATATTGAAAACACATTATTTGATGTTTTACTTTGTATATTTTCAAAAATACCTTAAATTCACATCACTCATTTCAAATCTTACATAATTAAAACAGACTCCAAAAAAGCTGGCGCAGTCGACCGTTTGCCACTGTGTAACATCAGCTTTTCTTTTAATAACGCTTATTAAGCATTTTTGTGCGCTGAGTGAAGACACCATTTGGTTAAAGTTTAGTAAGCAGGAATTTTCCCTCTTCGGCCATTATGCATTTCTTCAGCTACGCAACGTTGCCTTATCTTGCTCTTCATAATGCGCCGCACATTGTCAATCAGAGACAGGTCAGGACTGCAGGCACCCGCACTCTTTGCTTACACAACCATGTGGTTGTAATCAGGGCAGAATGTGGTTTGGCGTTGTCCTGCTCTGGATGGCAGAATAT
Source organism: Ameiurus melas (assembly GCA_012411365.1). NCBI lineage: Eukaryota > Metazoa > Chordata > Actinopteri > Siluriformes > Ictaluridae > Ameiurus > Ameiurus melas. Next base: position 13,362,890 of record CM022753.1, on the reverse strand, counting down.
GTTGCTTCAAAATGTATACATATCTTCCTGCATTTAAGGGTGCTCTCACAGATGTGCAAGTTACACATGCCATAAGTACAGACAAACCCCCATACCACGACAATCGCTGGCTTTTGGACTTAACGCTGATAACAGCTTGGAAAGTCCTTTTCTTCCAACTTTTTTGGAACATGTTTCATGCATCAATTTCAAAATAAATGTTATAAATAAATAAATCTTCAAAAAAATATGCAGTTGATTATGTAAAACATCAAATACCTTGTCTTAATAAGTTTTTTGTTTAAATACAAGTCAAAGTACATTTACAAATCACTTCTCTTTGTTTTTATTAGCATTTTCCATACTGTCCCAACTTTTTCAGAATTGGGGTTGTACTCTCCAAACACCTCATCTTCAGCTTTTCAAACACCAAACAATAAAAATGCTTAGCATTCAGGTATTACACTCAAACAGAAATACACAAAATACACACAAACATATACTTGTAGCTCAGCTGAGGTTGCAGCACAGTAGTGAACTTTCCCAGAAGTGGCCTACCTTCCAAAATTCCTCAAGGAACACAGCATCTACTCATCCAAGAAGTCACAAAATTGCCAAGGACAACACCAAAGGACCTACAGGCCTCTCTTGCATCAATAAAGGTCACTTACCTCCAAAATTTGCCAATCTTCCCAGCCGTGTCACAGGAACCTTTTGCTCCCTTGCTCTCTCGCTCAGCTAAGAGTAGAACAGAGCATTCGTTAATGTCTAGCAAGGGACAGAACTGCATTTTTATGACACCTTATTAAAAAAAAAATACAGCACTTGAATGTTGTTAAGCTCTAAAGTTCCTCAACAATGGGCCTCACTTATCAATGTTTCAGTAAAGTCATGTGTAAAAGTTTGTGTAAACCAAACTGAACTAAAAATGTCTGCTGGATTTACAAAAGGTGCGAAAATTCTGATTTTCTACCAGGAACATGCACAGTTGATTTGCATTTGGTGACGGCCACAAAAAGGCAAAAATAACAATCCACCAAAACCCACAGAGCTGAAATAATGAGAAAAACGCAAAAAATAGACTCTCAAAGTTAGAAGAAAAAGTTACTCATTCACATTCATGCTAATAAAAAATATAATATTTAACAGTGTACCTGAAACTCCAAACGCCAAATTATGGAAAAGATGAATTCGATTGGAACAGAAAGTGTTTGACATGACACTGTACCCAGGTAATCGTGGACAGCAAGCACAACACAGGGAAACTGCTATGTTTCTACAGACGAGTGTCTCGGCTACTCTCAGTCAGAAGTCCTGCTCACCCTTCCTGATGTCGTTAGAAAAGCATAAGTATGCGAATGGTCCGCAGCACACTAGGTACACTAGGCTTACATCAAATTGTAGCTTGAGACATTCAGATCGGTCACTTATCGATCTCTTATGGCCCGAATAGTGTTGCACAGCATTAAAATAAGTTGCCATGGCAAACGCAAACGACTTGCACACCACCTGAGCACTTCCTCCTTTTATATAGTTGCATTCATAATTTAATAACAAGTCTTATTTTTATTAATTTATGGGGTTCGGTTTGACTGCTTTGTTTAATTAGATTTTTTATTTAATATTACTTTAGCTAATGCCACTAATATGAAACAACTGGGTTTCACAAAAGTGTAAAGAAAAATACACAATATATTCCAACTTGACAGTGTGATCCATATATATAAGTGCAGTATAAGGCTGGGCGATATGTCAGAAATATCATATCACAATACTTGAGGACATTTAGACAATACACGAAAATTGTTAAACTGACTGACAATACTTTTCTTCAACAGCAACAATTCTGTACCACTTTTTACTTTTTATAATTAAAAACACCACTATACCAACAATATCTCAGAAAAGTGTATCATTTCTCACGATATCGATATTATATCGATATATATCACCCAGCCCTAATGCAGTAATATGTCTTGATTTACATGATGTGAAGCCAAGGTTGATATTAGTTAGTCTTTTCCTGTGTAAACTTGCACACACTCGGGAGCATGAAAAGGGAACAAACATTTTTTAGAAACTGCAGGATTTTCACAAATACCAAATAAACGATTACTATGAATGTTTTACAAATAAACCAGCTTGTACCCAGACTGATAAACGAGGCCCATTCAACATTAAGAAAGTAAACAAAATAATAGTGTTGATGATGGTTTGAGGAACACAAGTTATACATAAGACTGTGGTACAAAGTTTTAGCTTTCCATTTTGTTTTGCCACAACAACTAAACTAAATCTTCTGGCAAAAACTGAATCCATTTTCCAAGTAAAACTGCAACATTACACTGTTTAAACACAGCCTGATTACTCAACTGACACTAGGCTACAAGATCAGCATTGTTTACCATTTGTTTATGGGGTTTGCTGATGCTCTGCTTGGCCTCCCTGGCTTTGTTGATGTCTTTGGCCGTGAGCCCACCTACAGACGAGTGATCCTGGTGATACGAGCGAGTCCCTGTGAACTGCTTTGTAGGATCCTTAAAGTGTTCAAAAACATTTGATTTGCCTACTGAGTGGTAGGATGTTCTAGCACTATCCACACTGCTAGCCATGAATGTCTTATCAGACTGCTCCATCTGCGTCACGCCCTCACTGTAGTCCTCCTCACTGGAAAACTCATACTTATCATCCATGCCTGTGCTGAAGTCGGTCACACTTTGCTGCTGGCTGGTGAATTCCTGCATCCATCACAGATCAGAAGGAGCAAAAGGTTATTTTAAAAGAACACCACAGTTTCAATGAAAGCAAATGCAACAGAAGAGCTCTTGTGTGCTTTGTGACACTGTCTCAACATTTATACATAGACTTTCATACACTTTAATAATACTGACAGTACAGCATTTATGATCATTTCAAAAGATCTTATTATCTCCTGATAGTCACCAACCCTATCTTTATGTGCTACTGTAAACTAATTAAAGCTTTTATGTGCTTCCCAGATTTCTAGAAATACAGGACAGCAATTAGGAGCAATCCGACACTAGAGTATCTTCAAAGCTTAAGACAAAATAGATGAGCTGGTGATAATTTGTGAAGACCTCTAGTTTACCATACAGTAAAAAAGCAGTCCTTTAATTTGAAACTACAGTTCAGTGGTTGTACCCGCTTTATGAGATCCCATAACCCACATGGTGGAAGAACAGATTATTATTTGTTATTTACTGTTTTTAGTCACTCAAAGGCAATGAAGAACCTGATTAAAATTGCCTCATTAATTCAGGTGGACTTTGAGGAGCAGAACTTACCTGAATTTTATGCATGGCCACACTCATGGCCTGCTCTGCGGTCATTTTCATGCTTTGTGTCACGGCTCCTCCACTCTTCAAGGCACTCGCCTGGGTCTCGAGCACTGCCTGGCTCAGCTTGGCCAGACCCTTCATTAGCAGGACTATATCGGTCGCCATGGCACTGCCTCACTCCCAGGAGAGTCAATCTGTAATAATTAACAAATGTAGTGTCACTTGTATCAGAAAGTGATATTCAGCTACAGCTAGGCAAGTGTTGTATATTTTTTTTATTGCAATGCTTGGGGGGGGGCAAAACAACTGGGTGCAAAAGATAAAACTTAAGCCAAAAAATGTTAGTCAACATAAAAAGTATGGAGAGCTGATTAGCTACTTAAACACACTAATAAAAGACCCAGGTGTGTCCTGTTAGAATGATTGTTTAATCAATTGCAAACAGTTGCAATCAAAATTATTCAACCCCCATTGCAAATCAGGTTTATTGTCTGCAACATGTGGAAGTCATGATGGATTCCTTGAAGTATCAGGAAATCCTAGGAGAAAAGGTCATGCTGTCTGTGACAAAGCTGAAGCTTGGGCATCATTGGACCTTCCAACAGGACAATGATCCCAAGCATACCTCAAATTCCACCAAGGCTTGGTTGCAGAAGAAGGCCTGGAAGATTCTAAAGGGCCATCACAGTCACCTGACTTGAACCCCATAGAAAATCTCTGGTGGGATTTGAAGAAGGCGGTTGCAGCACACAAACCCAAGAAGATTACTGAACTGGAGGCCATTGTTCATGAGGAATGGGCTAAGATTCCTCAGGAACGCTGCCAGAATCTCGTTTGCAGCAGGTCAGAACAGCAAAAGCGTGCTCTACTAAGTACTAAAGGTGCTTGCCATGAAGGAGTTGAATGATTTTGAAACTGGAGAAATTATTACAAATTGCATTTTCAGTTGAATTTGGGGAAACCACTTGAAGCATTTGTACATTGCAAAAGATTACCTTTTTGAAAGTTAACCATAAACTAGCATTGCAGCTGTTCAGCATGATGTAATACAGAGAGCGAGTTACATGTTACTTACATGTAGCAAGTGTTTTGGACAAGGCAAGCTCTAGTAATTCACATTAGGATGATGGGTTACGGCAATGTTTATTCATGTATTCGGAGAATGTTAATGCTGGTTAACCGGTACAGACAGTCAGTGGCTAACGGAATTTAGCTAGCTCAGTAATGTCGAGGCCAAAAGTTCTTCACAAGGTTAACGTGATAAAAAGAGAGGTTGGGGGTTACAGTAGGTTGTACTGCTTTCCACAATCTCTGTAATGCTGATTGACTTCATTGCATTGTGTGAAAAATTGTCGGTGAGGTGCTAAATGCGGGAAATAAATATTCGCAAATTAGCTAGATTTTCCTGGTGAGTCTACAGCTCCAGTTTATTCATTAGGAGATTGGAGGTCACATTTCCAAAATTACACAATTTGGGATTCTGTAACACAATTTCTCAGTTAAGGCCCAAAGACATTTGTCCATATTTTGTATCTAACAATTTTGTAAGCTTTTCAAAAGGAAGGCAGTGGGACTCTTGTCTTCCCAGATGGCAGGGAGATTTGCAGGATTTTAACACCAAGGATTTTAATAAATGTCACCTGAATTTCATGCAATTGTTTGTTTATTTTGTAAGCATTTTAACATACAAAAAAAATGCATTTTTGAATAATTGTGGGGGGGATACAGCCATGTTATTTTAGTGTTTTTCTTTTTTAACACATCTTTGTGTAGAAATGATCTAACGTACAGCATGTGTTAAATGTGATTGCTTTCAAGACAACACAAAATGTGTGCTCTTGACTAGACACGCAGGTGTGTTATAAATTAACACATGATGTGTTCGTTTTAACACATCTGTTTTAAGAGAGCATTTGTACACCAACCTTGAACATTTTTTGACAAGTGTCTGGGATTTGGGCATGAACTTGCATTCTGCTACAGGAATCTTTTCTTCAGCCAAGTGGCATGACTGAACACGTACTATACACATTCAGAGCGTCTTACGACACAGAGATAAGGCAAATCATGCAGACGTCACGGTAGTTTAGTTAAACCGGAAAACCACAGAATAGTAACAGCCAATCAAAACACCAGCAAGGGAAAACGCCTCTCTTTCTCCTATTCTCATAGCACAGGATTACGGTATTTGCACAACCAACTCACAGACAGGGTTGTTTTTATCAAGTCACCATCAATAATGATAACCATGCACTTACACGGAGAAAGAAATTCTTAACAGTCCTCATTGACATTGCCGTATTGATCAAGCTGTTTGGATTTGCCATGTAATTCAATCATAATATCATTTGAACAGCACATTTCTGCACAAAATGCTAAAGCCAAAAGCCTGGAAGGAACCACACCTAAGCTCCTCCCCTAACAGACATTGGCAAAAAAAATATGTAAACAAAGCAGATAGACAATGTTTTGTTAGGCCTAGATATGTGCATGTGATGCAATGGTGGCACAAATCAGGACTGCTTATTACTGCTCGGATCTACAGAGTTTTCAATGTATTAGATGGTAAATCTAATACATTTACAACAACAACTAAAAACAGATCACAAGTTAACATACTGCTGTTATGTACTTAACACAAGTTAAGTACTGCTGAGTCCATAATTTGAAATGTTTGCAAGTGCCATAAATTTCCACTTTAGCTGCCATTTTAAAGATAGCAATGCACAGCCTTCTGTAATCTTGTAAATCATTTCTAACAGTAGTCTGACCCTGTTTTCACACCAGCGAGCAACAAGTTATTTGTGTCGCTTGTAGTTGTTCCTCTTGTGGGTGTGGAGCGAGCACTACTGTTGTCTCTTGTGGGCATGGAGCTTCCGTCCAGCGTTTTTAGTTCAAATGAGCAAAAGTAATGGTCAAGATGTAGCCTACAGCACACAATTCATTACAGTATCCAATTGTTTTTTTCTTCAAAATGAATTTATATTTGAATAATGTGAAGTAATTGGCCAGGCTTCGTATTACTTATTAGCAGTGGTCAAAAGCTAAAAACACTGTCCAGAGACACCAATAAACAAGCTCCAGTCTTCTGGGAAGGCTTTCCACTAGATTTTGGAGCATGGCCGTGGGGATTTGTGTTCATTCAGCTACAAGAGCGTTCGTGAGATCAGACACTGATGTTGGGTGACTAAAAAAAAAAAAAGTGATAAAAAAACAAAACAGCATCATTCTTGTTGACTTGTTTACTGGGGCTTGTTAACTCACTGCATTACTTCTGTTCCAAAAACACCCATCGGAGATTACAGACCAAAATTGGGTCCCAAATAACCTAATATACACTTACTCTATACGCCCTAGTGTACAGTATGAATTTTGGAAGGGTAGTATCATCTCAGACAATGGCACATGACGCCGCTTGCTTTAGCAGAATACCCAGAGTCAGTAAACATAAAGTGATTGTTACATTATTCAGTATACACATCCACAAGATGTTCATTTTTCTGGAATTATTTTGATAGTATTCACTGGAAGAAAGAATGGTTACTCCTTGAAGAAATTTACATGTCTAATAAAATAGGAGAGGTTCTACATAATGTCTATCTAACCAACTCCCGAACTGCTTCTTTTGTTAAGCTCTCTAACTTGTGTGTATTTTGCAAAGTTGAGGAGGAAACTTTGCTTCATTTATTCTACTATTGCAATCAGGTTAAATCTCTCTTTGGAGGACTTAAGTTGTTATTCAACTTCTTTTATAAATTGTGATTTAAAATTCTCATTGAAAGATACATTTCTTTATTTTTCTGCCAGTGACCATGCTATTGATCTTATTGTTAATTTCTTTGTGTTGCATGGTAAATTTTTAAACACACAAAACCGAATTTATCAAGATTTTGCCTAGATTTGATGTCTTTCTTGCTGAGATTTCATTATTCATGTGCATCAGTACACTGTTTTAAGCTTTAAAAAGCTGTTTTCTAATCACTGCCAGGCATTAAGATAGCGTCGCTAGGTGTTAAATAAATGCCAAGCAGCGCCAGGCGTTAAGTTAGCATCACACATCGACCGGCATCAAGTTAACGCCACATATTGCTTAATAGGCACATTGATTTGCGCATTACAAAGCAAAGAGAAGGAACTTTGTTTTACAACTTAGTTTTACCATCGTTGAAGTTTTGCCAATTGTATGAATGAATCTACGGCAAGTCAGATCATTCAATCAGCAAAACACCAATGATGGCGAAGTGAGTTTTAAATAGGTAAGGATTTTGTCTCAGCTGTCCATAAATATTATTCATTATTTAATGGTGAGTGAAGGACATCAGATTATCAGACAACAGAAGTCATTTATTGTCTGCTTGCATTGTAAAACAAAGTTCCTTCTCACCATTGTTGGTGTTTTGCCGATTGAATGATCTGACTTGCCGTAGATTCCTCAACCACAGTAGAAGGGGGGCTTTGTAATGAGCAAATTGATGTGCCTATTAAGCAATGTGTGGCGTTGATTAAATGCCAGTCGGCGTGTGACGCGTTTAGTTAACACCTAGTTGTGCTTAGAAAACTGCGTTTTTAAACTTAAAACGGCATAACATTACACACAAATAATGAGCCATTTGACTTTCCATACCAACATGACCCCAGTCACCATCTGATGGAGGCGTAATCGTCAAGTGACAGTGGGAAAAAAAGTGTGCGACCAAAATCCTATGGCAGGAGAGCATTTTATATTAAATGTAGTGTAGAAGACTGTAACCTGCAAACTTTACAAAACAGAGCTTGTGTAGCTCGGAAACATGACAGTCATGCATGAGCACAAACTTATGTTTATATATAAAACGTTTCACTGTTTGTAGAAACTGGTGCGAGTTGTTTACGAGATTCCATTTAAAGTTTATTGTCATTAGATGCTGTATTTGCACGCTTGCAGTGTAAAGTCTGTTTTTTATTATAACGGGAGTGATCTGTAAGTGATCTATTAGTTATGAGGCCCTGTTGCTCCTCACTCGCAGTGTAGATGCGGTGATAAACAGTGCAGTGCGAGTGAGACTTGCCACTGTATATGAATTAAAGAGGAGAGTCCTCCAGTGTGGACATCGAAATGTGAAGGATCTGGAGAGATTCTGTATGGAGGAATGGTCTCAGATACCTTGCCATGTATTCTCCAACCTCATCAGGCATTATAGGAGACGACTCAGAGCTGTTACCTTGACAATGGGAGGTAACACGTATTGACAACGGGTGCCAGTAACTGTTGCACACCTATATTCAACAAAAAATATTTTTTTTGGATAATCCTGTGTTGTGTTTGAAATTGTTTGATATCCAAGAGAATATATTTTTGTGATTTTTTTTTTAAAAGAAAAGATTCAACAATAAAGACCATTTTTCACAGCATTCTTTGCTCATATTTACCAAGGGTGTCAATATTAGTGGAGGACACTGTACATGGCATGCAAACAGTGAATAGAAAGACACTTCTCTTTTGTCCTTACTACAAGATGGTGGATTTTACTTGGATCACAATGGAGAAACATAAGATCAATGTAAATAATGATGGGAAACACTAAATAAGCATAAATAAATAAAGACCAACCGGAAACATTAAACTGCTGTTTAAAATTGTGAAGTTGCCTCCTAAATACAAGGGGGGAAAACGGAATAAAAAACAACCTGAAGAGTTGTGTGCTGGTACAGAGGTGACCTAAGCCAGATATGTTAATCAGGACATTTGTGCAACGAGACACGGTCAGTACTATTTTTAACTCCGCTCCAATATTTCAAGGCTCTGTCTTGCATGGTTCCTGGGCAAGGAACCAAATTCAGCTTAGCTCAGCAGTGAAAATAGCAACAATGTGGAGGATCACGGATAAAGATCACCTGTCAGTTCGACTCGTACAACCTGACAATACAATGTTTTTGTTTATGACAATATTTCATCTCCCTCTGGCGAAAGCAAAAAGAGCACACTCCCTCCTTGTCTTTTATTTTGTCACCTTGGGAAGCAGAGATTGCCGAACATCAGTGCTTGACCTACAACGACTAAAAAAGGAAGTTGCTTCAAAAAACATTTCAATATTAGTAGACTCGTCAGTGTTCTTGCTGCACGTTTTCCTGCCGAACACAGAATTTTAGCGTATGAACTCGCATAATATTGTGCAGGTAAAATTCAAAATATACACGCACATTACAGCATAAAACTGCTAATAAGAGACTAGCACATAAGGTTTAACGCTCTCCACAGACGACAGAGATCTCCTAATCACTGGAATAGAGGTTGGTTTTAACCGGTCTGAGGTGACGGGGAAAAAAAGCTCTCTCTCTCTCTCTCTGTGTTGCCACAGATCACTGCCAACAAGAAACTGATCTCTGTTCCAATGAGGTTTATATACAGGTCACATTTTGCTGCTTGGAAATGTGACTACATTAGAGTGTGCATCTGTGTACTTGGTTAGTCACGTTCTCCTGGCTAACTCCACCACACTTCATAATACTTCTGTAAAAAGGAGATACCGAGAACAGCCTTTAGTGTGTACACTTACCCCACTAACATACAGTATTTCCACAAGATGTCACCAAATCCCACTATTTTTAAAATAATAATCATTTAAATAAATAAACATATTGCATCTTGAATAGCAACTGAAATGAAAATGAGAAGGCAGACCTGTGGAAATGCAGAAAGAAACCTGATCTTCTGCAATTCGTCATATTTCAGGACACAATGTTGTTGTCATGCCCTCTAAGAAGTATACACTTAAAATGAACTTCTAAAGTCTATGATTTCATGTCAAAACAAGGTCTGAACATATGCATAGGGTTAAACACTGAACTACTGAATATGTAAACCACGCCCAAATCAGCATATACACACTCTCTCTCTCTCTCTCTCTCTCTCTCTCTCTCTCTCACACACACGCCATTAAATCTCCGTCTTGCTTACTTTCATGCACAACGCTAAAATGGACACTAACCTCCACGAGTTGTACACAAGCACTTTCCCACAGCACACTGCCTTTCTGCCCTTGTGTTTGGTGGAACCATGAGGTCATGTAGGGTGTTTGTGATTGTGTACGCGTTATAGATCCGCCCACGATCGCCTGCCATTGGTCGTGTCAAGAGACTTCGCGAGCTGTTATTGCTTGGCAATTTGGACTAAAACTGACGTCACTTTCCCATAACAAACTAGTTAGCACCAATAACATGACTGCGTTGAAAGGGAGGGACACATCAGCGTCACAGGTCCACAGAGAGCTAGACACAAACATGAGAGCAGAAAGCAGAGGAGAGAAGCGCCTCTACCTGTGGCTTGTGTGAACAACCACCAGAGCTGCCCTTTACTGCTGTCATTTCATGGAAGAAAGAAAAGAAAGAAAGAAAGAAAGATAGACAGATAGATAGTTTTCTAAACAGACAGACAGATAGATAGATAGATAGATAGATAGATAGATAGATAGATAGATAGATAGATAGATAGATAGATAGATAGATAGATAGATATAAAGATGTACAGTTGCTAGATAGATAGATAGATAGATAGATAGATAGATAGATAGATAGATAGATAGATAGATAGATAGATGTAGAGTTTTCTAGATAGATAGATAGATAGATAGATAGATAGATAGATAGATAGATAGATAGATAGATAGATAGATAGATAGATAGATAGATAGATGTAGAGCTTTCTAGATAGATAGATAGATAGACATAGATAGATAGATTGATGTAGAGTTTTCTAGATAGATAGATAGATAGACAGACAGACAGATAGATGTAGAGTTGTTAGATAGATCGATAGACAGATAGATGTAGAGTTTGATAGATAGATAGATAGATAGATAGATAGATAGATAGATAGATAGATAGATAGATAGATAGATAGATAGATAGATAGATAGATGCAAAGTTTTCTAAATAGATAGATAGATAGATAGATAGATAGATAGATAGATAGATAGATAGATAGATAGATAGATATAGATAGATAGATTGATGTAGAGTTTTCTAGATAGATAGATATACAGACAGACAGACAGATAGATAGATGTAGAGTTGTTAGATAGATCGATAGACAGATAGATGTAGAGTTTTCTAGATAGATAGACAGACAGACAGACAGATAGATAGATAGATAGATAGATAGATAGATAGATAGATAGATAGATAGATAGATAGATAGATAGATAGATAGATTAAAAAAAGTTTCTATTTGTTTATCACTTTAATTTGGTTGGATTTGATATCACATTAAAAGTCGAAAAAGATCTGACATGATTTATTTTATTTTCATTTTTTCACATCACACAAACCAACCATTTTAACAGGGGCGTTTAAACTTATTATACCCACTGTAAGTTTCCTCATCTATCTCCATAACCTAAAATACTTTATAGAAATTGTGGGAAATTTATAGATCTGTGGGAAATACTACAGGGGTATTTCTTGTTTAGTGGCGTCCCTGTTCAGCTTAACATGATGGGTATTGGGGAGGTTTGCCTTTTAAGACAAGTTAATTAAGGTAATTGTAAGACCATTCTGGAGAAGGGTGGCAGGGATCCTTCCAAGATAATATTAGGTCAAAATGGCACAAAATCTTCAATGTACATTTAACAAAAAATAGTTTGTGGCAAGCTTAAGTCATAAAAAGAGGGTGGGGTAAAACAATGTATGATTTTGGGGTGACAGAACGATGAATGGACATTATTAATAATGTCTCAAGTGTGTCTATCCAGTGAAAAAGCCACTATAGATGAACATAAAAGGCATCACCATGCAACTTGAGGAACAAAAAAAGTGCAAGCCCCTGCACTGTTAATCTGCCACCGTTGGTCCCTTACACAAGGTCCTTAACTCTATCTGCTCCAGGGGTACGATTTTATGACTGACCCTACGTTCTGACCCCAGCTTCCAGTCGTGGCACAATGGTTAAGGCTCTGGGTTACTGATCAGAAAGTTGGCTATGGCATCCTCTAGTGGTGGAGATGAGTATAGCTTGGTCTACAGCCGTAAAACAGATAGTAAACTTGTGGAGTTTACTGTAGCACCCAGATTATATCCTATGAAAGTGTCAATTACTACAGACAGAGGAGGTAAGGAACTGTGTAATCAGTTATGATCAAGCTGACAAATGGTCTGAAACTGTGGGTCATCCAAAGAAAAACAGGAGGAAATCATGGTAGATATAGTCCCCTCCTAAAGTATTGGAACAGCAAGGCCAATTTTGTTTATTTCACTACATATTGAAGATCAAAACATTTGAGATCAAAACATGAATATGAGACGACAGATCAGAGTTTCAGCTTTCATTTCCTCACATTTATATTGAGATGTGTTAAACAACTTAGAACATGGCACCTTTTGTTTGAACTCACTCATTTTTCAAGTGATAAAAAATATTGTAACATTTAATTGATACATGTGATTGCTACACCAGTGTGCCCTGTTAAATCGATTGTTTAAAGAATTAATTACTTTTAATGTCTACTCTTGGCGTTTGTTGGACGTGGTCTCACATTAAAGGTGGAAAAAAAAATCTGACATGATTTATCTTGGTTGATCTGAATGTCTAATCCTAGCTTGAGCCCAAGATTTTGCCTGTGAAGGCTGCACTTGTTGTTAAAAAGGATACACCAACATCACAGCCAGAGATCTGTCTATGGGAGAAAAGCAAGCCATTTTGAAGCTGAGAAAAGAGTGAAAATCAATCAGAGGCATTCAACAAGCATTGGGCATAGCCAATACAACTATTTGGAATGTCCTCAAAAAAAAGAAACCACTGGTGTAATGAGCAATAGATACCGAATAGGTCGACGAAAAGAAAACAATCTCTATAGGGCAGAGCTGAAGGTGTCACCAATATGGCATTCAAAATGGGAAAAATAGAATAGAATAGACATTAGTGTACACACTAAATAAAAATCTTATCCACATATCTTTTTGACTCTATGTAAATGTATATATATATATATATATATATATATATATATATATATATATATATATATATATATATATATATATATATATATATATATATATATATATAAAATATGTATAAAATATGTATATATATATAAAACATATAATATATGTTATAATAGCTTCAAACTAGCAGTAGTTGGGAAAGCTTCTGCTGAGCACTGCTCCACGAGCATTTGTTTACGGTGAGGGTGATACAAGAGGGCAAGCACAGGAGAACGCAGCAAGGTCAGACACAGTAGCTGTTCTTCCAGGCTCCCACAGGTGCCTGATGCTGGTGTAGTTTGAAAACTAATGAAGAGCTCTTATAAATTTTATTAATTTGGTGAAAAAGAATATATTTTTTTATTTTTAGCACAACCCCTCAAAAAAAATATTATTTTTAAAAACTGTGGGGTTTTTACATTTTTTTTTCAGATATTTATTACCAATTACAGTCTTCAGATTAGTCTGTCATAAACAGCTTGCAAAACTATTTCTCTACCAGAGAGGATGAAATTCCAATATTTTACATCCTGTAGATTTAATCTGACATGATTTTTACACCAAAAGTTAGATCCCGACCTTCTAAAGTCGGAAAAACCCACTCAAGTCTTCAGTCTAACACATCTTGGTGTATTTTGCTTTTGTTTGCATGGACATTCATTTATTCACTTTTTAAAAAATTAAATGAATAAATTAATATGACCAGTTTAATGTCACAGATGTTTCTAGTGCTGGGAGAGCTACACACCAATAGGTGCATCTTCTGTAAGATTTAAGGAGAGGTTTAGAAGTCTCAGGACCACCAGAGAGTTGTTACTTTTGCACATACAGTATTTCTAAAACATTTTTCAGTATATAATAAAAATATATAACAGAGTAAAAATAAAACATGTTCTATGCTCTGATGCTTAATGTTCAAACAATGTAAAACAAATAAATATGGTGGTGAAATAAAAATACATCAATCAGCCGTAACATTAACCACCTGGATAATATTGTGTAGGACTCCTTTGTGCCATAAAATAGATTTTACAAAAGCTGTTGCTTGGAAGCCAAGTGAGCACATTGAACTCTTTGACATGTTCCTCAAACCATTCCTGATCAATTTTTCAGTGTGGCAGAGCGCATTATCCAGCGTTAAGAGGCCACTGCCAATAAAGAACACCACTGCCATGAAGGTGTATACTTGGTCTGCAATAATGTTTAGGTAGGTGGTACCTACCTGTCAAAGTAACAGCCACATGAATGCCAGGACCCAAGGTTTCCCAGCAGAACATTGCCCAGAGCATCACACTTCCTCCGCCGGCTTGCCTTCTTCCCATAGTGCATCCTGTTGTCATCTTCCCCAGGTAAGGACGCACACCCGCCCAACCGTCCACATCATGTAAAAGAAAACATGATTCATCAGACCAGGCCACCTTCTTCCATTGCTCCATGGTCCAGTTCTGATGCTCACGTGCCCATTGTAGGTGCTTTCATGGTGGACAGGGGTCAGCATGGGCAGCTATGCAGCCCCATATGCAGCAAGCTGTGATGCACTGTGTGTTCTGACAAATTTCTATTATAGCCAGCATAAACCTTTTCAGAAATTTGTGCTACAATTGCTCTTCTGTGGGATCAGACCAGACGGGCTATCCTTCACTTCCGATTTTCATCAATAAGCCTTGAGCGAGTATGACCCTGTCGCTGGTTCACTGGTTGTCCTTCCTTGGACCACTTTTGTTAGGTACTAACCACTGCATCCCGGGAACACCCCACAAGACCTGCTGTTTTGGAGATGCTCTGACCCAGACGTCTAGCCATTACAGTCTGGCCCTCGTCAAAGTCACTCAGATCCTTATGCTTGCCCATTTTTCCAGCTTCAAACACATCAACTTCGGAAACTGACTATTCACCTGCTGCCTAATATATTCCACTCGTTGTTAGCTGCTACTGTAACAAAATAAAGAATATTACTGTATTCACGTCACAGGTCCGTGGTTTTAATGTTATGGCTGATCGGTGTATAGGTTTTTGTAATTTTTTTTCACTGCCATCTACTGGTTCTCCTTTGAATTCGAGTTCAGGTGGTTAGATGATGAGACCATTTGCTGTCTCTGTTATACCCACAGGGGGCACTCACTTTCTGTGAAATATCATCAACAGTTTTCAGTTGACTAATAAAAGACCATAGATGGCGTGTTTCAAATTCAAAGAGAGTTGTTTACTTCCGCCACGTGTTCTTTTGGATTACCTTATGAAACATTACCTGCAGGAACACCAGCTGATATGTGTTAATCGAATGTTATGCATTTCTATGCAAAATAGTAAACTGTTGTTTTATCTGCTGTATTGCATCATTTATTTGCACTCTGCTTAATGAGAATCCTCTTTTACAATATTTGAACAAATGACTGCTTCAGTGGCATACGCCTATACCAAACATTATGAAAATCCAAACTCAGTTAAATATTTACTCATTTATGAATATTAGCATATCAAAAAATACTTTAAAAAAATATTATGCTTTGTGCACAAACCACAATATTCTCTTTCTCATTTAAACCACCTTGGCCTGACCAATTTTCATATAAGGCAAGAAATTTGTTTAGTCAGAGAGATGGAAAACCATGAGCGAGTCCTCATAGGCCTGATTTTTAAAACGTCAATTTGTGATATAATCTATATGAGTATACACTCTTACAGAATAAGAGTTGTCTACTAATGATATAAATCATGTTGTTTATAACAAACAACACACACAGAATCAGTAAATCAACCAAATATACCAGTGTTATAGAATGGTTATCTTTGTGTTCGCATAGTAAGTAAAAAGATTTGAACATTTGTCTGGTTATAAGTGAAATTTTTAGAAATACTGCTGAGACATTTTGTCCTGTAAAATAAAAATAAAAAAAGGGGGGGTAGTTTAAACTTTGGCTTGCTCCCTGGATCTGGACATGGAACATTAATTTTCATACAATACCAGCCAGTCAGTCTCATTCAAAGCAGACTGACCACTACAGCATAGCATTTTCCATTCATTTAATTGGTGTAGGTGACTAGTCTCAAATGTCATTCATGCCCTCGGTCATCTTTGTACTTGTCCTGTCTCAATTCTACGTCAATCTGCAAAATGGAAAAAAATGCAAATGTTTAAGAACCAAATCACATTAGACCAAATGCTCATCAATACCTACATATTTATCTTATCATCATATTATACATTAGTACTTGGTTGGATAGAAAATAAAATATATCATTTGTGCTTTGTGAAATGCATATAAATAGTACATACATAAATGTACTTGCAGTTTTTCCACGTGTGTTTGTGTGTGTGTATATATATATATAAAAAAAATTAAATATATATATATATATACACAATAGTCCCTGCTGAAAAACAAAACAGAATCAAAAAAGCAAAGCAAAACGATAGAAACCATTGCATTGAAATTCTAATGGTTTCCACTACAAAATACCATTACAAACCACCAGCTAACCATTAAAACCATTACCATTACTGGTTCATAATGGTATCCGCTAGACATAACATGCCACCAATAAATAGAAGGCAACAAATTACCAGTAGAGATCCACAGGGACCGCTACAGCTTACATTAAAACCAATTCAATTCCCATTGAAACCCATTACAAAAAAATTCAGTGAGGATTTCTATTAGTTGTGTGTGTGTGTGTGTGTGTGTGTGTGTGTGTATGTGTGTGTGTGTGTGTGTGTGTGTGTGTGTGTGTGTGTGTGTGTGTGTGTGTGTTGATTGATCACAAAGTGCCATGACACAAAATCATGAATGATTTTTCATTAAGTTGATGTGTCTTCATATCAAAAACTGATTCAGATCAGTCCTACATCCCATGGGAAAATCTGCATCATGCACAAGACAATAGAACAGGTATAACAAGCTTCATTAACAGCATATCTAACACTGACTGACATACTGATCTTTTGTTTGTTTGTTTTTCTTCATTAAAGATGCATTCACAGTAAAGTGATTAAAGTGGTGTGTGTGTGTGTGTGTGTGTGTGTGTGTGTGTGTGTGTGTGTGTGTGTGTGTGTGTGTGTGTGTGAAACCTTTGGGATGGTAGGCTCTTCCCATAATGCCCAGTGAAGTTCCGTTCAGTTCAGCGCGACTGTCAGTTTGAACTTCCTTCCTGCCTTGTGCACAATAAACATACCGAGGCGAGTACTCGACTACTCGAGTGCCAAAAAAAAAAAAAAAACCCTTCATCGGAGCACACGAACTCGCTTTACAAGTCTCACTGCACACACTCTGCATTACACCTCGAGTGTGTTTATTTGCGTTGTCTTTTTAAACCCCATGTACAGCTCCTGCCTCGGTCTAGCTGTTTTCTCCTATGTATTTTGAACTTTGGCGACGGGTTTTGATTGGACAGGGACCGGCAAGAACGACAGCGCTTCGCAACAAAACGAGTTACACTTACCCCCCCAAAAAACGAGGTAAGCACACGACTTTTAAACAAACGACACTTTAATCAAACCATGAACGGAGCAGAAAGAGTGCGTTTATCATTTATCAAAACGATTTGACTTGGATGTTGTTTATGGTCTGCTTTCGGGAAGATCAAAGAAACACCAGATGCTTTATGAGAGTGTTACAGTGTGAATGCAAAGTGCTGGTAGTAAACATTGTTTTTACTACAGCAACGTCTGTAAACAATCACACCAGCTTTACTAGAGCGTTCATGTCAACATTCTTGAACATGAATCAGTCTTAGTGGCGGTTTAACTGCACTGTAATCATGGGAATCATTTTAAAAGTCTAAAAACCAGATCAAGATGGAAAGGGTTTTAAAGGATAATCGCTTGGCTTGGCTTTTACGTCCATCACCAGTTCATTCATGGGGATGATATTTCCAGCCACGTGTTTATCGATTCTTCAGTAAACTACTGGATACCATCAGGATACCAAACCAAACCTGTTATTAACCAATCTGTACTTCTTGAGAACTATTAGAACATGATAATTTTTACACCAGCTTATTCTTTTTAAATGAGTGTACAAGATATATATATATATATATATATATATATATATATATATATATATATATATATATATATATATATATATATATATAATATATATATATATATATATATATATATATATATATATATATATATGTATATATTGTGAAGACAGATAAGCAACAGTAAACTAAATCGAGTGCAACCAAACTGTAAACAAACTAAACCAACTGTAACCAAACTTTACAAACTAAACAAACGCTAGTTTCTGTAGACAGAACAGGAGTTGAGGGAATGTGAGAATAAAGAGGTAAGGTGATGAATTAATGCAGGTACAGTCACTTTCATCCCTGGACCTCAGACGGCTGGTTTATTTTGTTTTGCTTTTATTTCGTTGTTTATATATTTATTGCTTCACCTTACGAATAAACCGTCTTTGCAGTAAAACGTTCAATGGAAGAAGAATATTTTCATGACTGATGGCTAATGCCACTTTTTTATTGGGAAGTGTGTTTAGAGAAAAACGTCTGTAGAGAGGCCATCATATGATTAAAATTTTTTGGTTTAAATATTTTTTTATTTATTTAAATGGAACAATGATAATGTGTAAATGGTCATCACTAATGGGTTCCTCTCGGTCCAAAACCACCAACGTTTAGCATCAGTGAAGCAGAAGCCTCACATTTTATTTTAGTGGTTTAGGACATTTCCTCTGACGTGGAGTTAAGGACAGTGAATACAATTTATTATTCTCAAACGAAACAATAGTCAAATTGGTACCTTTAGTTTTATAATGTTTGCTTGGTAGACAGTGACTTTCAAATGTGAACGACCGCCCTTAATGAAAAAAAAAGTAATGTATTTGGGACATTAAATGAAATACTTCATCATCCTCCATAACATCAACAACAGCGTTCTACTATTTAGCTGCTTTTGTATTTAGCACTGGAAGAATTGCTGTAAAGGACAACGTTTAAGAGATTAATCTGTCTTCCAATGTGTTTTGAGGTGGATCTACCACATTATTATGCTGTTTTGGAGTTGATACACAGGTATGTTGTATGCTGTTGTTTTATGCAGGCTTTTAACAGTTATTAACTGTAATAACTATGTAGTTTGCCAGAATAGAATTTATAGTAAGCATAATGATAACATCATTTGTACCCAACGTGTTTACTAATTAAGGGAAAGGTAACACGTAACCTCTGGTCCACAGACACTCTTCTTAGTGCATCTTAACAACCGTAATCGTTAACAACCGTGTTTTTCTTTTCAGCAGCTTGCAAATATACATGTATCAGCAGTGCATACAAAAAGTGAATGAAGCACGAGGGCTGGGATTATTTTGTGTTGCTCTACAAGTCCACCTTCTTTAACCCTGACTGCATGATGGTTGGCTCCAGAGGCCAGTGGGGTATAGATGACTAGGCCTAAATGGGAGGGCTTATGGACAAAGCCAGCCTTCTATTATGGCTGCTTATGCCCTGAACTGCCTACTAATGATGAACCCTAATAACCTGACTGATAAGAGCAGCCCTCGGACTGCAAGGCCTGTGCTTCCAGTGCCGGACCGATCCACCTACAGCCCACTGCTGGGAAGGAATAATGGTTCCTACAGCCCTGGTAGCTTGAGTCCTGTCTCTTCTAGCACATCTTTTGTCTTTGGCCCTGGTGTGACCAGCACCACCAACTCCAAGACACGCTCACCGTGTCGCTCACCAGACCAGCTGGGAGTGAATGTGGGCACCCGAGTGCGCAGGCTGAGCGGGACAGACCCAGAGGAGGAGCAGGAGGAGGAAGAGCGGCGTGTTGCTCAGCACCAGCTGCGCAGCAGGGAGCTCCAGAATGTAGCGGTGAACAAGAAAGTGGACCTGTTCGAGGCACATATTTCTGCTCAGGCCCAGAACAGGGAGCTTCAGCGCAGCCCTCGGCTTCCCAGGAGACAGGGCCTGAATGCTGCCCCTGTACCTCAGCCAGACAAGCTCAGCTCTGTCTCTGACTTAAGCTTTACAGATGTCGGGGGCATCCCCCAGGAGCTGCAGAATGGGAAGAACTCTCGAGGGCTGGAGAGATGTGGAGAAAAAAACAATACAATTAGTACAAATAAGGAAGAGGGTAGCCTGCAGGGAAACAAATCAATTGACAGGTTGATCTACAGTGTTTCCACATTACAAGGGGTTGGCAATGATTTGACTGCCACCAAGCAGTCGGAGATGACTAAGGACAGAGCTCAGCCAACAGAAGCTCAGTTTCAGGCAGACGCTGAGGAAAGGGGTGCCATCCCTGCCGTCATAGTGACAGACCATGGAGTAGACGCTGGGGGAGAGGGCCAGGAAGCCCAGGCCGGCTCACAGCCCCTCCAAGCGCTGCGAAAGCTCTCCTCCTCATCTGCTTCTTCCACTGGCTTCTCCTCCTATGAAGAGTCAGAGGAAGATCTCTCCAGTGACCCAGAACGCACACCAGCCTTCCTCCAGACGCAGCAGAAAGCAGTGAGTCCAAATTTTATACCTTGTCCTTCATCCCATTTCTTTGTTTTTCATCAGGGTCTTTGTTTAGAATCTATTGGTCTACACTGTATACATGAGCCATGCTCCATTTCACTTGTACTGTTGCTGACCTGGGTCTATTGCAGTCATTAGGGCCCTGTCTATAAAATACCGTTGCCAAATTCACAGTCTCGTTATTGTTGTGTCAATGAAATGTGATGTAGAGAAGAGGTGTCAGTGCTTGTCTTGGCTTGGTTACTGAGAGAATCAATGGCTCACACATAGGAAATCTCGCAGCAAGACCATCAGTGGATGTTTGATTCTTGTAAACATTGAAATTGGACAGATATCCTTTAAAACACATGGAAGGGTCATAATATGCCATAATTGAGTGTTCTTGACATTTCCCATGTTCAAGATATTTACAGTAATTTTTCCACTTTGGGTAGGTATATGAGGTCCTGCTTGAAATGTACAGAACAATGTGTAACTTCAACATTTATACCTTTACATACATAAGATGACCTGTGTGCTCGGTGTGCCCTGATCCACTGAGTAATCATATCCACTGATATTAATTTTTATCAATACTTGTGAAACGTGAGAATGGAAGGTTTTTTGAAGAAAAATAAAAACAGATTACAATTAATTGTGCGGTTTCCACAGACACACAATTTTCCATAACCTCATGATTAAAATGACGTTCCACATTAAGAGGTTCTGAGCTAGCGATTTTGCTTTCATGGCCTTTTGGCTAAAATGATTTCTGCCATGCAAAACAGCACGTGTGTTTATTTGTCTCTAATTGCATGAGTATTAGCAGTGAGGTTTAGTTGTTCATGTGTGGCTTAGGAAACTTAATTGATGTTATCAGCAGTTTTGGTCAAATTAGTTTCCATGGGGCTTGGCTTGACATTAGTAGTAGGGTTATGTTGTGGATTGTTGTGACATACATATATCTTGGTATCGACACGTGTTAATTAAGAGTTATTTTTTCCTCGTAGAGCTTTTTATGTATGGGCAGTTTACTCTTATCTTATCTACAATCTACATAATGAAACAGTTAACCTTTTGAACTCCCAGGAGTTACATCACTCCCCTATTTACTGAATAAAATTAAGATGAATAATTAAAAATTAATAAATAACAATTTAAGATGAATAATTAAAATTTTGAACTATAAGGGCTTAAATGGCCATTAAATATTCAAAATGAGTTTCACTTAACTTCCATAGAAAGCGTAATGAGTCAGCCTTTGTCTTCAGGGAGGAGTTGCGTGAATTAAATGCACCCTTTACTTCCTCTTTTGAAGCTGGTCACAGGTATGCTTCAATGTAATCTATATACTCTTCCTCATCACTGTGATAATTAGAGAGAGGGTGAGAGAGAAAGAGAGAGAGAGAGAGAGAATGAAAGAGATACTGCTGTTGGCGTCACATATTCCCCTAAATATATTTGGTTTGCTTTACTTTTCTGTGGAATGCACCTGGACAGGTTTCTCCACACAGTATGTCTACCAAATTTCTGCGTTACAAGAATCTCATACACCTAGCAGAATAGGATCCATGCGCATTCACTTTATGGGAACAGGTATTGAACATGTGACTCTGCTCGCTGTGGGCATTTTTCTCCAAACGATGGAGTTTCTGCAGCTTGTGCGTTGAACCATGGCAGAGCACAGTTCCAGTGTTTACCTTAGATGCTTAGACTAATTGTGTCTTCTTTTCCTGTGGCAAAGAGATGAGGAAAGTGGTGTGCTTTAGGGTGTTGTCTGGCACAAGTGTAAGTGTAGACGTGTAGAAGAATTTGCAGAGTGGTGCAACAAGCTTGTGAATACTTGTTATAACTAGTGTCAACTGTAAACCAAGAAAATACACTGAGGGCCACTCAGTCAGCACATCCGTTTTTTTTTCCCTTTGTTTTAAAAAAAAACAAAAACCCTTGTTTGTAAGTTGTATTCTTTGTATTCATAGTAGCTTATAAAGGCTAAAAATACGTATCCCATTCATAGTGTTTCAGACATTATATAGTTTGTGATATAGCACAGTGATTAAAATATTACATGAGTGTCCTAAACACAATGAAATTTGAGCCTATATATTGGTCTTCTTAGACATTAGTAATGATTGGCAGAAATTTCTGGTTGAATGTCTCATTTGGAATTAATAGAGCATTGTTTGTATCTAAACATGAATAGACTTCGTGACTAAGCTTTAAAACTGTAGTGGTTGTTTTCAGATTTTTTTTTTGTTGTTTTTTTTTTTGTTTCATAGTGCAAGACGTACTCTTTCCTGTCTTAATCTCTGTGCAAGTTTGCACACTGTATGAAGCGCATGCCTAGGCCTGTCTGCTTTACTGAGATGGGGCCCACGGTGAGTGGGAGGTTACAGGCGTCGTGTGTACTCTGAATATTTCCTCACTATGAGTGCATAGAATGAATGTTCATGCTGCCAATGAGAAAAGCTGGTAAATATGGCTACTATGTGCAATCAAGACCAGCCCCTAATGAGGGTGGGCGATTATGTTCTCCTCCCAGCTAGGCAAGATCTTCTTAAAGCATTTGTTTGTATATGGTTTAGCTCAAGAAGAGCTTTAATGTACTTACAACATTTTTTTTTTTTTTTGCAAACAAAAAAAAAATCAAGCTAGCATGTGTGTTGTAGAAAGCACTGGAGAGGCTGCAGATTTGGGCAGGCCTGCACTGTTATGTTGTAAACAGGTTGAATTCATCAGATCCTTTTTTGAGAATGAAAACTGGAGACATTTAATGATTTGAACTTTTGCTCAAGAGTTTTCAGTAAAAAGTTTAGAAAAAGTTCTTATCTAGTCAATACCGTCACTCGCCTCATAAAAATGGCTGCAGCTTGTTTTTGTTGGAGGATCTGAAAACTATGAGCAATGGAAAATGTAACACCCCTGTGGTTGACGGTTGCCTGGCGACCAGCTGACGTCAAGGCATGCCTGCTTCAAACAGCTGGCCTTCTTTGCTACAGCAGCTCTGCTGGAGTGAGCTGTTTCATATGCAACAGACAGGAAGTTCATCTGCCTTTTTTTCTCAAGCTCTGTTTTTTTTTTCTTTTCTTTTTTTTCTTTTTTGCGAGCGGTGCACCCCATTGCACTACAGAGGATATCCACAGAGGGAAATTACCCTTGCACTGCTAATGAGTCTTGGTTACTCGCGAGAAGACGTTGCCATGTGCATTTCTCAGACACGCTCAGACCATTGGGGAGTTTCTACTCACTAGGAAGCCACGTGTGGTGCATATTTATACCCTTTTCTGTGTTTGTGTCTGAGGACATTTGGGTTTCCCTCAGTCCTTAAAGAGGCCTTTCACTTAAAACTGTTTACTGTGGCTATCCAGTGCACGAATAGTTACTACAATGACCTGAACATTACTAATTGTTTTTTTTTTTTATGTGTTGGTAGTATTTCAAATGATGATCATGCTATCATTATTGGCTAGACTACGAGAAAACACAATTATCTTAGGAAGATGATCTGTTTAGCTAAGTTTCTGAAAAAAAAGTGTTAAAGAAGTTTAGTCTTTGATGACCCTGAGCTTTACATCACTGCAGTTATTGAAGTGGTGTCTTTGATACCCAGACTGTAGCACTCAGGCTGCTATTCCCACCATCCATAAAGCTTTCCTAGACCACCCCACATCTCATAACAGCTTATATACATTATGAATAGACTTTTCTCAAGGACGTAATACTTAACCACCTTGTGCAACATTTCTTGTGCTCAAATCATAAAATGCATGTCATGACAAATGTGGAAAAAGCCAGAACATGAAACAAACACAATAAAGAGTAATAATAATGAGTTAATGTTTTTAACTTGTCCTCTCTAACCTGTTGATTCAGATTTTTCTGGACTGTAACAAACTGAAAACCTAAAGTAAATCTTATAAAATATTATTAGACGGTTATTATTGTCAACTATCTCTTGATTTTGGAAAGATTTCCCTGCTTTGAAACAGTCATCCTGCTTACTCAGAGACATTAGAAAGAAAATAGAAAGCTTGCCAGAAACTTCCACAGCACGTCTGGTTTAGGAGGTAAATAAAGTTATGTTCTGCAAGTTGGTGTTTGATGTTATAATTTGTGGATTAATAAATGACTTGTTTTCGCCACAGCCCTATTTTTTTCTGAGTATTCTAGGGCATAGTGGTAGGGTTCATGTAAAAAAAAACAAAGAAAAAAAAACATTTATATTAGTAATTTGGAGGCCTTATATTTTATTTTAGCATTATATTTCAGAATGTTTTTTCATCTACTGGTCATTGTGTATGACCTTTCGATGTGATAGCTGACCTTTTGAGTTAAAGCTGATGTATCATCTGTCACAATGAAAGGCTAACCATTTGTTGAGGACATTGCTTTAGGTCAGATTCAGAAACAGCTCACTAATTGCTCGTGGCGAGTTTCTTATCTGAACAAGGATGTCTGCGTTTTTTGTACACATTTGGGTGCAGATGTGGAAAGTATTGTCACCAAGTGCTGGTGCTTTCCTGTCTTCACTTGAGAGGTTCCTCTCGACGGGTTAAAAGCCACTTCCTTCTTCAGCAGCTCTCAGTGGAAACTTAACAACGCCAAAGAGGTTGAGGGGATGCTGCAAAAAAGCGTCATCCATTTCCTTATGCTCATTATAGCTTGCCTGGCTTTTATCAGAACAATGGCATGACCAAGGGTTACCAAGTGCTCTCCTTACGATACGGCATTACCACTTCCTCTATCCAATTTTACGGACCTGAAGGCTATTGATAGCAAGCTCATACAATGAGTGTGGGAGGAGAGCTGAAGGCAAAGCAAGTAGCTTAGACCATCACATACAGATGGAATACTTTGCTTTCCTGGTATTCCTGAAAATCAAACAGCTCGAAGGCAAGGAGGGCAAACTTTTATTGCTATTTCTGTTGGGTTCACTGCTCAGTACTGAGAAATGACTAGGAATCAGCAATAAAGGACTGTGATCCTAAGCAAAATGAAAAGACTTATTGGTGCTGCATGCAAATATCTACACTAACCTTATGTCAATGTTTTCCCCTGCACCTAAAGAGTTTCAAGATGGTTTCAATATTATGCTTGCTTATATAAATAGAAAAGAGGTCATTCACCTGAAACTCTCCCTTTGACCTGATACTCATTGCATATGAATGCATTTAACCTCTTTTATGACATTTTGTTAGTGGTCAACATTAACAGCAGGAACTCTATTTATTGAATGCAAAGTTATGTTATTTTATGTTTGTTTGTTTGTTTGAGATCTAAAAAAAAAAACATACGGTCTTAACCATGCAATTTATTAAACACTCTTGATTACTTTTGATAGCGAAATAGAAATCACAATAGATGTACACTGTTCCTGGTTCTAGGCACTACAGCCATGCAAATATAGTCCTGTAGGCAAATAGGGGATTTTTCACAATTATAAACTAGTTTGAATGTAAGCTCGTCTTTTTAGTGCGACAAACATCAACAACAATACATTTATATTTTTGCATAAGGCTATGATCAATATAATCAATATCTTCTATTTTATCTCCATTTATTATTTCCATTCACTCTGATTTGTTGATAAAAACCCAAAGGTGAATAATGAATAATAAAGAATAATTATTATTATTTTACTCCTACCTTTACCTTTCTCTACCAAATCCTGTTTTTGTGATGTGTTCCTAAAAGCTCCTAAATGTGTTTAAATTGTGTTTGAAACCCCTTTAAACATTCTGTTGGTTATTCAAAGTGGATGGCTTCCAGTCATCTGTCTCCAGAAATTTTAGGTAAAAAAAACCCTCAATATCACTTTGACACAAATTATCAAGATGACCTCATATAAGTCTGAAAATAATAGTTCATCTCCTGTTCACACTGTCTGACAGACAATTGAAGCCTAGTTCCTCTAGTCGAGTTGGACTAGAAAAATAATTTTGGACATTTTTATCAAAATAAAATGAAGCGAATTTTGGGATTTTCTTTTGCTGATGGTGAGTGGTACCTATGCAGAGGTACTGTTTGGTTTGATACTGTTTTCTCTCTTGCTAAGTCTTATAGCCTCAAGTGACCTCGTTTTGATTTTGAAGGACCCTGAGATTTGCCTAGCTTAGCCCTTTTGGTTTGAGTCTAAAGGCTTTCCATATGGCCCTGGTGCTAGTGCATACCACATTGGCACATTTGCATTGCCTGAATGTTTTTTTAATGCTATTGTGCAAAGAAACAAATGACAGGCCTCTTTGCCCTGCCTTCCTTTCCCTCAAGTTCTGCCAGAGAGTGCTCTTGTATGCACACTAGACTTGCACAATCCTGTTGGCATCATGTCGTTTGCCTCACACATCTGGGGTCTCCTTCTTCCTGCAATAAATTTTCTTGCCACATCTGTCATTCTCATCACCAGAGAGATTCAGGTAATAACTAACCTTTTGTTTTACTGCCTGTGGAGTTGGGCTACCTTTTGTTTGCAGTATGGCCATCTAATCTATTATTATTATTATTATTATTATTATTATTATTATTATTATTATTATTATTATTATTATTATTATTAATAATAATAATAATAATAATAATAATAATAACAACAATCATCATCATCATTATCATCAATATGTGATTACATCATAGTTGTTTATTAGCCAAGTATCAAAGGGAAATTCCTCTAGCAAGTGCTCTCAAGAATGTAAACTCTAAGGTAGAATAATTATTGAGCATTTATTACTGAACAGTAGTGGTGTCTCTTATAAATGAATCTGAATAAAATTCCCAATTAAAATGAACCTATAGCATCACCACCATAGACTGTTAAATTAACCTAACATGCAAGTCAGCCGTGTCTGCTTTTATTTCTCACCGTTGATGTGTCCCACTTGTTGATTTTGTCTTGCAAGCTCCACATATTTCCCTTAAACCATGAGCATAAGACGGTTTAAAGGTGAGCGAAAGTATCCTGTGATATGCCGATTCCCTAGCAAACGTTGTCCGTCCTGACTTATTTTTAGAACTCAAATAGAGTAAAACCACAAAAGAATGATGGACAGACTCAAATAGAGTGATACCATCCTTTTAAGGAGAGCTCCATCAGAGCAAACTGGACTAACATGGTTTGGTCTAGCAGCTTGAGAGAACCGAAAATACAGATTTACTTTGGGTGTGTATTTTCAATGAATCGTTCTAGTGCAATACGGTTGCTGGTTTTCTGTGGTTTTCTTGACATGTAAAAGAGGTTGTACACTCTATATGTGATGCTGTAATTAGGGCTATTTACAAGGGCATGGATGACATTTCAACATACATAATGTACCTGTGTGTTCTCTATTGCTCTGTTCTGTAGCAGGGGTGGGGGGTTGGGAGGACGGATCTGTGTATATAACCAATCATGGTATATTGAAACTGATTCTGATAACAATATATACTCATATGATTGCTTGTTTGTTTTCTTGTTCTCACTTGTATCATATGGAGGTGTGCATGACTTGCAGGTGCTCAGAGATAAAGAGTTATACATCCTCATTAAAAATGTATCTTTCTGCATAATTAGTTTTAGATGAGTAGTTCTGTATATAGTTTGCGCTATTAAATAGAATGTATTAAGAATATAGTTACACTAACATTACACTAACTTTGTGCGTTTTGTCGTAAGGCATCTGTCAGGCTGATCAAGAATAGTCAAAGTGATGAACAAATACATGCAAAACATGTCTCTGGTATTTTTACCTAAAGGTGGTCTGGGGTAACCTCTGCTTTTTGTGTATTTTAATATAGGAAAATGACCCCCTCCCACCCGAAAATCTCAAGAAACCACCCTCAAAGATACTTAAATTACTATAATAATTGATAATAAATCAATGTTTAGTCAGATGTGCTGTCAACTGTTTTTTTTTTTTTTACCACAATGTTTAAATCTCTCACTCTGTCATTTAACAGCATAAATCATGGAAGAAGATCAAGAACATGGTGCAGTGGTCACCTTTTTTAATGTCCTTCAAAAAGAAGTACCCTTGGATTCAGTTGGCTGGCCATGCAGGTAGGTTTTAGTGAATGCATAACATTTTACAGCCCGTTTGCTTTATATTTATAGGAAGATGTGGAATTTATTGGCAGCTTTGTTAAAGAGCAGTATAAAAAATGGTTGTGAAAAATATAATTGTCATTAATTTGCTAACTTAAAATGAAATCAACCCTTTAACTGAATTTAATTTATTCCAAGCAAAAAAAATAAATCTCATGTCACAATTTCTGGCATTTAGTAGTTTGTTAAACCTCCCTTTGCCAACGCAACAGCGCTGGGTTTTCTCCTCTAATGCTAGAAGAGTTTGTAAAATCCGAGGCGGCATCTCCTCGAGACAGAATCTCTCCAGAGCCTCCAGGGTTCTAGGTCATCTGTTGTGAACTCTCTTCTTTATCTCACCTCAGAGGTTTTCAGTGGGCTGGCTACATCATAAGCTTGATTCTGTGCTCATTGAACCATTTTTGTGTGACTTTTGGACGTATGTTTTGGATCATTGGCCTGCTGGAAGATCTCAGCACAGTTGTAGCTTCTTGCCAGATTTTCAGTTAAAATCTTTTGATCCTTCAAGGTTCCCAGGGCATTTGGAGGAAGCGTAACAGATCATCCACTATATTTAACAGTCCATTAAGATATCTTTTTTTCTGTCTCACCGTCCTTCTTTTTTAATGCCAAACACACCTTGAGCATTTTTATTGCCAAAAAACTCTATTTTTGTCTCATCTGACAACACAACCCAGTTTCAGTCAATGTTCCAGTCATGTCACTAGCATCACTAGGCATTTACATTTGTAGTTATATGAAAGAACAGGCTTTCTTGCAGTCCTTCCAAATAGTTTGTTGGCATGGAGGTTGTGTTTAATTGTAGATTTGGAAATTTTCAACCAGGATCCATGAGCAAAATTTTTTGCTTCGCCCCTCACTGTGTAATTCCTAATTATTGGCCTTACAGTGGATAGGGGCATTTTCAGACATGTACATAGCTACTGCCTGATTTACAAAGGTCAGTTTTCATTTGTGTACTTTCTGATTAATTTCTGAAGTAATTTGACCTTTGTCACCTCATATTTATACCCCACTGAAACAGGAAGTCAAGGATGGCCACTTATTAATTTCTAAATTAATTCATAAATTCCTCAGGTGAACTTAAAGATCTAAAAATGAACCTGGTCCAATTACATGTTTTCATAAAGAAATTTCTCAGGGTACCAATAATTATGACATAGTTTTGTTACAAATATTTATATGTATTTTCTTCGAAGAAATGTATCTCATATATTTATTGTGATATTTATCTAGTTAATCTCAAGACATTTTTTTGATCATTTTTGTACCAGTGATTCTAAAGTTTAATGTATTTGGATGTTTCTGAATCTAAGTGTAATATGTATAATAAAGTGTCATTGTGATAAAATCCTCTTTGAAAGGTGGATTACTCTTTAAAAGGCTTGGGATCTGTGACAGTTGCTGTCATGCCTCTCTGTTCATCTCTCAGGTAATTTCAAGGCAGGTGCATATGGCTGCATCCTGAAGAAGCACTGTGAGTGTGAGCAGCGCTGCCTTATCCGGTTGATGAACGACGTGCTAAAGCCATATGTCCCAGCCTACCACGGTGATGTGGAGAAGGATGGCGAGAAGTACAATCAGATGGAAGATCTGCTGGCTGAGTTTGAGATGCCCTGCGTCATGGATTGCAAGATGGGTGTCAGGTTGGTTTTAAAGATATGCACTAAAGATTGTTTTAGTTGTAGTCTGTTTTGCACTGCCCACTGCTGTTCCACTGTCCTTTGGTATAAGTAAACCCAAGTGTCAAAAACACTTTGAAGTTGTACAAAAGTGGACTGTGATAGGTAATTCCAGGTTGTCCAGTTTTGTAGTTGGACAGTTTTGTAATTATTTCTCCATATCACTCCAAATCTGTATTTGCTGAGCTGTTATCTGTATAACAAATAGCAATACACAGTCACAGTTTATTGATGTGGAAAAGTTTCCATTACACAGGACATATCTGGAAGATGAGTTGACAAAAGCCAGGAAGAAGCCCACTATGAGGGGTGATATGTACCAGAAGATGATTGAAGTGGATGCAGATGCCCCCACACCAGAGGAAAATGAGCAAAAAGCAGTTACCAAACCACGCTACATGCAGTGGAGAGAGACCATCAGCTCTACAGCCACACTGGGCTTCCGCATTGAAGGCATCAAGGTGAGATAAATGAGAATACTTTATCCAAAAATGCTTAATAGTAATTTTAAACTAATTCCAGTGAGCATCAGTGTGTGGGAGCAACTCTGGCTAACTTTCATTTATTATAAGCCACACTAGCAATGCACACTATACCAAAATAGTTAGTTATACAGAATATAGCAGAGACGATCAAATAGAAAGATTTGATAAAAAAATATAGAACAATAATATATATATATATATATATATATATATATATATATATATATATATATATATATATATATATATATATATATATATATATATATATATATATATAAACATCCATTGAACAGACAGGTTTTCTGTAGAGTCTAGTTAGAAACATATTCCATGATTCAGCCTTACAAAACATTCAATAGGGTGATCCTTATGTGAAGCCATGACTGCTCAGTCCAGTTTTTTCCGATTTTGAAAATGCAGAAAGTAACACAAAATCAAGCAACCTCCGCAATATTTGGAGGAGCTTTCCATTTTTTTTTTTTAATTACCGCAGATTTGGGCCTAGACGCACCATGTGACGTCATCACAATGCGCATTCAGCCGTCTTCCATTCATGTGCGTCGAACATGAGTACAGCCAAAAGGTCTTATTTACCAACAAACATCACCACGAAGGACCGGGCAAAACAATTTCGTGCGATTTGCGATTTTGCCAATTCAAGTCATTTTCTGGAAAAAAAAAGCATACATTGCAAAAATCAAGTGTTTTTGGCCACAACAATAACAAAAAAATTCTGTACAGCGTGACTGATATTCCCATCGCTATGAATGAATATTGCCACTGATTTTAAGTACGTCCCTCATATTTATAAATCACTTGTTAAATCTGTTTCACAGAAATCAGTTTGTCTACTTTTATGTTGTGCCAACAAGCAGCTAAGCTAGCTAAATTTCACTGAAGAAGGTAGTAACAACTAGCTAGCAAGACGTATAAATAAACAACAAATTTCTGAAACGTACGCAAATAATTGAACAAATTTACAATACTTACAATTTATTGACCATGTTTACAAATTGCAAAGATAAGCTATACTGGTTTTATAAAACTGGATCATGCTGCTGACCACTGTTGCAACTTTTGCGAGCAATCTACAAGACTGCAGTTGACTAACTGGCACCGATATATTTAGGTTTGAAATGCTATCAGTCAACTTCATTACCGTTTCAATGATTGGCAGTTGGTTATGGGGTTCGGCCCCTTTGCGAGATCTCTCAGTGACCATATAGAGAAGCCGTGCATCCGAGCGAGCCGAGTGTATCTGTGATACACTCACTGACTCCCAGTGAAGCATGGCATCTGGGTGGCCCCACCCAGATGACGCATTAAAAGCTTGTTGTCCATTGTACGTTAATCTTTTCTTCATTATAACAAACTATACTTAAATAGTCGTACATCAGTGGAGTATCTATCAGTGGTGTATCACTCTGGCTTCTGTTGGCATTTTCAATCAGGCTGCGTTATTCATCAAAAACAGTTTGCATTAAATAAATGTACAGTGTGATACTACAGTAGAGAGCTATTTGAAATTTTGATGCATTTAAATATTTATAGAATTATAAATTATACACTTAAATAATACCACTGAGAGTGCTGAATAATATATAGACACATTGGTAAACATTTCATTGCTGCATTTTACTGAAATCTTAGGGGAGATTGTGCTTCCTATGTAGTCTTAAAGTAAAGGAAAACTAAATGCAATGTAAGGTCCTGTCTTCATAAACTCAAACACAGTGCTGGTCTTGTAACTACAATATATAGCCAAAAATATGTGCACACACGTGCGATTCTTCCCCAATCTGTTACCACAATGTTGGAACCACACAATTGTATAGAATGTCTTTGTATGCTGTAGTGTTCAGTTTCCCTTCACTAGAACTAAGAGACCCAAACCTGTTCCAGCATGACACAAAGTGCACAAAGTGAGCTCCATGAGGACATAGTGTGTTAAGTTTGGAAGAAGGTGGAATATCTCGAGTGTCCTGCACAGAGCCCTGACCTCAAAGACACTGAACACCTTTGGGATGAACTGGAACACAGACTACACCACAGACCTCCTCACCCAACATCAGTGCCTGATCTCACTAATGCTCTTGTAGCTGACTGAATACAAATTCCAACAACCATGCAAACTCTAGTGGAAAGCCTTCCCAGAAGATTGTAAAGGATGGACTAAATCTGGGATGGGTTAGGTGTTTTGGCCATATAGTGTATGTATAACTACATAATGAACAAGGTTCACCAAAGTACTGTAGCAGCACAGGACTGTCATTTCTGAAGAAGGTTGACTCGGATGAATGTTTCTGTCACCCATAAAGCCTGGTGGTGGCACCTCCAATTGAACACAACATCAGTTAGTGACAGGCAGCACAAGATTCTGTTTCTCGAAATCTAGCCTTTCACACACAGTGGCGGTTGCTATGCAAACCCAAATAAGTCCTCATAGCAAAATGTCAAAAGAACAAAATACTGGTCAGAATGCCTTGGCTAATTTAATTAAACTAGGCTGCCGTGGTTGCATTAAGTCAGACGAAGAGAGGATTAGGGGAACCTTATTTGGTCTGCAGCTTTCCAAGTGTCTTCATTAAGGAGTTCTCTCAGTGTGGTGTGTGATGAGAAAATGACTGGAGGTTTCTTTTCAGACTTTCCTCTTGTGTAAGGCCATAGAAGGCTGTGACTTACTTCTCCCTCTTTCTCTTTCTCTTTCTCTGTCTCACTCTCTCACCCTTTCTGTTGTCATGGTCCAGGGATTCCCTGTGATTGCGAGTTTGAAGAACAGGCTGCTGTTGTAATGTCTCAAGAACTGAACTCACTGTTTAGATTATGTCTGTCTTTCAGCTTTGAGTGAAATGATGGTTTGATCAAAGTCTAGGAATACAAAGGATTAAACTCTGTATCGATTTAACATCCATATAACAAGTGTGTTAAGATTTTAATAAGAATAATTTAGAATCCTGTTTTATTTATGGTAAATTAATTAATTAAAGGTAGTTTTCAGTTGTTTTTGTAGTTCATGCATTTTACTGTAATGTGAAGATTAGATTCTGTGATTAATTTAATGCTTACTGACATTGTATTAATAAATCAACCTCTAATTCCTGACATTTACTTTCCTACTCGCAGAAGGAAGATGGGACAGTAAACAGAGACTTTAAAAAGACCAAGACTCGGGAACAGCTGACTGAGGCTTTCCAAGATTTTTTAAAAGGAAACAGGAATATCCTGGTAAGAGTGTGTCTGTGTTTTTGTGTTAGGGCCTTTTGCCAATGTGAAACTCCTGTGGGCTGGGGACCAAGTAGCTATGAGAAAACCTCAAAACACCCCTCAAACTCCCAAGGGAGGTTTGATCAGGAGGTTGTTAAGGGTTTCCTTTGTAGCTTACTTGAAGCTTAAATACACTTCAGAGAATCTGTTTGGGGAAGATCTTCTCCTTTAACATCACAACACTTTCAGTTCTCCAAATTAGACAGAGTGTTTTTTGTTATCAATCGTTATATTCCCCATTTGATTGTTTCAATTCTTTTTATTTTCCTTTAGTGTACATTTCACAATTTGCCAACAAGAGGCATGATTGATTATACATTTATTCAGTCCTGTGGGAATTTATATGATTGTACTAAATAGTATCTGTCTGAAATGTATATTGTTTAAGAGCTGTTTATATGTATACCTGTATGTTTATATCAAATTGAGTCAATTTTATTCTTGGGCAGACTAAATATATCAGCCGG
Organism: Ameiurus melas; assembly: GCA_012411365.1. Taxonomy (NCBI): domain Eukaryota; kingdom Metazoa; phylum Chordata; class Actinopteri; order Siluriformes; family Ictaluridae; genus Ameiurus; species Ameiurus melas. The sequence goes on along the minus strand of CM022753.1, from coordinate 13,328,210 downwards.
CTGCAGGAAATCAAGGAAACCCTGGAAGTGTCACCTTTTTTCAAGACACATGAGGTAAACAGCACTGCAATTGCTCCTCTCAATTCTGGTTACTTTTTGTCAGTTTGCTGCTAATCAGCAGTATAGAGATCTAACTCATGTTGTCCAGTTTCACAGCTTTGTGCAGTTTTGTAGCAATAATGGCATCATTCTGGACTCAAATTTAATTGGATTTATGCAAAGCTTAAGCTTGGCCCATGACTACAACTCTAGATTGTGCTAGTTATTAGCAGTTTTCTTAGGGTTAGATATATATTTTTTTCTTTTAGCATTGGGATTAGAGGTGAAGTCAAAATTGGTAGTGGAAATCATACTTTAAACAGGCTTGAAATGTTTCTTCTACTGTCCAGTCAAAGCATTCGTCATCTTTTTATGCACATTTGGAAAAGTAAGCAATGGTCTGGCCCATGAGAGTGTTTTGGCAAAGGATGAATTTTGAAATGATTTAAAACCACATATCTTCTGTTCCATGCTGACCTGTAGACTTCACACTATCTTAATCTTAATGCAAGTAATGTTCTGCTTGATTTACTACTATAGAACACTTTTTTATTGCTTTTTATCAAGTATTTAGAAAAGTCAGACATAGGCATGTACTTGGAGGGCACAACTGTTTACGATTCTTATCCTTTTCCTACTTCGCCCATGTTTAGGTGATTGGCAGCTCTCTCCTTTTTGTCCATGACAAGCATGAAAGGGCGAAAGTGTGGATGATAGACTTTGGCAAAACTACACCACTGCCTGAAGGCCAGGTCCTGAACCACCGCACCCCATGGTTGGAGGGCAACCGTGAGGACGGCTACCTTTATGGTCTTGACCACCTCCTAGACATTCTTATCAACATGTCAAAGTCGATGTAAAGAAAAGGAGATTGCTGTGTTTTATGATGTTTTTAATGTGCCTTTATTGACGTCCCTTCACTATTTTCTCTTGTGGGAATTCCCACTGATATCCCAATATTTCTATACTTAATCAATCCTTGTCAATCAATACAAAACTTGTGCTAGCAAGCTATTATGATTGTGCATAGTCCAAATGAATCTGATTTCGCAGATTTCACATTACAACAAGTACAACTACGTTGTTCTTGCAGCCACAAGAAAATCTTTTACACTGCTGTACCCCCATTTCTCTTGTGCTGCAAATGGCCACTTGTATGACTGTAATTCTTCCGAGAGTTGAGGAGAAGTCAGTGAGCACGTTAAAAACAGATTTGGAACACAGGGCACGTCCTCCTTTTCCTGAAGTTCTCTTTATTCTGCCCTGGGTAGATCACTCGCACTACAATACAGGACCTGCCTGGGTTACCACAGAAAGCTACCCCCCATCAACCCCCCAACACACACACATACAAACACACACTGTTTGCGAAATAGAATGGCCATATGTGCTGTGTGTATTTGTATGTATGTAAAGATACTAAGACTGTACATATAGTATATAAATATATATATATAGTATATATAGTGTAGAGATTGTACAGTATAATGTTTCAGTAGTGGAGGGCACTTGGAAGATTTTCTGCAGCTTAATACTTAATGCATCCGAATGTACAATTCCACTATTTTCTACCTTTCATTTGAGCTGTTTGTATAAAGCTAGTGTTGCAGTATCAATTATTCGTGCCTTCATCTCACTGATGGTACTTGTAGTAGCATGTGCATCAACTTACCTTTGTTTTAGAAAAGAGGACGAAGAAGAAAGTGATCATATTTTCACCTAACGTGCGTTAAATGATCTCCAAATTTCTTATGCAGTTGTTTTAGCTTCTCCTAGTATAGCATCTACAAAGCTGAACTTGTAGGTTTACAATCATATTTCTATTTAAATGGTATAATTTTATTTTCATTTTTTTGTGATGTGTAGTTATATGATATTTATTATATAGTGCCTAACTGTAATAACTGACAATAGTTGTAGTGTTACATTGTGCCTATAGTAATTTATTCTACACGCCTTTTAAAAAAAACAAACAAACAACAAAAAAAGATTGTAACAGGCCCAAAGTCTCACCAGTAACATTTCTGGATGATGGTGCTGTGTGAAAGGTGATATTGTGCACAGTTAAAAAAAAATGCTCACAGAATGCTAAGCTGGCAAAGCATCATACTGGTAGCTCATAAGCAAGTAAATAAATATACTGTAAAGGGGAATTCTACTAGTGTTTCTAAAAAAGAAAAATAAAAAATGCATAAATAAGTAAAAACTGGGATAATATTATTTCACTGAGAAGTCATATAAAGTCATGCAGAATGTTTTGAAGCAGTATGGCCCATTCTAGAGATATGTACTGACTTAATGTATTTACAGTGCTTGTGCAACTGGGGTCAGTACATCTACAAAGCAAAGACAGCTGTTTTGCTTGTTATGAAAACTTCAAGTGAAATTACATGTGTTTCTACCCCATTGCAATGCTTCATCTGTATATTCTGATGTTAACTGATACAGCTCAAGATACATAGAGTTAATTGACATTTTAGTACACTTATTACTGCAGCCTAGTATTTTTCTAATAAGAAACAGAAACTATAAGTCAGGGCTTCTCAAACTTTTTGGGTAAACAAACGCAGACATTATCAGTTTTGAAACTTTCTGATGTGTCTTGAGTGTTGTCATGACCTGTGTCTTAAATCAAAAATTCTGACCTTGCATGCAGAAGTATTTAGATCTTTCGGTAGGTTCGACTCCACATGAGAGGTTTTTAAGGTTACATGTAATAGGAAAACCAGTTAGTGTTAGTACTTGATAAAATGCCCAGTGACCCCATTTGTAAATCAAGCAACCTCATGTAGGGTCGTGACCCCTAGTTTGGTAACCCATGCTCTTAATGAAAGTAGATGTTGACTGCTTTTAACTATAAGCTGTTTTAATACAAAAACTTACATATGTTGGGGGTCAGGATTTTGTAGTGAAAATGGCATATTGCTGAATAGCATTTTGGACACAGGGTTTTTGAACAATTCTGAATGTTGTTTACTTCTCAACGTGCAAATTATGCAGAAGTATTGGAAAATTGCTAGGATTCCAGTTTAATCCAAAGTGCTTTTTATGTTCTGTTAACAGTTCACCTGTAAATTCATCCACACAGTATGCCTTTACAGTTTTGTCTATTCAGCTAGCTATTTGTCTTAAAATCAGTGCAACTTGTATCGATACATTTCTTTAGAGCCCCTTTTTGAAATAGGCCATGGCCGTTTGTTATTAACACATGAATGTCACTTAGACATTCATTTCTAAAAGCAGTTCAGATCAACAAATTATCACCCACAGACTCATGACTTGAAGTGCATCCGGTTCAGATTGAGGTGAATTCTACTGTTTGCATGGCTATTTGCTATGCAAATCCGTCAGTCTCTGCTCCGGCCAAACATTTGGCTGCGGTCCAGCGAAAACAAAGCCTGCGATAAAAACTCATTTGTGTGTGAGTGCCTGCTGAAAGACATTTGTGAGTTCATCAGCTGGTTTATTGTGGTTAATTGAATGTGAGTAAAGAACAGCTGGAACTTTACAGTCAGCACCATAGGGCATGTTTATTTCCATCCATCCATCTTCTAGTTAAACTGTGCCAAACTAACTTAATCATCACGTGTATTCCCCAGTTTATCATCTATTGAGCTATGCACTTTTATTTGTAAGTCCTAAAGGAACAAACAAAGGGGGGGAAAACAGTAATAAAGTGTGTCATGCCATTAAATTGCAGACCATTGGCAGAATCAAACTTAAGCTGAAGATTGTCATCCTTTGAGATGTCTTTTCATGTCATTTGTATGTTTTGTATTGTGATACGTGATCCCTTAAAATGTGCACTTAAAAATTTTCAAAAAACAACAACAAATTCATGTTCTATTCACTAACTATCTTATCAGCAAAGGCCTCATTGACCCTAGCCGACTGTTCTGATTTTATAGCAGTGCTACTGTAAGATTTTAAAATACCCAGAACGTCTTTGTCTCAGGTATTAAGTAATAATAAGTATTAGGTAATAAAATAGTTTATTGAAATAAGCTTAAATAATTGCCGGTTTGCACTGGTAATGAGTGCAAATTGGAGATCTCTGATAAAAAAAATGTCTGTAGAGCTATATATAAATATGAGTTTTAAAATACTGTTTGTAGAGAAACTTGCTCATTAAGGTCCATATTGGAAGGAAGGAAGAAAGAAATAAAGAAAGAAATAGCAATCCAAGTGATGAGTTGAAAAGTAGCACAGCTCATAGTGATGTGCGAGTTGATCTTCTATAGCTGAGCTCTAGGAGTAGGGCGCCCCCTAGAGTAATGGTGCTATAGTATAGGTGCTATGTAAGCGTAGTATATAAAAAAAAGCCTAAAGCAGGCTACTTTTTGACAGCTCTTAATAACTTTTGAGTTTTAGTGCATTATTTTGTGTGTGTGTGTGTGTGTGTGTGTGTGTGTGTGTGTGTGTGTGTGTGTGTGTGTGTGTGTGTGTGTGTGTGTGTGTGTTTTCAAGGGTGTCATTAAATGCCTGTGACATTTTGCACAAGAACACTAAATATAGCTGCATGTATCTTCTCTTTGTTGTCTATTGACTTGGTTATATTAATTTTGCTTTAATGCTTTGCTTGGTGAGAAGTTTCATTTTGTCTTGCTTTAGTCACACCTTGGTTTTATTCTGCAGATGATCTCCAAAGCCCTATCAGCATTTTAATATTTAATATTAAAGGGTGCGTTTTGAAACTGCTTGTCCCAAGAGATTGTTTGCTCTCTCAGAACTTGCTCTTGTGCTGTAACCTACTGTACATTTTACTACATGCATAATGCAACAAAATATGCTTGGCTGTACAATTTAACTGAAGTAAATTAACAATTAGTCGAACATTGCTATGTGTTTCCTGTTCTTCTGTTCTGCTCCAGCACAGAAAACAGCCACAGAATTATGAAGCTGAACTCTGCTACATTTTGTCACAGACAGTTCTACACAATAAATTGTAGTTTAATGTTGATTAATACAGAGTTAAATGAGAACTTCATGGTCCTTTGCTAGTATTTCTGGGCATATATTTATTTAATGTTAAAATAAGTCTAAACCTTAAACACTCATTAAATAGGAGCAATTGGTGTGCCCAGTTATGCCAAAAGTCCACTAGTTATCTCCAAAACCACTGATGGGGGTGCATTATGTAAATTAGTGGAAAATATATAATGCATTAATTAGCCCACATATCAGAAAGACTTTAAACATACACATGCCATTAAATTATTATGACAACAGCAGCAACAGCAAACAGGGGTTAAACTGGGATGTAAAAGGTGAAAAAACCCTACTTACATTTTAATCAGATAAAAGAGAAAATACAAACACTCAACCTTATTTGGAAAGCCTGAGTGCAGAGTGTATATGGTCTGTGTCTTGTCTGAGTGAACAGAGGGCTGTCTATACCAACACAATATATCTGCCTATGCAGAGGATTAATATGTAATATGTAAAATGTCGTGACTAGTATCAGTACAACTGAGTGTACAATGTTGACAGGGAAGTGAGAGCAGATTTAAAAAATTATAAAACAGTGCAAATCAGTATCTACCTACAAACATGATTAGTAACAGACTAGAAAAAAATTAAGAATTTTAAATTTGCATTCTAGATTTGTGGCATTTGGCAGACGCCCTTATTCAGAGTGACTTACATAAGTGCTTTGAACTCTATCAGTCCTCATACTTGTTCACTATGTCACGGATTAAGAGTACCATTAGTGAAAAAACCCTTTTGGAGACGTAATATAGTAAGAAAAGCACACAGACAACACTTTTTAAAAAGTGCTAATTTAAGTTCTTCTAAGTCTTTTAAGACTTTAGATGTTGTCTGAAAACTGCCAGCTGTTTGGGCATCTAGGTGAAAGTTCATTCCACCACCAGAGAAGAGCATTGATGCATGCCTTCCTTGTACCCTGAGAGATGGTGGGTCCAAACGAGCAGTGCTACAGGATCAGAGGGAGCGTGGTGCAGTGCGGTGTGTGATAAGTGCTATGAGGTAAGTGGGTGCTGGTAAGTTTTTATCTTTGTAGGAAAGTATCAGTGTTTTAAATCTGATGCAGCAGCTACAGGAAGCCAGTGGAGGTACGTAGCAATGGGGTGGTGTGTGAGAATTTATGAAGGTTGGAAACCAGTCGCACAGCTGCATTCTGGATCAACTGCAGAAGTGGAATGGTGCTCAAAGGCAGGCCTACCAGGACTGTGTTGCGGTAGTCCAGTCTCGAAATGACGAGAGACTGAACCAGCATGTGAGTGGCCTGTGTGGACAGAAATTGACAAATCCTTCTGATGTTGTAAAGACGAAATTGACATAAGCGTGTCATATTAGCGATGTGAGAGGAAAAGGACAGTTAATTATCCACGGTTACCCCAAGGTTGAATCACTTGACATGAACAGCAGTTCAGTTTAGCTGAAAAAATAAATAATACTTTCATATCATTCAGGTGCTGGAGTAACTGTAGTGTTCAAATTATGAGTAATATGGCATCCTTAATGTGGGGGTACCTACATGATATCATGATATATATATATATATATATATATATATATATATATATATATATATATATATATATATATATATATATATATATATTTATTTATTTATTTTTTTACTAACTCCAAATTGATATATAGATATTTTTCATGTTCTATAAAATAAAGATTTGCCTGCTTTCCTGTAAGTCTCATCCAAAGATGGAGATCCTAATGAGTTGCCTTGACTTTATTTTTTTTTGCTACCGATTGCTCTGCAATTCGATTATTATTAAAGTAGATGTACTATTTTGTAGTGAAGAATTGTCCACAATAAAATTATGAAAACTAAAAAATTATCTATATTTAAAAATTAAAAACTGAAATCACTTATTCCCCTACATCATTTACACACTTTAACCCAAACAAGCATATGCTATGCAGCTAATTTCATGTAACTCTGAAGCAGTGGACACAAACCTCTTCCTGGAGCTCTACCTTCCTGTAGGTTTCCTCTGCAACCAAAATCTAACACCCTGTTTTAGTTGATCAAGAACTTTTTAATTCAATGATTAGATGGTTAGCTGGGCATGATTATAGGCTTCAGGAAGGTAGATGTCAAGGTTGATGAACACTGCTCTAAAATATGAACTGTAACAGAGAGCCAATGGGACATTGTAGCATTATAGCGGTTCTACACCGCCCCCTAGTGGCACTATACATCTCAGTAATGACAAATATCAAGCTAAAGTAAAGAACACACTTCATGTCTCAAAGCTTCACATATAGTATCCATAATTTTTTATAGGCATTTAACCATACTTGAAAAATCATGTCATTAAAAAGGATAAACTTTTTTTTTAAGGGATAAATCTGTTATGTAAGAAAAGTTTTAGGACTATACAGATTATTACAATCATGTCATTAAACTTTGAGCACCTTAACATTCTTCTTAGAGTTGAAAAAAGGACCTAGTTATATCACTACAAACTATCCACCAATATATGAATGGAAAAAAGGAAAAAAGAGACCATATGGAAAAAATACAATATGTTACATTTCTTAGTAAGACGTGTATGAAAGTGGTTTCATCTTGTTCGGTCCCTAGTTTTCTGTGTTGTCTGGATCTGTACAGACTGTCTGCACTGAAAAGAAAAAAAAACTTAAGAGAAAAAATATTAATATTCTTATCTACTTGTATTTCCCATAGACTTGTCAAAACTAAACTGTCATTGTTTCGAGTATGTTGACTTTCTTCTTAGTCTTGCTTCTACATTAGTTCAGTTCCACTGTGTGTCCTAGTTCCTCTGAAAACACTGGGCTTCCTTATTTAGTCATGCTTCATCAGACCCACTGACTGTGGGATAGGAACTCTTGGAGTGAGTCCAGTACAAGAGAGAGGAACACGAACACACGCACACACGCACACACACAAACACACGCACACACACACACACACACACACACACTTACGTGCACAAACACACAAGCACGCCGCACACACACACACACACACACACACACACACACACACACACACACACACACACACATTGCAGTCTTCATGAATTAAATGTGTAAAACTGTAGCTAAATATAGCTATGCCTGGACCTAAACCTACCCTCGACCTTAACCCTAATTAAAGGCAAATCTTATACACATGGGTACCAAGACATTCTAACATCAGAAATGTCTACGCCAATATGACAATTCAGTCTAACTGCCCTGGCTAAATTATTAATAAACTAATGCTACTGTGCATATAATATCATACAAAAGTGAGTACACCCCTCATATTTTTGTAAATATTTGATGATTTCTTTTCATGTGACAACACTGAAGAACTGACACTTTGCTACAATGTAAAGTAGTGAGTGTACAGCTTGTATAACAGTGTAAATTTGCTGTCCCCTGAAAATAACTCAACACACAGCCATTAATGTCTAAACCGCTGGCAACAAAAGTGAGTTACACCCCTAAGTGAAAATGTCCAAATTGGAGCCAATTAGCCATTTTCCCTCCCCGGTGTCATGTGACTTGTTAGTGTTACAAGGTCTCAGGTGTGAAGGGGGAGCAGGTGTGTTAAATTTAATGTCATCGTTCTCACACTCCCTCATACTGGTCACTGGAAGTTCAACATGGCACTTCATGGTAAAGAACTCTCTGAAGATCTGAAAAAAAGAATTGTTGCTCTATGTAAAGATGGCCTAGGCTATAAGAGGATTGTCAGGACCCTGACACTGAGCTGCAGCATGGTGGCCAAGACCATACAGCGGTTTAACAGGACAGGTTCCACTCAGAACAGGCCTTGCCATGGTCGAGCAAAGAAGTTGAGTGCATGTGCTCAGCGTCATATCCAGAGGTTGTCATTGGGAAATATGAGTGGGGAATATGAGTGCTGCCAGCATTGCTGCAGAGTGCCGCACACTGCATCAAATTGGTCTGCATGGCTGTCGTCCCAGAAGGAAGCCTCTTCTAAAGATGATGCAAAAGAAAGCCCGCAAACAGTTTGCTGAAGACAAGCAGACTAAGGACATAAATTACTGGAACCATGTCCTGTGGTCTGATGAGACCAAGATAAATTTTTTTGGTTCAGATGGTGTCAAGCGTGTGTGACGGCAACCAGGTAAGGAATACAAAGACAAGTGTGTCTTGCCTACAGTCAAGCATGGTGGTGGGAGTGTCATGGTCTGGGGCTGCATGAGTGCTGCCGGCACTCGGGAGCTACAGTTCATTGAGGGAACCATGAAAACCAACATGTACTGTGACATACTGAAGCAGTGCATGACCCCCTCCCTTTGGAGATTGGGCCGCAGGGCAGTATTCCAGCATGATAACGACCCCAAACACACTAAAGAAGCTGAGGGTGAAGGTGATGGACTGGCCAAGCATGTCTCCAGACCTAAACCCTATTGAGCATCTGTGAGGGCATCCTCAAATGGAAGGTGGAGGAGCACAAGGTCTCTAACATCCACCAGCTCTGTGATGTCGTCATGGAGGAGTGGAAGAGGACTCCAGATCAGTAGGCTCTGTTTGGCATAAACACTTCTTTGTCCTCAGTTTGTCATTTTGTTTATTAGCAATCATTGCTCCCATAGCAATATATCTATCCTTAAGCTTCCTCACTTTATTGCTCCCAAAGTGATGCAAAATGAGATGACATTATTGTTCTGTTCATTGCTGTTGAATTATCTCACCACTGGGAAACAGAAGTTTTCTAACGGAACAAATGAGCTTGACAGAATGATGTTTATTGATGTACAGCTGTTTATATCTCTTGCAGGAGAGACAGTAAACAACTCCTGCAGTGAAGCATGGGGAGTTGTGAGTGATCAAACCTGATCCTTTTAGGACCTGTTCTTCTAATGTCCTTATTAATAAATTAGCACATGGACAAAATTTTAACAGTTACATGCAGGAATACAATAGTTATTATTAGGCTGATGATAAGCAGGATTTTATGGTTGAAAAGTGGAAAGATTGCAAAAGTGTTGTAAACGTGCCTATAACAGTACAGGTAAATATCCTGTGAATTGTTTTGCTTAATAAATCCCACAGAAATTGACATAGGAAGATCCAATTCGTGTTTATACTAACTTATCTGATAAAGTACTAAAGTATATAAAGTAGGTTCAGAAAGTATTTAGTTGAATTTTATTTTATTTAATTTAAAATAGAAAAATTCAATTAATTGAATATCATTTAGAAATGCACACACCTGTGTGTATAAGGTTCTACAATTCACACTACATGTCAGACCAAAAAGCAAGCCATAAAGTCCAAGGAAATCTCTGTAGACCACTGCTATTAAATATGAGACATAGACCTGGGCAAGACTATAAGACCATTTTAAAAGCTTTGAAATATCACAGTGGGGTCCATCATTAACTGGGTTAGAAGAGCTTTGGTCAGGAAGGTGACTAAGACCCCAACAGTCCAACAGAGCTTCAGAAGACCTCCACAAATATGTGAAAACCTGCCAGAAGACAACCATCTCAGAAATTTTCCATTATTCTACTCTATGGTAGAGCGGCTAAATGTAATCCACTCCTGAGTTGATGCCGGTAGCATGAGGAAAATTATTTTGGGGTCTGATGAGACAATGTTGAACTGTTTGGGACCAGTTTTGGGAACTCCAAACACATCTGCCAAAACCAGGCTAATACCATCTCTACCATGAAGCATGGAGGTGGCAGCAGCATGCTAGGTTGTGCTTCACAGTAGCAGGGACAGGAAAACTGGTCAGAATTGAGGTAAGGATGAATGCAGACAAATACAGAGAGTTCTTTGAAGAAAACCTGAACCAGAGTGCACACAACCTTGGACCTGGGTGAAGGTTTATCTTTCAGCATGACAAGGAGCTGAAGCCTACTGCCAATACAACACTAAAGTGGCTTTGGGCAAGTCTCTGAATGTCCTTGAATGGTCCAGCCAAAGCCAAGACTTGAGGCCAATAGAACATCTGTGGAGAGAGCTGAAGATGGCAGCTCACAGATGCTCCATGTCCAATCAGATTGAGCTTGAGAGAATCTGCCAGGAAGAATGGGATAATCTGCTCAAATCCTGGTATGCAATGCTTATAGATACTTATCCAAGAAGAAGCTGTAATTTGCTGTAAAATTATAAAACATTTGTTTTTTCTTTGTCATTATTCATTATTGTGTGTACATTAATGGCAGAAAAAGTAAACTTAATCCATATAACCATAGCCAGACTGGTTAGTTTTAGTATTTTTGAAATTGCTGATCTCTTGAGATTTTACTGTCTCTAAAGTTTACAATGGTGTTAAAAACAAACAGCAATGTGCGAGAGGTCAAATGTGAAAGGCTACACTTGTCTGAGCTGACAGGAAGGTTCCAGTAACTCAAATAACCACTCTTTATAAACATGGTGAACAGAAAAGTGTCTCAGAATGAACATTCAATCTTGAGGATTCACATCACATTGAATCAAAAGATCAGGTTCCTCAGACTCAGCTAAGACCTGCCTGGTCTTTTTCCAATCAAAACTGTCTAGTTATAGTGAATTATAGAAAGTTACTTAGGCCTACTACTTAGTATGCAGATCCATCCATCCATCTTCTACCGCTTACTCCTTTTTAGGGTCACGGGGAAATGCCAGGGTGCATCGGGCACAAGGTACAAGGTACACCCTGGACAGGGTGCCAGTCCATTGCAGGGCACAATCACATACACACTCACACACTACGGACATTTTAGACATGCCAATCAGCCTACCATGCATGTCTTTAGACTGGGGGAGGTCACTGGAGTACCCAGAGGAAACTCCCGCAGCACATGGAGGACGTGCAAACTCCGCACACACATGGACATCTATTGTTGTTGTCATAGTTTTTTTCTGTTGTTTTTAAATCTTGTATTACAAATATAAATCTTGTATTACAGTACATCTGCTACTAAAAAAAAATATAAAATTATAAAATATTACTTACATTTTAGTGATGTTTCTTACTGTGATTTATATTTAATATGTTCATTTGAAATTGGTTAAGAATTTGTCACGGGGAACCTGGAGCCTATCCCAGGGAGCATCGGGCACAAGGCAGAGTACACCCTGGACAGGGTGCCAGTCCGTCGCAGGGCAGGATTTGGAGAATATTTATTAAAATTATGTTATTTAAATTTATTTATTGAGATGTTATAGGTGTCACATTCTTCATGGCAATCCCCTGCCCAAACCTAGTCCTTTGTTATAGTTTTTCAAGTATTTGTTTCTTTTCCTGCCTTCTGGCCGTTTGTTAGTTTTGTTAATAAAGATTATTTTCACTTGTATCTCCATCACACCTGGGATTCATTACACCAGGATTATAAATATGCTACAAATAAACACCTTTTTAAGGGTGTCACTAGGGAAAGTAAAGGCCTAAAGCAATGAAAATACAATAGTTTGTTACATAAATATCCAAATATGTCACTAAATATTACGTCACTTTACAGACATAGATTTCTGTAAAGCTTCTTTGTGACAATGTCCTTTTTGAAAAGAGCTATAGAAATAAAACTGAATTGAATTGAATTGAAAAATGGTTTTTGGTCACTTTTGACAAAGGGTGTACCATGTTTCAATAGAATATGATATAAATATTTTAAGTGTAGAGCAAAGGTGATGCATTCAGAGATATCAATTTTGTTTAGGGTATTTTGTTTCGAAAGCAAGTTAGAAACGATAGAATTCAGCCCATTTAAACACCCCAGGAGGGGTAAAATACATTATTCATTCATATGTCCTACACAAATATGAATACAAACATAAAAATAGATGGAGTATTGGGTTTTGTTTTATTTTGTATTTTAAGAAAGCTTGCCTGCTTCAGGGACTAAAGTTTTTTACCTTAGGCTGTCAAATGGTGCAACAGAAAAGTGTTCACCCCATGACACAGCCATCCATGGCCAAGAGAGCAAAACTGAAAAATCTGAGTAGGAGGAGCTGTCTGCTGTATGATAAGAGAAAGCGTACTAGTGGGTTTGAATTGCCAAAGACTAAATTAGGGAGAAAATTGAGGGAAAATAAATAAATAAGTTTTACTTAAATTTTAATAATAAAAAACAGCTTGCTGAAACTCATGAGTGTCATGATATCAGTAAGGGAACTCTGAACTATAGTTCCCAACAGCCACAGCTTCATTGTCACCTGCACCTGATTCACGTTCCTGGTAATTAGCACTCTTGTATATAGTCACAGGTTGCAATGCACTCTTTGTCTCACGTTATCGGCTCACTATACCTTTGTCTATGCTGCCATATTTTGTCTTTGCCACAGTGTTTTGTTTTCTTGTTGTAGTGTTTCATTTGTTTGTTTGTTATTAAATGTTTAAGAATCTGCGCTTGCTTCCGTTTGTACTTTGAATCGTGACAATGAGGATAGCTGCCAGGCAAAACCGCACTACAAGATTTGAAACTAGAATATGTTCTTGCATACGAAAACATAGATATACATATATTTTGGGGCATTTTTGATTTTCATTATATATCTGTAATATCTCTGACACTATATGCAGATCCTGGCAACCCTACTAACAGAACTTCAAATTCATTACTAATGGGTTATTAGGCTTTTTTAAGCTTGATCTGACATTATGAGATATCAGTCCCACGACAACAGTTTCGTCAGCAATTGCTGAAGGTTAAGGAGGGTGAGACATGTCTGCCCACCGGTACTGCTTTTGGTCTGCCTGTCAGGAAGTTGGAGATCCACTGACACAGGGACAGGCTAAAGGTCCTCCAACTTTGTGGTGGGTTTGAAGGGAATTTTAGTGTTTAATGCTGAACTATAGTGAACAAACAGCATTTTATTATATTTTCCCTTCCTGGTGTCCAGATGGCTCAGGGCTACGAGTAGGAGGTGTGTGATGGAGTCACAAAACAACTATGCTACAGAAAATATTCTTATTTTTATGCCACTGTCCGGTGTAAAGGCCACTTTGATTAACATGACAGCATGTTGGACTCAGCACCGCTTTGAATGAAGGTTAATAAAAATGTAAAAATAAAAATATGGCACTTTTATTCATTCCATGAAGGAATTTTATACGCATAGAATATACTTGTGATTATTTTGAAATCCACTTATGCTCAATTTTATGTGTGTACAATAAATATCTCTTCGGTAGGTCTCACAGATATAATGACAGATGAAATTATTCAACATGAATGGAGCCAAATACAAGCAAATTGTTGAGAAGAACCAGTTCCAGGCAGACAGACATCTGCATTTAGGGTGAAAATATATGTTCCAACAGGACAATAAGCCAAAGCACAGGGCAAAAACTACATAGAAATGGCTTTTTAAAAAAGGTTTGTGTTTTGGAATAGCCAAGTAAAGACCAGACTTAAATCCAATTGAGACCTGAAAATTGTTATCCACCAACATTTTTCAAGTCAACTCAAATCTGTAATTGCTGCAAATAGATGGTTCACCACGACAGGGTGAATACTTATCAATTAAGCAGTTTATATATATATATATATATATATATATATATATATATATATATATATATTGTAGCGGGATGGTCGATGCACAGAGACACGGAGGCGAAGGTAGCGCAAAAAACTCAGGCTTTATTCTTGGTTTGGTAGAGTGTATGTCCCGGGGGTGTGTGTGTAGGTCCGCGGGGCCGGGCTGACGCCGTGACGCTCATGGGGGCGTGTCGGGGGAATCCCGGAAGACGCCTCGGGGCTCTCGGGCAGTCCCTCAGTGCTGCGCGTCGTCTCGGCCGGCGTGGTCCTCGTCCGTGTCGGTGCCGTCCGCCGAAGTACAGAGAGAGAGAGAGAGAGAGATTAGTCATCCACAATAAAAGGGGAGCACGGGTGAATACCTGTACGAGGGTCTGTTCGGACACCAACCGTTTCGGTAAGTCGGTACTCCATCTTCCCGGGCGGAAGGGCGTCCTTTTATCTCCGCCATCCGGGTAGTGAGTGGTGGAATTCTTCCGTCCGATCCTCCAATCCCCGGACGGTACGGCATCGGTGGGTCCTCCCCGGCATGGCGTCCCTTCCGGTTACTGCCGGTACGGCCAACGGGGCTGCCCCGCCCGTGCGATCGGCAGTTGGCAAAGGAGCGATTCCCTTTCTCCTCGCGGCCGAGTGCCAGTCCGTCGCGACAGTACCCCCCCCAGCTTCGAGCCTACTGCCGCCGGGTGGTGGGCCCATAGCGGTCCCTCCGTGAGAGAGCCCGTCTGTTCCCTGTAGGGTCCCCGCCCGGTGTTGGACCTGGAAGCAGAAGTCCTGCAGGGCGAGAAACCACCGAGTTACCCTGGCATTAGTGTCCTTGGCCTTGGCCATCCACTGGAGGGGAGCATGGTCCGTCACCAGAATGAAGGGTCGGCCCGCCAGGTAGTACCTCAGCTCCTCGATGGCCCATTTTATTGCCAGGGCCTCCCTTTCTACTGCGGCGTACTTTCTCTCCGCCGGGGACAGCTTCCGGCTGATGTAGAGTACTCTTCTCCCTCGAAGGCTTGTGAGAGAACTGCTCCCAGCCCGGTTTCGGAGGCGTCGGTGTGCGAAGGGGAGAAGGAGAGGCGAAGTCCGGGGTGTGCAGCACCGGCTCGCTGGTGAGGGCCTCCTTCAGAGCCCGGAAGGCCCGCTCGGCGTCGGCTGTCCACCTCACCTGGTCCGGCTGGCCCTTCTTTGTCAGGTCTGAAAGAGGAGAGGCTATCGCCGAGAAGTTAGGGACAAACCTCCGATAGTATCCCGCCAACCCAAAGAAGGCACGCACCTGTTTCTTCGACGAGGGCCGAGGGTAGCCTTTCACCGCTCGACTTTCTTTGCCTGGGGCTTTAGCATCCCGCGCCCCGGTCGCGGTATCCCAGGTACTGCGCCTCAGTTAGCCCAAGGTGACATTTCTTGGGGGTTGGCAGTCAAGCCAGCGTCCCGGAGTCCTTTAGAACCTCCCCCAGATGGAACAGGTGGTCCGACCAGGTAGGGAAATGGATGACTACGTCATCCAGGTAGGCCACTGCGAGCTACTGATGGGGCCGGGAGGACCGATGTCCATCAGCCGTTGGAAGGTGGCCGGGGCCCCATGTAGCCCAAGGAGGGGAGGACCCGGTACTGCCAGTGGCCCGTGGCGGTGCTAAAGGCCGTCTTGGGTCGAAGCTCGGCCGCCAGGGCCACTTGCCAGTACCCCTTGGTGAGGTCCAGAGTGGAAATGAATCGGGCCCTCCCAAGGCGCTCCACAAGGTCGTCCACTCAGGGGAGGGGGTAGCTGTCAAACTCCGAGACCTGGTTGAGTCGGCGAAAGTCATTGCAGAGCCGAATACTCCCAGGGGCTGTTGGACTCCTCGATGACTCCGTCTCGTAGCATGCTCTCTACCTCTTTCTCCATGGCCTTACGGGCGCCTGCCTGGGACACGGTAGGGCCTCTGCCTCACCACTACCCCTGGAGGTGTTTTTATGTGGTGGCGAACACCCTTGGGTCCTTCCTGGGGAGGAGGAGAATACGTCCGTGGATTGGGTCCACGAACCCGCGGAGCTCCTGTCTCTGGGCAGGTGTGAGGTCCTCCCCGAGGTCGACCAAAGCACGCTTGTTCTGATCTGTGTCTAGGGCGGCGTATGCTGAAACGACCGGGGCGGGTTCCACCCACATCTTCAACAGGTTAATGTGATAGAGTTTGCCGTCCGTTCTCCTACCGGGCTGTTGCAGGCGGTAGTTGACGGCGCCCTAATGCTCTAGAACGGTGTACTCCCCTGCCAGCGGGCCAGGAACTTGCGGCGCTTACTGGGTACCAGCAGAAGTACCTGGTCCCCTGGGTTAAACTTCCCGGGGCTGCGCCGGGGCGGTTTACACCCACTGCTGTTCTTCCTGGGCGGCGCGCGCATGTGTTGTTGGACTATCGGTCACACTCGGTCGATCCGGTCTTGCATTTCTCGTCATATTCCACGACCGAGCGATGCCGGGACGACTGTTCCTCCCAGGCTTCGCGGGCAACGCGTCAGTAGTCCTCGAGGGCGCCGGCCGAACAGCAGCTCAAAGGGGTGAAGCCGTTGGATGCTTGGGGGCACTCCCGGACCCCAAAAGAGTACGTAAGGGAGGAGGAGGTCCCAGTTCCTCCCTTCTTCGTCTACCACCCGCCGCAGCATTCGTTTGAGCGTCTGGTTGAAACGTTCGACCAGCCCGTCAGTCTGGGGTGGTAGACCGACGTCTTCAGATGCTTCACCTGCAACAGCCGACACAGATCAGACATTAGCTTGGAGACAAAGGGCGTACCTTGGTCGGTTAGGATGTCTTTGGGGATCCCCATACGGCTGAAAAGGAGTACCAGTTTCTCGGCGATGTTGGGGGAGGTGGCTTTGCATAGTGGTACGGCCTCCGGGTACCGGGTGGCGTAGTCCACAATCACCAGGACGTATTCGTGACCCCGGGCCGACTTGGGGGGGGCCCCACGAGGTCCATGCCGATCCGTTCAAAGGGGACGCCCGATGGTGTAGAGGGATGAGGGCGCCGCGGGGCCTCCGGGGAGCGGTGCGCTGGTGCACTGGGGACACTGCTGGCAGAACCTAAGGACCTCGGCGCTCATCCCGGGCCACACGACCGTCTCCCTCAGCTTTTCCACTGTGTTCCACGGTCCCAGGTGACCGCCGAGCGGGTGGACACGGGCGAGGTGCATGACGAGGGGCGCCTTCGTCCCTCGGTACCACCAGGAGGTCTACCTGCTCCCCGCGCGGTCGGCCCGTTGGTAGGAGGCCACCCGGACGAGGAAGTACGAGGGGAAAGCGGCTCAGGTCGGGGTTTTGGTCGACCCCCTAACAACCCGTACCTGGGCCCAGCAGTGCTTGAGTCGGTCGTCCTCCTTCTGTTCCCGCCCAAAGCTCCCCTCTCGGGTTACCTGATGGACGACACCAGACATAGGGTTAGTTGATATAGCGTCCTCACCTTCGGGAGTGGCGTTCCCCGTTGTCCTGGGCCGGGTAAGCGGTCCGGGCCCAGGTCCTCTGCTTCCGACGTCGTGGCTGCCCGTCTCGTGTCCCGGCCCGGCGGGCATCCTGGCCAGTCCCTCCCCAGGAGTAGTGGTACGGGGAGGTCAGGGATCACGCCTACATGAAGAGACCAGCTCCCGGTCACGCCCTTGATCGGCACCTCGGCTGTCGGGACTTCTCGGTGTCCCCATGAATGCAGGTCACAGTGAGGCCCCCCCTGGTTGGAGTCCGCTGGGGAGGATGGACGGTCGGGCGAGGGTCACCGAGCTCCCGGTGTCCAGCAGCGCGGATCGGCCTACCTCCAATCCACACCTTCTGGGTGGGCCCCTCCGGCAACTGTCGTACATGGAGGGCGCAGCCGGCCAGCCAAGGTTTCTGGGTCGGTCCGGGAGGCCCCAGTTCCGGCTCCGTGGGCATGGGCTCATCGGTGGGATTTACGGGCGGGCGACCCGGCGGGTTCGCCGGGGGTGCTGGCTGGGCGTGGCCGGACAAACCGGACTCCGAGGCCCCTAGAGGTAGGTCAGAGGGCTGTGGCTCTTGTGGGTCGAGCCCGAAAGGTGGCGGTGATGCGCTCCAGGGCCGTCAGGAGCTCCGGGGGGGGGCGTGGGCGCTTGGACCCCCACGGCCTGTCGTACCATCCGGGTAATGCCCTCAGGAACCGATCCATCGCCACCTCTTCCGCCACCTCGAGGGCGTGTGCTGGTCTGCCGGAGCCACCTTTTTGGTGAGGCGGATGAGGGTGTTCAGCTGCCTGCGGGGGCTGCGCCGCCGGCTGATAGACCCAGCGATGGAACTCGGCGCGCTTGGGGAGAGCCTCGGCCGCACCACCAGGACGCCCTCCTTCATGGTGGGGTAGTCCGCGCCCCCGCCCCCCCGGCTCGAGACTGTAATAGGCCTCGCGGGCCTCCCCTGTGAGCAGGGGACCTATGGCGCGGGGCCAGTCCTCCTTATCCCAGCCCCCGCGCGGGCGATGGTTTCAAAGGTCTCGAGGTACGCCACCGGTCGTCATCAGGAGCCAAGGGGGGAGTAGGCGGCGGAGCTCACGTCCCAGGTCCGGGAGAGGCGTGGAGGCCGGGGGGACTGTAGCGCCACCAGCGTCTCTGTTGCCGCCTGGAGGCTTTCCGTAAGTTATTGGGTGACGGCCTGTTGCTGTATACTGGCCTTCACCAGCTGCTGTAATGTCTGCTCCATTGTGTGCGGTTTTTTTTTTTCCTCTTTTTTTTTTTTTTTTTTTTTTTTTTGTTGAAAAGGAAGAAAGACTGATAGTCTCTCCTTCTCTCTTGTGTTTTTTTTTCGAAAAAGAAGAAAAACTGATAGTCTCTCCCTTTTTTTTTTTTTTTTTTTTCCTAGGTAAGGGCGCGGTTCATGCTCGCAGCTCCCTCCACCAGTGTAGCGGGATGGGCGATGCACAGAGACACGGAGGAGAGTAGCGCAAAAAACTCAGGCTTTATTCTTGGTTTGGTAGAGTGTGTGTCCCGGGGTGTGTGTGTAGGTCCGCGGGGCCGGGCTGACGCCGTGACGCTCATGGGGGCGTGTCCGGGGAATCCCGGAAGACGCCGCCGGGGGCTCTCGGGCAGTCCCTCAGTGCTGCGCGTCGTCTCGGCCGGCGCGGGTCCCGTCCGTGTCGGTGCCTTCCGCCAAGTACAGAGAGAGAGAGAGAGAGAGAGAGAGAGATTAGTCATCCACAATAAAAGGGGAGCACGGGTGAATACCTGCACGAGGGTTCTGTTCGGACACCAACCGTTTCGTAAGTCGGCACCACATCTTCCCGGGCGGAAGGGCGTCCTTTTATCTCCGCCATCCGGGTAGTGTGGGGGGGGGGAATTCTTCCGTCCGATCCTCCAATCCCCGGACGGTACGGCATCGGGTGGGTCCTCCCGGCATGGCGTCCCTTCCGTTACTGCCAGGTTCAACGCGGCGCCGCCCGCCGGGCCGGCTACGGAGTTGGCAAAGAAAAGGGATTCCCTTTTCCCGCCGAAGGGCACAGTTCGCGACAATATATATATATATATATATATATATATATATATATATATATATATATATATATATATATATATATATGTATTTATTTATTTATTTATTTTTTTTAATAACTCAGAACATCTAAATATTTAATTTTATTTCCATAGTGAGTTGGTTCAAAAGCAGCAGAAAAAATCCCATACTAATATACTTAAATTTGACATTTCAACTAAAAGAGGAAACAATCCCTGGGGGTGAATGCTTTCTGAAGGCATTGTATTTAAAACTACTCCTGACCATGTTTATGCAGAAAGCTCTACTGGTTGAAAAGTGTAAACTGATTATGAGGAGCATCCAACTCCCTTTTTGTCAATCATACCAGCATAAGTGACACAGTGATTACTGATTTCAGTGCTCAGAACACGGTGCAGTCAGTTAGCACATGTGAAATGTCATGTTTTCCTCGTAATCAAGGTAGGACGGATGCAAATGTAGTTACGAGTTTAATGAGACAATAGCAAGAGATAGGCTAAGGGTCAGGTGATTGGCAAACAGGCATAAACAGGGCAAGGCTAGAATCGAGAACGAGAATAAGATCAAGAACCATAAAACAAAACGAGGATCAGAGTAATATTGCTTGGTACAGTGGTAACACTAATACTTCGCAAAGACATTGTGGAAAACAGTCTCTTTATACGGGACCCAGGGGGCGTGGAGCAGGCCGAGGGTGCTGGCGAGGGGTGTAGTACAGCCGGGGAGCTTCTTCTCCGCTGTCGTTGTTGGTGGCGTCCGGAGGGCTGAGAAAGACATGCTCCCTTTTATAGCCGACTGGCTTCTGTCAGATGGAGAGGAAAAGTTGCTCCACTGGCCATCAGTCGTGTGTGTTTCTGCCACCCTGCGAGCCACTTGCTCTCTTGCTGTCCAAAACAGATAGGGTGCTGAAATGGTGCAATGGAGCTCCTCGATGGCCCACTTGACGGCAAGGGCTTCTCGTTCCATGGTGGTGTACTTCTGCTCAGCAGGGGTGAGCATTTAGCTGACGTAGAGGACTGGGCACTCTTCCCCATTGAAGGTCTGGGACATGACGGCTCCCAGCGCTGTCTCGGATGCATCTGTACAGATGATGAAAGGAAGGTAGAAGTCGGGGTTCCTAAGAATGAGCCTGCTTGAAAGCCTGAAATACTGCATCTGCATCCTTCTGCATCCTCGGTCCATCGCACCCGGTTTGGTTGCCATTTCTTGGTGAGGTCTGAGAGTGGGGAAGCTAGAGAGAAGTTAGGTCTCCCAAGCCATGGTCCTATCCGAGGCCGACAAAGTGGTCTGCCAAGCCATGGTCCTGTCCAAGGCAGATGAGGTGGCCTCCAAAGCCACGGTCCTGTCCGAGGCCGACAAAACAGCTTCCCAAGCCATGGTCCTGTCTGAGCCCGATGAGGCGGCCTCCCAAGCCATGGTCCTTTCCGAGATCGACAAGCTGGCCTTCCAAGCCATGGTCCTGTCCGAGGTCGATAAAGCGGCTTCCCAAGTCAAGTTCCTGCTAGAGGACTATGAGGTTACCTCCTACGCCCAGTTCCAGTCTGAGGTCGAAAAGACGGCCTGCCAAACCCTGTTCCTGTCTGAGTTCAACGTCATGACCAACAACATTATGCTTGCACCTGAGTCTGCTGATACGGCCAACCAAGTTCTGCTCACGCCTGAGTCTGCTGACATGGCCAACCAAATTCTGCTCATGCCTGAGTTCTGCTCCAAGTTCTGCTCATAGGCGGCTGTGACTCAGGTGGTAGAGTTAATTAGAGCAGCCCACATGACTCCACATACCGAAGTGTCCTTGGGCAAGACACTGAACCCCAAGTTGTTCCCGATGGCAAGTTAGTGCCTTGTATGGCAGCTTTGCTACCATTGATGTGTGAGTGTGTGTGTGAATTGGTGAATGAGACACAGTGTAAAGAACTTTGGATAAAAGCGCTATGTAAGTGCAGACCATTTACCATTTAACATGCCTGAGTCTGCTGACACAGCCAACCAACTTCTGTCATTTTGTTCCGCTCAGGACATCGCTCTGCCATCCTGTTCCACTGAGGACGTCACTCTGCCTACCTGTTATGCTGAGGACGAACTTGCCCCAGGCTCATGCCTGTTCCTTGGCTCCTTGAGGAGCCTGCTATCTTTAGGACAATGCCTGAACCGGGACCTGAGGGGGGGTTCTGCAATGTCATGGCAAACCAGTGACTCCATTTCCCAGAATGCACCACAAACTACAAACATGGCCGATGACTACATCTCCAAATGGAACACACAGACAAGGCAACTTCTCCTGAGGACTAATCACATACACCTGTTCTCAATCACACCACACTACTTAAGAAACTCTCACACACAGCCATTGCGAAGTATTACACTCAGTTGACTTGTCCCTATCGTTTACCAAGAGTTAACCCATGTTGTTGCTCTGGTTTTTTACATTTTTACATTTTTTTATTCTCTCAATTTTGATTCTCTGCTTTGTCTAGTTTGGATTGTTCGCATGATTGTTTGCCCCTTGCCTGTCTATGATTATTGATTTCTGCCTAACCCTGTGGATTTGTCTTCTCGTTAAACTGCCTTACCTGCACTTGCTTCCATCCCAGCCTCCATTACATGACACCATCCACATCAAGGTACAACATGTTTTGCGTTCTGAGATGCTTTTCTGCTTACCATGGCTATAAAAATTGGCTATTTGAGTTACTGTAAACTTACTGTAAGGGTGAGCCATTCTGGACCTCTTATCAACAAAGGTTTTTAAATCTGAAGAGCTGCCTCTCACTGGATGTGTGGTTGTTGTTTTTCACCATTCTGTGCAAACTCTATTGAAAATCTCAGGAGACCAGCAGTTTCTAAGACATTCAAATCAGTCTGGCACTAAATCACTGATATAATATTTCCCCCCATTCTGATGTTTGATGGTAATATCACCTGAAACTCTTGACCTGTATTTGCATGATATTATGCATTTTGCTGCTGCCACATGACTAATTGTATAATTGCAGTAAAAAGTGGCCAGTGTTTGCATATTGAAAAACAGTATAGCAGATATTTAAATAAATACACAAAGCATCCTTGCTTTAATTTTATCTGGATGTAATATGCCAAATCAAACAAGTTGCGTCTGATTTGATCATGCTGTAGCTCTAAAATGAATATAACTACACACACACAGGGGACTGGTAGAGTGTAATAAAATACATTATTTAATCAAATAAAGACTTCATGCTGCTCTGTATAAGGTCTTCTGTCAAATGCTGTAAATGTAACCAGGGGAGTGCGAGAGTGCGAAAATATTCAGTAGTTTTAGCTTTTGTCTAACCGAAGAGGTATTATTTGTTTTGTAATTTTTTAATATCTAATAAATGACATTCAGACTTTTCCTTGTCATGAAATGTGTATCATTACTCAGTTCATTCATTTTCAATAACTACTTTATCCTAGTTGGTCAGGGTTGTGGCGGACTTGGAGCTGATCCCAGGAATAGTGGCATGGTTTTGGCAGAAAACAGGAGAACCCAGTGGAAACAGGGAGAACATGCAAAACTCTGCACATACAGTAAGCCCGAGCTGAGGATCAAACTTTGGACCCTGAAGCTGTGGATACATGCCTCCATTTAGAAATATAGGTTACAGTCCAATTAACTCTTTAAAACACAGAATACGAAGTTGCTGTCTCAGGTTATCAGAGGACAGACAAAACTACTAAAATGCTGTAAATGGGTCATGTGAGCCTGTAAATGAGGAAACTTCCTTATTTGGAGGGAACATTTCCTTGAACAAATGCTCTTGTGTTAAACCAGTGAACTAAAAAAAAAAAAACTCTGGCTATGATGTGAAAGTAATTTCCAGAGTAAAGTGGCAAGAACAGTTACTAGACAATAAAAAAACTTTTTCTACCCGATCAAAGTATTGGAAAACCACTTCTATCTTATACAAATTCCTAATATACTTCTGAATTAATGACAAAGCAAAAAGCGTTGACACTTAATGTCACTTAAATTAAAAGTTTTTAAAAGTTACCTGATTTGAAACAGACAATGAAAATGTCCTTAGGTCAGCAGGCTAAGGGTGTAACATGATACATTATCTGTATTTGTATCTGTACCCATTTAGTGCTCAAAAGATTAGTTTTTTTTTAATCAGACGTATCCGCTAACCCTACCATTGTGCCCTGGAAACACACATGCACACACAAAAAATCATGCTGGAAGTAGAAGACATTTTCATTAACAAATGATAAAAAAAATAGCCATGACCATAAATTTCTGGAAAGTTAAGGAACTCATAACTGAGAAGACTACATCAAGTTGACGGGTAGGAATTTCAAGTTGACGGTCGTTGTCTTGGGCTTTTTCTTGGAATTTGGGAATTACAAGTTACAACCTCAATGAAGCAAAGTATCAGAAATGTACACCCCTGTTAACTTGTTCCCCTGAAACAACTGAAAAAAGAAGAAAAATACATCTACTTTACCTATGCCTGAATATCTTGAGCTATTTTCAAATAAGTTTGTGTGGTTTTTGAGTTGTAGTTAAGGTGGGAATTTTGCTAAAACCTGTGTGCATTTCAGAAAAACTAATACTTTACCTACTGTTTGGATCTGTAGTCATATTTTTTAGGACGCATTATCTGTTCAATCAGAATAACGTATTTGTATTTGGTTACACCCCTACATGCAGCATTTGAAAAGCTTTTTAAGAAAAGTTTAAACGGACCATTTCCTGTTAAATGAGGCCAAAAAGACTTGATAGATCCACAAATCTATTTACGCCCAGTTTTGTTTAAATACTGCTTTAATTCCCACACAACTACAGTTATCACTGTAATCTTAAAACAGAAACAAGACCACACAGCAACTGGATTTAGGAAAGATTTATTAGATACAACACAATACAACATTGCCACATTAAAAAAAATAATAATAATACAGAAATGTCACAATTTATATTATATTTTTATTCTATATATTTCATTTAAATTCTGTTGAAGGATTGGTTGTCTTGATGTCTCGATACAACAAAGTTTTGTTCCTTGTTGCATTTGTTGAAATCATTCTGTACACAAAATGCAGTCAAATATGTTTTAAAAACTACATCACACAGAGTATCTATTGACACACCTATTTAATAACAAGTGATATTGGAAAAGTTGGGGGTACTTGAACAACAGCCCTTAAAATCACATATTTTCTCTGTAAATCTCAGGAGATTAAGATTGAAACAAAAAAGTATAGGAATTCTAATGTGCTATTATGCAGAACAAATACGTTAATTGATTTATGGGGGAAAAACTCCTCTGCACAGTATTATTGTAGGTGTCTCTAAGGTTGCAGCCATTTACCAATATTAAATATAAAAAGGCCCTGTTAAGTAATTCAGAAAAATTTTGTTCAAGCTAATCCTTTTTCAATGTTACTGTTAAATAGCATGATACTTGCCCTTTTCTCTCTTGCCCTGTCGTTGAAATAAATCACAACCTAAATGCACTATTTTATAAAGTGGATTGAGTGCTCTTTATAGTGTATAGGGGCAGTTCACTATCAAACATTATCTAAGATCAGGGCTTGCATCACTGAAAAAAGTAACCCATGTGTACCACAATAATGGTCCAAATTCAACCAACCAAATGTATGCAGCATTTCAATTACAGGCCAGAGGTGGCCCACCATCCCTGAGATATGGGCTCCTTAAGCATTCAGCTATTTGAATTGGATAGGTTCACTGCCATCACTCTGGGCCAACACTGGGCCATCTGGAATTGCTGTCTAAATAATTTCACTTCACTTGATATTTAGGTAAATTTCCACATTTCGTGAATAAAATACACTGTAAGGTTAAAGAAGACAGATTAAAGAGAAGATAACTCTGAATAGGATGTACACAAAAAGGTTGGCACATTAGCATGATTCTGCTAATAATCACAGAGCACTAGGGGATAATGTAAATTTTCAGCCTTGAATTCTGACAAGCTTAGCTGTTAGCCCTTCTTAGTGTGGAGGCTACCTCAAATCTCCTGGCTAATGTGGCTAGAAATAGTGTGGGGGAGGGGAAGTGTATTCTTTTGGAGGATAGCTCATAGCTGCTGGGCGGCTGTCTGCTCCTTGTACCCTGACAGGAGAAGGAGAAATGGCATTTCCATATGAGAAAAAAACGACCAACAGACAGTCTCATTCTCAGCAGATGTTCTCATATGAATACACACACAAGCCATAAAGTACTGTATATACTGTACACCAGGGGACATGCTGGAGTAGATTACACAATACCTTCAGGGAAATGGAATCAAATACTACATTCTATGTAAAGCTCCAGAGACATCAGCTCATACTGAGAGATTCTTCTTGATTATTTTTGATGATCTCATTCCATATTTATATCCACCAAAATACAGAAGCTCTCTGGAGCAGTAAAGGTTTAAGGCAGTAATAGTGACATGTCTTGATTTCAGAATTAATTAATAAATTGAATTAACAAAAAACAGTTTAGAACTGTGCTATGCAAATTGTAGTAGATGATCTTGTGCATAGCATCAGTATACCATAGTATGTTACAAACACAACCTTGATCTCTGTCCTACCACTACTGCAATAAATTTCAAGCGAGCAGCACTTGGCAAGCCACTAATGATTGTTGGCCCTGATACAAACACTGACTTCCCAAGTTTCTAAATATTGCTAATTTTGGATGCTCATGTTGTCTAACAAAGTCAAATGAAAAGTTATTCTTCGCATTAACACTCATGTGTCTAGTCAGAAGAATACTATAAAAAGGTTTTGCAATGAATTAGCTAAACTGTACACTGCATACTTCTACAGTGCGCGTTGTTACAGGCATTAAGTTGCCAAGTTTCACAGCCATTTTTCTGTGTCTTTTCATCTTCAGCATTCACAGATATAAGAAAAGACTAGCAGGCTAATATGTACGTTAGCAGACTGTGCAGCAATGCTATAAGCATTGTAACATATGTGTAGTTGCTCTACCAATAGAAGAGAATGCAATGGCCTGCTATTTGCAGCAATTCCTGACTAGGAATTTTTGTGTGTATGACTGCAAAACCCTCTCTTTAAAATGAGATTTAAAATGAGTAATGATATGAAACACTGAACGTTATGCTAATAATAATAATAATAATAATAATAATAATAATAATAATATGCCTCTATGAAACTTTGCCATTATCTAATTTATAATATGTAATGCATAGACATAACTCAGCTGGCATTCAGCAGACAAAAGTCAGCTCAAATTGCCTGGTATAAAGCTGACAGATGGATGGAGGTGGGAGGCACATTACCTAGCAGACTGAAATAAACAGAACAAGAGCGACACGGCTAACAGTCTGTATGGCAAAGTAGGTTGAGTGGCTGGCCAAGCTAAGATGTAATCAGACCTTTATCAAAGCACCAACTCAACCATTTAACAACATAAAGTAAGTGTGGCGTAAATGAACAAGTGCGATATTACATGGAATTTTTTAAGCAATATTGTCCAACTATTCGGTTCAAGGAAGTAGAACAAAGGCCATGCATTGAACCTACCTTCAGAGACTTTTGATTGAGGCAGGGTAGCATGGAAAATAAATAGGAAAATAACTGTTAATTTTTTTGACAGTATACAAATATAGCAATGACTTTCAAAATTATGCAGTCCAATACTACGTTTACAAAACAGAAGGAAAACAGAAACTACGTTTGCAGTGGGTTTGAAAGAATTACTGTTTATAAAACAACAAAAATAGAAAACTGTTCTATCGACTGTTCACATAAAGCAGTTATGACAGTAATCTCTATCTGATCTCTAACGTCATAAAGTAGCTATCTTCACTGTTCATAGGACTACAAATATGCACATTAAGATGGCAGAGATGCTGTAGGGTGCAGAAGTGGCTTAAAACATAATTTTACTCTAGCAAATGAGCAACTAAAAAAGTATTCCACAGCAGGTTAAAAAAAACTAGATTGCTACAGGATATGCAGTGTCATCTCATAACAGCTAAAGGCTAAGGGTGTAATGAGATCTTATAATCTGTCTTATCAGGATTCATGGGCGAGAGAAAGACTGCCTACATTATTGTCCAGCCACTAAGAATACCAGGGCATTCCTTATGGACGTATCAATACTCAGTGTTCCAAGGCCTAAGTTAAGAAATGTTACTGTGTATATAGACAACATTCTTGTATATTCTTCCTCAGTAGAGTAGGAACACGTGAGCATAAACTAGTAGAGAACTGGCACAATGTCAAGCTTGAGAAATGTTCCACAAACCTACCATAGCCTTTCTTGTATAGATTATCAATGGATTATCCTAGGGTGTGAAAATGGACAAGGCAAAGAGTGTAGTAGTAACCTCTTGGCCATAAGAGTTACGGTAACTAGAACGATTCCTAGGTTTCACCTCACTGCAAGAGGAAGCAAAAGGGATTACATGAGCAATCTTCCAAACATGTAAGGATTGACTCACCAGTGCTTCCATGCAGTTTGTAGTTTAGGCGGATGCCTCAAAGAACAGCACAGAACTGATCCTCTAACAACACAATTGGATCCCTGTCAAAGTTACACCCATGTGCCTTCTACAAAGGAAAGCTTAACCCAGCAGAATTTAACAATAATGTGGAGAACCGTGAACTACTGGCCATTGAGGTAGCTCTGGAAGACTGGAAACACTGGCTCGAAGGTGCAGAACACCCCTTCTTGATCCTTACCAACCATCATAACCTTGAGCACATTAAATAAGAAAAGTTTAAATCTATGTCAGGTATGTTGGGCACTTTTCTCCATCCATTTTCACACCCTTTTCTTCACCATGCTCTGTCGGTTCTGCCTCTGAGCCTACCAAGTTATAAAAGACTAAAGAGTTTATATCTGGTCTATCATAAGACAGAGTCTCCCTGTTTGAGATACAGTGTGTGGCCATGTATGATGCTCACTTGCAAGGATAACCATGTCCATGCCCCAGAATATGCTCATGATCCAGCCCACCATGACCACAGCAGTGATGATCTGGATGAAGGCAGCAGCAATGTTGAGCCAAAACACGCAGCACACGTGTTTATCCGGCAGATCCGTCCTGGCACCGCATAGCACAGTAAAGGCTGAGATTAATGTGCCTAGCCATTTGGAGGCAAAGAGAACAAAGAAAAGCCATTATATAATGCAAATAATAATAGATAAACTGGCAGAATGTGTGAATGAGTCTGTGAATGTGTGTGTGCATGGTGCCCTATGTTGGACCAGCCCAGGTGTTTTCCTGGAATAGGTCCCAGATACACTGCAACCCTGACCAGAATAAAGTGCTTAATGAAAGTGAGTGAGTGAATATTTCTGAGCAGCATTGACTTCATCTGGAAGTGTAATACCTATAACAGCCAGAGCCTGCAGAATAGAGTCTGTCTCAAAATAAAGGTACTTCTGTATATATCCTGCTATAAACAATGAAGCACTTTGAACCTTAATCAATATTGTACAAGCAGCATTGACTGAAGCACAGTAAATGGTTATGATTCAGATGGGAGTGAATTCCAAATTGTTAAAAAAAAATTATTCTATTTAATTAGACACCCTTCTTCTAGAGATTTCAGTCATAAATCTCTTTCAACTCAAATATTCACCTTTTATAGATATACTATACACAAAAATGCTGTTTTGGCTAACAGTGGGGCTTAGTGGGAAATGTTCAGCATGGAATAAGATTAATATTCTCAAATTTAAAAGGAAAAACAAACGCCTCAAAACCAAAGCTATGAATCATAAATGTTAACATTTACCAAGGCACCGGCAAAAAAAAAATCCCTTCTCTTGAGACAGATGAGACGAATGACCTGTGAACCAGAGAAAGATGCTGGGATGTTCTGAGGGCCAGAGGAAATAAGAAATTCTTAGCTCTTTTTAGTAACTGTGATCTCATCCCAACCAATGTTTTTCTTTCAGCTCCACTTTGGCCAAACATTTCTGAACAAAGATTCTATTGCTCTTGAACCATGAATCTGTATCTGTGTGTTTTTCTCACTCTTCTTAAAAGAACACAAAGTGTTGAGGAAATATTCTTGATGAAAGTGGCCAGATTACTTTGGCAGTTTATTTCCGTATGTGAGCAAATACTTTTGTATTTTCTTTTTCTTATCTTTTTTTTTCTGCCTCTCAACTCATCCTATCATCTGTTTTCAGTTTTGTGTTTCTCATCTGTTTACTTGAGTGGGCATTACTTGTGTGTGACTAACTGAGCTTATGGAGAAGGCTGTTAATGGCACTCTAATTACTGACAGTGACGTGAATACCCCCATTCTGCCATTTCACTTCTCCTACATCCCCCTTCCTCTCTGACACTCTATCCGACTCATCCTTCTTGTTGTTTTCTACATGCACTGTTTTTTAGTCGATTGTGATTCATTTAATGTTACTTCCCTGTTCAGCTAGCATTCTGAGTCAGACACTGCACCCCCCTATGAAGAACTGCATAGGATTGAGGAGAAATACAGTGCTGGTGAGGGGTCATTGTCCCCACACGTTAGGCTGAAGATGACTGTAATTTTCCCGCAGCCTTGTTCATAGTGTGCCATCTGTGTGGGAAGTTAATTATCCAGCTTAGTTTTCAGTTCAAGATAGAATGAGTGCTTGGTCTGTATGTTTAACATACTTTACATTTGTAATAAGTCTGTCCTCTTTGGAGGAGCAGGGTATGGTATTCTATTGTGTTGGTAACACTTTGGTTATGTAAGCAATTGGACTAAAAATAGCACTAATGACCATTGAGGTCGCTGGGAGGAATTAATGAAAAAACAAAAAACAAAAAAAAAAACACTGCATTGTACTGCATTGTACCAAAGATGAGTATTTAAGAAAATTGTTGGCTGTGTATAATAATGTTAAACAGCATGGTGGAATGGTTTGCAACTAGACATTACATATACATTCAAAACCTAACTCCAAACTCTCTTCAAGTAGAGTAGGACAGGACTGACAAATGTCTAAATGCACAGCTTCCAGAAATCCCCTCATCTTTTAACTATACTATATATACTATATAACCATGTGCTATACAGTCATCGGTAGCAGTCTTTCCTGTGTGTTGCAAGATTAAATGTAGGTTTAATAAGACAATTCTTCCTCATGTAAAATTCAGCATACTGACAATGGCATGGGAAGAAGGTAATTTTGAGAAATAATGGGCCTCATTTATCAAGCTGGATACAAACTAATTTCTTTGTAAACTGTTCATAGGAGAATTTACACGAGAAATTCCATTTTCCATACTGCTTATACTACACAGAGTGCCCTGTGATGTATTGGCACCCTGTCCAGGGTGTACCCCACCTTGTGCCCTATGCTCCCTGAGATGCTCCAGGTTCCCTGCAACCCTGTAGGATAAGCGGAATAGAAAACGGATGGATGGATTATCCTACACAGGGTCACAGGGAGCCTGGATCTCAGGGCCCAAGGCAGGGGACATGCAAAGACCAATCGTACACATTCATACACTACGGACAGTTTGGAAATGACAATGCATGTCTTTGC
This sequence comes from Ameiurus melas, assembly GCA_012411365.1. NCBI lineage: Eukaryota > Metazoa > Chordata > Actinopteri > Siluriformes > Ictaluridae > Ameiurus > Ameiurus melas. Next base: position 13,296,770 of record CM022753.1, on the reverse strand, counting down.
ACTGGGGTAGGAAACTGGTGTACCTGGAGGAAGCCCCCGAAGCACGGGGAGCACATAGGGTGTTGGGGGGAATCTAACCCCCAACCCTGGATATGCAAGGGGATTTCTTCTTCAAATATAAAGAGATGGCTCTGAATAAAAGAGCACGGGCTGCAACAGCTCAGGTAGTGTGTAAGTCGGTTCCATGTCTCAAGCGGCAATGTGCAATATACTCCCTATTGTACTGCATGCTGAAGAAAAATCTACTTCTTATGACACATACTGTATGCCACATTTGTGTGTGAGAGACTTGAGACTGTCTAACAGTCATCAAGACACTTTGTTTGATTAAAAACAATAGCAGTTCCCCTATGCTTGGCATCCATATCACCTGGGTATAGTAGATATATACATATTTCTTTAAGTTGTACTGGACAAAAGAACTGGATAAATCTCTCTCACTCATTTTATTCATCTGAAACTTTTATCTGAGTGCCCTGGGAAAATATGTTATATACAGTGTTGTATTAGCAACTTTCTCATTTTGCAAGTTTGACAGCTTAAACATTGCTTCAACTGTGTATTTACAACTGACAACTGTGTGTGTGTGGATAATGCTTATATGACTGTTGAAGGATTGTTGGGAGGATGCAGGGACAGGGGTGGCAGTTATTCCAATTATTCTGATTACTATTTAAGATGAGACTGTATTTCAGTCACAAAATATATAAAGCCCCTGTCAGTTATGTGCATTAGTTCTTATTTGTATATTCTGTGGCAAATTTACTATGGACGACACAATGAAAAATGATCTTGGTCTTTAATTGGTGATGAATGTTGAGAGATCTGAATGTCCTTTTTTTTTTTTGGACATTTTCTTTTGGCTGGTTTGAGTTAGGAAGAAAGGTTTGGTTTTCATAGGTTTTAAAGCCCTAAGGAATATATGTTATAATGTTTTTTAAAAAAAATTATACTAAAGAGCTGTCATTTAACACACATTTACATATATGTCCTTTACTGGACCTTCTGTATGAGAAGAAGGTGACAGAACTGGTGACAGGAATAAGGTTGCATGTGCAAAATCCAGATGTGTATTCTCCAGGTTCTCGTTTCCTCCTACCTCCCAAAAAAATGCAAGTGGGTGTGACTGGCTGCACTAAATTGCCTTAGTACAATAAAGTGTGAATGGACCTGCTTTGTTGCTTCAGATCATGATCACAGGTGACTGGACGTTCTCCTTCAGGGTTTTCTGGTCGAGTGCAGAACTCATGGTTTTGTCAATTATGGCAAGTTGCCTAGGCCATAAACAAGAACGTATCCCATACCCCATCATTCTACCTCCACCATGTTTGACTGTTGGTATGATCTTCTTATTGTGGAAAACTGTTTAAGCTTTACATCAGCTGTAATGGGACACATGTCTTCCAAAAAGTTCCACTTTCAATTCATCCTTCCACAGAACATTATAAAGATGATTTTGGACAAACCTTTATAGTTTTTGCTTTGCAACTCTCACATGGATACATTTTTCCCCAGTGCTGACATTATCTGAAGCAAGAAAGACATGTAGTTCCTATATGTTCATCTAGTTTCTTTTATGACTTCCTGGATTATTTGACCGGTCAATTCTTGGAAGATTCACCACTATTCCAAGTTTTCTCCATTTGGAGATAATGGCTCTCACACTGGTTCACTGTCTCAGGGCCTTATAAAAACTTTGTAACCCTTTCAATATTTCACAAACTCTCATCTTTTCCTGAATTTCTTTTGATCACGTCATGGTGTGCTGCTTGTTGAGACATGTTAGCCTACTTCACATTGCAGGACAGATTCTATTTAAGTGATGTTTAGATTCAACAGGCCTGGCAGTAATCAAGCCTGGGTATGCGTAGTCTAATTTAACCCAATTATCAATTAAAGTGTTTGATAAACTAAGGGGGCAATTAGTTTTTTACACAGGGCTAGTTCTGGAGTACGCTGGAGAACAGATTTGGAGTACACTTCCCCTGTTTAAGCAGGGCTACCCAAGCACCTTGTGACAGAACTTGAATCTATTCAAAGAAGATGTTCATTAGACAAACTTACACACAATCATTCAGAGCTTGTGCAGTGCATATGTGGACGTAGTACTCAGTATGGTGAAACCACAAGTGACACAACACAAACATCAACAATAAGCATATGTCATAGACTTCTGGCACATTCTTCGCCAGAACTCACACAAAGGAGCCCAGGCTCTGGAGAACTTTGTGCCCAGTAAGTCTTTGCACTGTGGCCTGGAGAACCTCACAGTCACAGGTGCTGTGTACAAAAGAGCTTTTGATGTTGTGAGTTGATATGCATCCAACCCTACTCAAGCAACAGCCATGAATATAGTGACTGCTTTTTTAGCTTCTTGCGGTGCTTATCAGTTGTTACTGGGCTCAAGCATTTACAAGCAACAGGCTGTTTAGACCAAGGAGCTTTTGCCAGATTCAGCTCTGAGCCAGGCTTCAAATTTGCCAGCTGAGCATGTGTATTGGCACTGGCATCATTACACAGTCAACACAGGAGATCAGACATGAGTCAGACATGGCCTACTCAAGATGGTCAATGCCTGAAGCCGATGCCCATTATAATTTTTTCAACAGATTCAGACGTTGTGTACATGTGTAGCATAGTTAATTATGGCTGCCTAGTTGGTACAGTGTTGACTATTGAGCAGTCCAATTGTAGAAAAGCAAATGTTTGTCTGGAGGGAATACCCCCTCCAAAAAAAAGAGCTGCAAATTAGTGGAAATCCCAGCTAACAATAGCGACTCAGCAGTAAACAATAGGTGGTACGTAGAATGAGTACTCACTCCAAGGTGCAACACAAGCTCTGTTATCCAGATAACTAGCAGAAACTGCAAGAATATGGACCACTTTGAGGGAGAAAATTAGAAAGTATTGTCCTTGATAGGGAATCCAAGTTATAACAAGTTATATCAATATTATATACAAATACAATATATACAATCATGAATGTTGTATTTTGTAGAGTTTGTAGCAAGAAACCATGCCTGTGCCATGAAAAATTATGCTTATTTTTCATTTTAAACAGCGCTTCGAGTGTCCAGTGTAAAGGCCAGTTTGATTAACATGACAGCATACTATAAGTGCTGATGCTGCAGTCTGGTGTAAAATGGGCTTAAGAAGTACAAATTGAATCAAGGATAATGGAATTTGACTAATAATGACTAATAAGTTTACATTATTATTATAAACACACCCTATCCCACACATTACATTTATATGCATAGAACCATGTTATATATACATTAGTTTTAATTATATTTTTTGAGCAGTAAACAATAAAAAAAAATAATTTAATAGTCAAATGATGTTTCTGTATGCATGTAAAGCTGCATAGCTACACCGTGGTGTGTTTTCTTGAGGAAATAAGCTGGCAGGTTGTTCCAGGCATCTTGAAGTAAAATAAGTAAAATAAGCATGTAAGAAAAGTTATGAAAATATAGGTTGTGCCTACATTTTTTTAAATCCCAAGAATAAATGTATATTTCTGTTTTTTGTTTGTTTGTTTGTTTGTTTTTGTCAGCTACCTATACCTGTATAATTTATAGTGGCAGTTATATAGCCTGTGTATTTAGTCACGTATAGCATGTGAAATATTTTTTAAATATGGAATGGACAATAAAAAGAGAATATCAATTCATCATGTAAACTATTCTTACAAGATTGTCTCCTATTCATCAAATTACATGAATGTTGTGTTTAATATTAGTGAAGACTGGCAGAGACTATTGCACAAAAGCCTTTTGGTAACATCTGCTGTCATGGAAACAGGAAAAGCACTTGGTCTTGTACAACAGGTCCCCTGTATACCATCCACAGAGCCTTGGATTAACAGCAAGAACAGATCTCAGATATCTTCCTCATTTATCCTCAATTTATTCCAAATATTCTACATTTAAAGTGGTGTATCTTTTACTAGAGCCTAGAGTCCAGTTCTGAAAATGGAAAAAGCAGAGATTGGGATGCTTTCCGGTCCTTTTGACTGTTATGCAAAAGGATTTATGAAATTTGGCATTTGTACAATCCCAAAGACAAAAGAACTGCTCATTTTACAGACACCTCTATTAACACCTCTATTAACACTTCTATTCACACTAAGAAATGATATTATGTGAAAAAGCCATTAGGTCTGAGGGGTTTAGTACAATCTCATCCGTCGTCAAAAATATAGCCATGATGTAAAGTAGGTGTTGATAATGCAGGCAGATTTCCTCTACACGTATCCAACTGAAGTGATCATATTGATCATATACTGATCATGTGATCATATACTGCATAGAGAAGGTAGACTTATTAATTTTGAGCCACATTTGTCACCTAACAAATGCAAAGTAGCAGTAATTGGAGTAGAGTGACTGAGGTGAGTGTTTGGCATGACCTTTGAGGAACTGAATAAGAGTTGTTTGGCATTTCGGCTCGGAATATTTTTCTTTGCGTTGTCCAAACATGTGGCCTCGCTGTCAACACTTTTATTTATCATTCGCATGGCCGCATGTGCCAGCCTGGACAATGAGAAGAAATTCAAGAGTTTGTAAGGTGTCTAGATTTAACTCTCACAAATAAGAGTCATCAGTGATGATGCACAGGCACAGAGTGAAAAGGTTGTAAGCTTGCTTGTCCATGGTTGGCTATGTAATCTATTTACATTGCCATGAAAAAGTATTCGTACCTCTTATGATTTACTATTTGGAGTTTTTTTTTTTTTTTGCCTATTAAAGGTAGAGTTGCTCTTGTACCTGAGATTGTTGTCTTGCTGCATAACCTAACAAATGCAACAAATATAGATAAATAGAAGACACTGGAACAGGGCGAATACTTTTTCAATGCACGGTCCTTTCTTCTTTCTTTTTACAGCAAATCACAGCAGTAAGGTTGCAGTTATTTCCCATGTTCTGATAACTCTTTACTAGTAGTGCAGGCACACAGTACATACTGCCATACATGAACAAATCCAGGGGGATGGATTTAAGGTTGAGATTGAGAATAACTACTAAAATAACCAAATACATTAGTATAAGGCTTTCAACAAAGAATTGATATAATGATGGAATTTAAAACCACTAGGCTGCTACTATGGTGCTACTACCACTATGCTGGTCTGCGTCCTTAGTTTTATTAACCCTGCTGTTATGTTCCAGTGAAATTACCTATTTGCTATTAACCCTCTATTGCACGCTGTTGCCTCAGGTTAACAAACCATCAACAACAAGTGGAGCAAATTGGGCACCACAGTGACATTATCAAGAACAGGACATCCCTCCAAATCTGATGAAAGGACCAGAGGAAAACTTACCAGGGAGGCTGCCAAGAGACCTATGGAAACATTAAAGAAGCTGCAGGAAAATCTTGCATGTACTGGTCACTCCATTCGCGTGACAACATTCTCTCCTATTCCTCATGTCTGGGCTCTGGGGCTGGGCGGCTAGATGGAAGCCCTTTCTCGTGAAAAGAAACATGCAAGTCCACCTCAATCACCCCAAACCATGTGGCAAAATGTGTTATAGTCTGATGAGACCAATGTAGAAGTTCTTGGGCAATTCTAGAAGATATGTTTTGCTCAGAAACAAGATAGCTTATCACCTAAATAAAACCATAACAACGGTGAAGCATGGTGGTGGCATCATGCTATTTTATGGGGCTGCTACTCTTCCGCTGAGACTGAGGAGAAATCCAAAGCACAAATCCAAGTCAACAAATGAACGACTTCAGAAGAAGAAGATCAGTGTTTTGGAATGGCCCAGTCAGAGCCCAGATCTAAATCCTGTGGAATGACTTGAAGAGGGCTGTGCACAGGAGATCCCATTGTAATCTGATAGATCTGGAGCAGATTTGCAAGGAAGAGTGGAATAAAATTGCCAAATGAAGATGTGCTAAGCTGGTAGACTCTTATCCAAAAATACTGACTGCTGTATTACAAGCAAAAGGTGCTGCTTTAACAAAGTTGTAGTTAAGGGGTGTGCATACTTATTCAACCAGGTTATTTGATTTTCACTTGAATGATGCTGGTTGCGATATCACATTAAAGGTGGAACAATATCTGAGATAATTTATCTTGGTTTCATTTGTACATTGCAAAAACCTGCAATTGGGGTGTTTTGTTTTTTGGTTGTTGTTTTTTGTTTGTTTGTTTGTTTGTTTTTTTAAATATCCACTGTGTATTTGCTATTCATGATTTAATAAATCTGAAAATGACACTGGTGAGGAGTAAGCGGTAGAAGATGGATGGATGTATGGATGGATGTCACTGGTGTGCAATCCTCCTTACCAGTCCAAATAAATAACACAATTAACCTTGTTAAGGGAAAAGAACTGGTGAAACTACATCACTGAAGGGAGAGCACTCATGGACACTTCTTGTGGGTTCTCATACATGTCATTTTACCTTTTCAGGTAAGGAGTAAGCAGTAGAAGATGGATGGGTGGAGATAAGTTATGCTTACGGCTATTAGAACTGAAAAAAACAAAACAATTAGTACCAAAAACTATAGTCTCTATAGCTACACATAAAGAACAATCTATTTTATAACGCCCCCCCCACACACACACATGTTATGAAGCTAATCATTAATAAATAATAATAATAATAATAATAATAATAATAATAATAATAATAATAATAATAATAATAATAATAATAAAAGTTAAGAGCTGTGTGTTAAATGTCAAAGAGAACACAATTATGTGCATCATTCTCTGTGTTATTAGGCTATTTTGGGAATATGACTGCTTATGAATAACTGAAAATAAAACTTACTACATATTAAACTTAATATGAGTTACTTACCTAACCCGGGAACGAACGTGTTGAGGAACAGACATAGGACAGCTACAGGAAATGGCATGTAGGGGATGGCCGCGCGCAGAGGTCCCTTCTTCTCCCTAACTTGCACAACAACTCCGCTTGTAGAGGATGAAACTCCTTTCTCGTTCACCTCTGTCTCCTTCCGGTCCATTTCCCGTTTATATAAGTATATATTCAAAAATATATATATATGAAAGCGTTAGCAGCTGTATTTCGTGTTCGCAAGTACCCAAGTGTCGCCTGGAAAAGCGCAGAGCGCGGATAGTGAGTGATGTGTAGTTCGTGGACGAACCGAATCTTTTTCAGCGAATCTTTGCAGTGAACCGACTGAACCGGATCACTATGGTCTCTGAAAGACTCATTCGTCTAACTTACAGTGGGGGAAATAATTACTGGTCACGTCAAGATTTTTTCAGTAAATATATTTCCAATAAGGCTGTTCACATGAAAATGTCACCAGACATCAGTATTAAATCAAGAAATTCAGAAATATAAAGAACTCACGACATTAAAGTCCATAAATTAAGTTATGTGTAATAAAGAGGAATGACACGGGAAAAAAGTATTGAACACGCTAACTCAAATTTATTTAATACTTAGTGGAGAAGCCTTTGTTTGTATCGACAGCTTCAAAACGCTTCCTGTATGAAGAAATTAATCAGGCGCAGTATTCAGGTGTCAGGTGATTGACTGGGCAATTTTATTTTATTATTATTTTTTCTCTGAAACCAATTGAGAGTTTTCTTTGCTGTATGCTTTGGATCGTTGTCCTGCTGGAAGGTCCACCCACGTCTCATCTTCATCATCCTGGTGGATGGCAGCAGATTCTTCTCAGTAATCTCTCAGTAAAGGGCTCCATTCATCGTTCCTTCAGTTATATGAAGTCTGCCAGTACCATGTGATGAAAAACAGCCCCACACCATGATGCTTCCACCTCCAAACTTCACTGTTGGTGTACTGTTTTTAGAGTGATGTGCAGTGCCATTTCTTCTGCAAACATGGTGTGTAGTATCACAGTCAAAAAGTTCAATTTTGCTCTCGTCTGACCAGACTACACTCTCCCACTATTTCAGAGGCTTTTCAAATGAGTTGTAGCAAACTTTAAACAAGCTTTGACATGCCTTTTCTTTAGTAATGGATTATTTCTTTAGTGCAATGGCTATTGTTTTCTCTGTGACGATGGCACCTGCTGCCTCCAAGTGTTTCTGGAGCTCTTTCCGAGTGGTCCTTGGCTCTTGGGCTACTCTTCTGACTATTCTTCCGGTGCTTACTGGAGGATCCAGACGTTCTGATATACATCTCAGTTCGATTCCATCATATTGTTTCGCAACAATAAGGTTGCAAAGGTCTTGGGAGAGCTCTTTGCTTTTACTCATCATGATGTTTCTTGTGTGACACCTTGTTAATGATAAGCTTTTTTATAGATCATCAATTTACTAACCCAGCTGATACTAATTTGCACAGATAGGAGGTATAATTACTTACGGAATTCAACTGGTGCCTGTTCAATACTTTTTTCCTGTGTCATTCCACTTTATTACACATAATTTTGTTTATGGACTTTAATGTTGTGAATTCTTTATATTTGCATATTTCTTGAGTTAATACTGATGTCTGGTGAAAATTTCATTTGAATAGCTTCATTGTAAATATATTTACTGAAAAAAATGTTGATGCGTCCAATACTTATTTCCACCACTGTACTAATGATTAGCTCTAGCATAGTCGCTGTAAAAACAAACAGTGGAGCAGTGGTAGCTCATTCAAACCATATCACCACCAAGCTGCCACTGTTGCGCCCTTAACCCTCAACTGCTCTGATGTATATATGTGATAAATGTAAGTCGCTCTGGATAACGGTGTCTGCCAAATGTCATAAATGTAAATGTAAACACAATAAAATAAACAAAACACAAATTAATTAATACATTAATTAATGGGTGCCTACAGCAGCACACGACACCCCAGAATACCGAAAACTGCTTAGTTTATTCCTCAGAAAATTTCCAATCATGGTCTGTTCATCACAGAACAGGGGGAGGGGGCATTGAGGATTCCTTTATCAACTGCAACTGTAATAATAATAATAATAATAATAATAATAATAATAATAATAATAATAACTAATAATAATAATAATAATAATAATAATAATAATAATATACCAATAAATAATTAAGCACTCCTCACCTGGTTGCCGCCACACACGCTTGACACCATCTGAACCAAAATAATTTATCTAGGTCTCATCAGACCACAGGACATGGTTCCAGTAATCCATGTCCTTAGTCTGCTTGTCTTCAGTAAACTGTGGATTTTCTTGTACATCATCTTTAGAAGAGGCTTCCTTCTGGGACGACAGCCATGCAGACCAATTTGATGCAGTGTGCGGCGTATGGTCTGAGCACTGACAGGCTGACCCCTCACCCCTTCAACCTCTGCAGCAATGCTGGCAGCACTCACACGTCTATTTCTTAAAGACAATCTTTGGATATGACGCTGAGCACGTCCACTCAACTTCTTTGGTCAACCATGGCGAGGCCTGTTTTGAGTGGAACCTGACCTGTTAAACCACTGTATGGTCTTGGCTACCATTCACAACGTTCACATTCACACCTGAGACCTTGTCACACTAACAAGTCACATGACACCGAGGAGGGAAAATGGCTAATTGGGCCCAATTTGTACATTTTCACTTAGGGGTGTACTCACTGTTGTTGCCAGCAGTTTAGACATTAATGGCTGTGTGTTGAGTTATATTGAGGGGACAGCAAATTTACACTGTTACACAAGCTGTACACTCACTACTTTACATTGTAGCAAAGTGTCATTTCTTCAGTGTTGTCACGTGAAAAGATATAATCAAATATTTACAAAAATGTGAGGGGTGTACTTACTTTTGTGAGGTACTGTATATAGTAGTAGTTCAGCACAAGCTCTTCAGAGCACTCTCATTATTCTATCTTGCTTTATTCTATCCTGTATTAACCATCTTTCTGTAATAAACCTTTTTACCTTCAGAGGATGAGTCTGCGAGTGTTGTCTAATTTCCACAACAGTGTCTTGCCATGTGTTCATAGATTATTTTGTTTTCATTGTCATTGTTATTAAAACTGTCTATGTGTACTTGCATCCGTCTCTGCCTCCAAAACCATGACACATGCCATGTAGTAAAAAAAATTAATTACAGGTGTTGTCTAGAAACATGTTATTTTACTATGTTTGTGCTTAATAACGTAATGTAAAAAATACATTCCAATCTGTATCCATCCTCTTTTGCCCACTATGACAATACAAAAATGATGTACAGCTTATATCTTCATTACTGTCATGTCAGCACCAGATTCAGTGCAGAATTTCAACTCTGTGGCCTACAAACATGACCGCCACAGATGAGGATTCCCAGCACTCACCCGCGCTGTCACGTTCAGTCACCAGATTAATGATTACACAGACCTGGGTTCAATCACACTAACACACTATATAAGCAAACAGAAAACTCCACACCACTGCAAAGTAATGTTCTTGTCTAACTTACCAAGCCTTTGTTGTGTATTCTTCTGCTTTGGATTCTGTCTAGTTTATGTTCTTTACTGTTTGCCTGAATCTCAGGAAAAAGACCAGGTGCTTTTGTTAAATATTTTTTTTTCTTCATAGGTCCAGTTTGCGGGAGTCTGTGCCCATGATCGTCTCAGATTCTTGTTCTTGGCTGATAGGAGTGGATCCTAATATGGTCTTCTGCTGTTGTAGCCCAGCCACCTCAAGATTCAATGTTTTGTGTATGCTAAGATGCTTTTCTGCTCACAATGCTTGTAAAGAGTGATTTATTTGAATTACTACATCCTTCCTGGCAGCTTGAACCAATCTGACCATTTTCCTCTGATATCTCTTATCAATAAGGTGTTTCAGCCTTCAAACCCTCTTATATTTTTTAATATTTGTCACACTTAATTGTTTCAGCCAAAGACAACCTGAGTAAACACAAAGTGCAGTTTTGAAATTATCTTTTCATTTAATGTAGGAAGTTATCCAACACTAACCGGTGCTGTGTGGAAAAAGTAATTTCCTCCTTAGTTACTCAATCAATTAAACAAATGAGATTTTTAATTGTGTTCAATTAGACTAGTCACATCCAGGCTTGATTTCTGCCAGGCCTGTTGAATCCAAACATCACATAAAGAGAAATCAGTGTGAAGCTAAAGGGTCTCAGCAAGCAGCACACTATGGAGTGATCAAAAGTCATTCTAGAAGAAATGAGAAAGTGAGTTATTGATATGTGTCAGTCTGCAAAGGGTTGCAAATGCTCAGGGACAGCAGCAAAGCAGAGTGAGAACCATTATTTCCAAATAGTGAAAACTTGTGTTTTAGTGATTATGTAACTGGGTGTGATGTCAGGCCATGAGACTTATAGGCTCAGGTGTGCAGATTACCTGCATGCTGTTAGAGGTGACATGCAACATACGTAGTGTGTGATGCCTTTCCTAGTTGGTAGGGGAAACTTTGCTCTATTTTGAAGTTCCAGTAAAAGTAGGGTTATTGGGATGTTTTTATTAGGCACAGGAGTGAAACTATTCATCCTGATTGTCCTATGTGGGTCTCAATGTTCAAGTATTTAGGGTAGCAGTGTCTATATTTTGTTATTTTTTTTATATCCTTTCTTTAATTATTGTATTTTCATTTTGGCTGGCTGTTACACTGTGTATCTTACAAAATTGACTAGGTATGAATTGCTAAATTATCCCCTAGCTGGTTGGAGCTAGACCCCTCCACGGACAGGTTGGGGTACTGCTAGGAACTACCTGTGCAGCTGATAATATTGTTACAGATCATAGTAAGGCTGTAGAGAGTTTTAAATGATTGTTAATGTTATTTCTTTGTTGCATTGGATTTTAGATGACTTCACTCTTGGAATAAATATAAACATATTTGGGAATTCACATCTCTGCATGTCTTCATTCATTCAGTTGCAAGGCTTGTGATTGGGAGCAACATAGCTATTAATCTGTAACTGGGTCAAACCAATAGATTCCCTGGTCACTACAACAATTCTACTCCAGTTTTGTATCTGTGAATCCATTATGGTCCTGCACCCAAACCTGAAACATTGGTGAATCTTCCCAGATGAAAACGGCCACCCAACCTTCTTCCAACAACCAAAGTAACCCCAAGTAAATTTGAAATCAGAATTAAAATGAAACAGCATTCAGATAGGATCTGAAAGATGTCGAAAACCTTGCAGGTTAGTAGATTAGGTTAGAAGTGTACAGGTAGGCAGGATGTCTTTTACTGGAAATGGAATGTAATCTTTAAATGAAATATTTTCACTTTGGAAGGTAATTGTCACGTATCCGGAAACTCTGGACTCCATTTCCCATCAGCCACTGCATTACACCACATGACCACATGTGCCACCACATGCACCTGATTCACGTTTTTGTTAATGAGCACCGATGTGTATATATAGTCTTTGTCTGCACTCTCTCTTTGTCCTTCGTTATCGTAGACGCACGTTGACGCATATTTCTTTATGTCCGTGTCCTTGTCTCATGCCACATGAGTTTTTGCCAAGTTGTCTTTGTTTCAAGGTTTGTTTGTTATTAAATGTTTAAATCTGCGATTGCTTCTGCCTCATTCTACAGACGTTACAGAACGAAAGACCGTGATATAGAAGAAGCAGATTTTTTTTTTTCCCGATGGACGCCTGGTGCAACGACTACGCGGAGTGGTATCTCAAGTTAATGGAGCAGGGGAGAAGGTCGAGGGTACTGATGGCTCAGAATGACCGCATACTAGGAATACCGTCGCGGTACAGTGCATGCACCATACCACACCCGGCGTTCGTAGTAGAATATGCCAAGTTACACGGGTTGGAGTATATGCTTGAAGATGAGACCGAATCCCGCCCTCCCTCCCCTCTTCTGGATGTCACTCTGCTGTCCCGTTCAGCAGAGGTCGTCGAGCAGCCTTCCTGTTCAGCTGTGGACGCCTCTCAGCATCCCTGCTCGGCTGTGGATGTCGCTCTACCTTCCCGTTCAGCTGAGGTCGTCACGCAGCCGTCCCATTCAGCTGAGGTCGTCACGCAGCCTTCCTGTTCGGCTGTGGGCGCCGCCCTGCATCCCTGCTCGGCTGTGGACGTCGCTCTGCCTTCCTGCTCGGCTGTGGACGTCGCTCTGCCTTCCTGCTCGGCTGTGGACGTCGCTCTGCCTTCCTGCTCGGCTGTGGACGTTGCTCTGCCTTCCTGCTCGGCTGCGGTCGTTGCTCGGCCTTCCTGCTCGGCTGCGGTCGTCTCTCTGCCATCCGGCCTCGCTGAGGACGTCACTCCTTTCCTTCGCTACGCTCAGTGTGTCGCTCCCCCTTCCTGCTCCATGGAGGACGCCGTTCCCCCCTCATGCTCTGCGGAGAGCGTCGTTCCTCCCTCGTGCCTCGCGGAGGACCTCGCTCCTCTCCCTGGCCTCGCGGAGGACCTCGCTCCCCCGTGAGCCTCGCGGAGGACCTCGCTCCCCCCGTGAGCCTCGTCATTTACTTCACCCCGTCCTTGAACCTCGGGGTGAAGCCTGCTCCGCTTTCCTATTCCGTGGGGGCCGTCACCCCGCTTTCATGCTCTGTCAAGGACATCCCCCTGCCCCCTGTGCCTTTGGGGAAGCTGCTCTGCCTCTTGGTTTTGCTGGGGACTTTTTGCCCGGAGGGCCGGGACCTCCGGATGGTGGACCTTTAATTTTGGGTGCTCCGGGAGTAGCACCCTTGGGGGAGGGTTCTGTCACGTATCCGGAAACTCTGGACTCCATTTCCCATCAGCCACTGCACTACACCACATGACCACATGTGCCACCACATGCACCTGATTCACGTTTTTGTTAATGAGCACCGATGTGTATATATAGTCTTTGTCCTCACTCTCTCTTTGTCCTTCGTTATCGTAGACTCCCGTTGTTTATGTCCGTGTCCTTGTCTCATGCCACAGAGTTTTTGCCAAGTTGTCTTTGTTTCAAGGTTTGTTTGTTATTAAATGTTTAAATCTGTGATTGCTTCTGCCTCATTCTCCACACGTTACAGCAATAACCACACTTTAAAATACTATAACTTTACTTCTGGACAAGATATGAGGAAAAAAGAAACAAGTTCTGGGAAAAACTGTTGTTTGCAGAACTATATGAAGTCCAAAAGGTTTTCCAGGTTCCACACATTTAAATTCTCCACCTCATGTTCAGTCAATGACCGTGGTATTTGAGAGTCTAAATGGCTTGTTTTTATAGTGACACCGCCGTCTAAAATACTATGGCATCTCACTTTGTTAGTGTTAGATTTCCATGTATCTCAGGAATATAATTATTATGTCTTCAGATCTCCTTCAACCCTTTCAGCCTGTTCTACAATTATTAACATTTAGTTCTGTGCATAGAAAGTGTGGTTCTCCTCAAGAGCGTTTCAGATCTAAGTGAACACACACAGACACATGCATGCTCAAATAGACATCCGAGTTTATTCATGCAAACCAACAGTACTTATACACATTGATAACAGCGGTGCGTGGACAGTTTCTACTGGTGCAGGGGCCAGACAGATTTAGACAAAACACACAGCACACAAAGTCATACTACAAAATAAATCTACTATAATAAAGATGGCAGGTGATCAGCTTATTCAAAGAGGTAATTAAAGGTTTACATTCATCATAGGTATTTGATAGCAGTTCATAATATAAGAGTACATGATATAAGAGAATTTCCTTTCAGTTAGCATGACCTTTGTTTATTGTACATCCCACCCTTCATCAGCACACTAATAGTGAATGATGTTGACATTAATTTGGGACCTGCACACCAAACAGTAAAACACAGAAAATGTATTAGGTTTGAGCATATAATAGGTCTATCCACAGCAGTTCTCTGTAGATCTGCTGCAGATTTGAATACAATAATGAACATTAATTTACAAAGAGTTTAAAACAATTTACTGTTGTCTTTTTCCTCTTTTACTTAAATACATTAAACTTACGACATTGCACTGAGATCATAGTACATTTCATATGTGTGTGTGTGTGTGTATGTGTGTGTGTGTGTGTGTGTGTGTATACATAGACCACACCATCCATTTTGTGTATCTCTTTATATATATGTGAACTTAATGGAAATATATGTTGTTGTTTTTTAAAGCATGAATTAAGTGCCTGCAACGCAAAACATTTACTTAACAACATAGAGCATGTACAATTGAATCAAGAGAGTAAGTTCTCTAATACAATATGATACAAAAAAATAAATAAAAATTACCTGCACACAGCAGTAAAACAAAGAAAATGTGATTAGTTGAAGCATATAACAGCTCAACCTAGTCTAAATACATTTCACCTTGTTAGAATCACACATGGAAACACACTTTCAGAGATCACACTGAATGTTGAAAGGGAAATAAAGCTATCAAAATGACCCGTATATCAACAGAAAACAATATCTACAAATCAGTCAGTGTCTTCTGTATTAAACCATTGCCATGAAGTGTCTAATATTTGATAGTAAATTGTATTTCACACATTAATGTATAGCTAAAACACACACAGTGGTCCTTCATAGCTCTGATTCCTCTAGTCCAGTGGTTCTAGCACAACCACCACAGCCAATAGCCATTAATACAGGATTTAATTTTAAGAACTCTATAAACCTTCGTGTTTATCTCATTACATGCAGCCCCCTTAAATCCTGCTTAATTGGGAACATACCATAACCTGAAAACCAACAGTGAAGAAAAAACTGGGTATGGAACTCCCACTTTATATTCTAAACGAATATACAGTAAATATTGCACAGCAACACAGTGTGACACGTTAGATATTTTTGATTCTTAGTTTTTTTTCAACACAACTCTTTGATTAGATTAGACTTTCAAGGGAATAGAATCATCTCCCCATAGTGGTGTTATGAGTCTTCAGACCAATATTTGCTTTGATCTTGATCTGGACTCTGTTGGTTCCAAAATTTTTGCATGACTTAGACATGAGCCTCCAGTAACAGTTAATATACTCTCAATTGCATCAGATGTCTCGTTATGATGTTTGTGCCTAAAACCATCTCTTCAGTCTGTCCAGGCATGAATTAAGGCAGGAATTATCATGGAGTAGTCATACACCATATCTTTAAGATCATAGACTGCAGTTGGAGTGAGAAAATGGCTGCCACAACCAACAATGACAATATCTTGAGCTGACTGTCTTGTCGTGTATGAAAAACATTTCAGCAGCCTTTCCTCAGCGGACTCACTAAGAGCACACGCCGTTGATCCACTATCAATTAAAGCTTTAAGCTCTCAACTAGAACTGATGTATAAAACAAGTAATCTGCTTTTGGAGCTCTCTGTACACCCCACAGTAATGGCATTTATGAACTATTCCATCTATCCATCCATATTCTACCGCTTACTCCTTCTCCAGGGTTGCAGGGGAACCTGGAGCCTATCCCAGGAAGCATCGGGCACAAGGCGGGGTAAACCCTGGACTGGGTGCCAGTCCATCGCAGGGCACAGTCACATACACACTCACACACCCATTCATACACTACGGACACTTTAGACACGCCAATCAGCCTACCATGCATGTCTTTGGACTGGTGGAGGAAACCCCCGCAACACGGGGAGAACATGCAAACTCCGCACACACATGGCCCAGGCGGGACTCGAACCCTGGACCCTGGTGGTGTGAGGCGAACGTGCACAAATGACAGGTAAAGGTAAAGGAAGGTTTGACTGTAAAATGTACTAAAATTTTGGGGTTCACCCTCTGGGAGCTCCTCTGCTATACTCTAACTTTTTCAGCATGAAGACTCCCTTGTATAGTGTGCATCCCTTTATGCCTACATAGAGTCTATATACTAGTGTGTATCAACGGATGTCTCTGTTTGGTGTGTCTTAGTGTGCTGTGTCTAATTGATTTAATTTACTAATATTTCTCATTTTTATGTACATCATATTTCAAAGTTTGACAATCCCGATTTACATACATTAATTTAAAACAACAATGTTCTAGAATTTCTATGCAGCCCTCTGGGGCCATCTGGTGGCTCACCAGGGGACCACGGCTCTCATTTTTGAGAACCACTGCTCTATTGATTGCATTGATGAACCATGGAATATTTCATAAATAAAACCACCAAATATCCCCCAAAATATTCAGGACATAATGGTTTGAATCGAGTTTTGGAACTGGACTGGATCTGCTCAACCATACTGTTCTAATTATAGCTAAAATCTATAAAAGACGTAACATATAGTCAACCCTGTAACTGTATTTTGTAAAGAAAAGTATTACCATATACAGTAAGTCTGAAATGGTTGAGCATTCTAATACTTTATTTTACTTTTACCTTAGGTGATGGGACAGAGACGGATGTGGATGTTGCTGATAATCACAATGATACTGAACATTTTATATTGTAACCCTACAATTCCATAAAACCTGTCAGTAATGTTTCTTTATCTACTCAGTCAGAATACATACATTACTTAATTTCATAAATAAAAAGTTTTGAATCTATATGACCCCTTGTTTTTCTTTGTGTACTCTTTGGCATCTGAGACCAAGAAATCCTGAGAAGCTAATAGCTGAGGAAAAGATTTGTAACTTGTCACATCCAAATCTAACTACACATCACGGAAACACCCAAGGATGGCTAACAGATATAGGCATGATGGGACTGGAAAATGTGCAAGTGGACATGTAATGTAATGTAAATACCTCACATTGAGACATTTACTGGCTTTAAGACTGAATTAAGTTGCAAACACTCTGTGATAAAAAAAAAAAACAACTTCCACTTATTATTCCTTACTATACTATAAGATCTGCTTTACCTTTCTGCAAAACCAATATGTTTGTGTGTGTAACTCAAACAACTGCAAATTTAGCATTCAAAAATAATTAGTGTCACTGCAATAGAATAAAAAAAAAGTATATATGTACACCATATACATAAACAGTAGCTATAAAAAGTATTTGGATATGCTGTTCAAAATTCGACAAAAATGTATATGGACACTCAACCGTGGCTTCATTAAAGATCACAGTTAAAGTGGTTTAGTATTCTGCAGGTAGCGTCTGTCTAAAGAATAACCACCATCATCATTATGTTCTTCTTATGCAGATTCATCAACATTTTGCTTGGTGCATTTTATCCAGTGTCTCCCATAAGAGGATCAATTCAGAGGCTTGTTCCCCCTGGAAGTTTTGGTTTTACAATGTACTGTGTATATTTGGATGAATGAAATGCCTTGTAAAAAAAAAAAAATAGTGACCTTAAGTTCAGGCTGATAAAAATTCATTTTGGTGGCTGGCGCACGGTGGCTTAGTGGTTAGCACGTTCGCCTCACACCTCCAGGGTCAGGAGTTTGATTCCCACTGAGTGTGGAGTTCAACGCAAAGGAGCAGCGGCTCTACTCTGAGTTGCTCTCAGATAACCGAGCTTCTCACCCTATCTCTAAGGGAGAGGCCAGCCTCCCTGAGATCCTTGGTTAATATGTCAGGCACTGATAAAAAATTTTGGTCCGCTGTTCTAGTATCGAGTTCAGCCATACTGATGACTCTATATCACGGGATTATAATATCAGCGCACATCATACCAACAACAGAGTAACACAGATCGTCCAAGTGGGCCTACTTGACCTCAGCCAATGCTCCAGTGTCCCCTGAAGGCTCACAGGCCACCCCGGAGCTACAGGTACTTAGAGCCAAGCTGCCGAGGTCCCAGACATCACCCACATTAGGAAAACGACCCAGAGTCCATCAGTAAAAAGCAGGGGGATGCTAGCAGGCACTTGGAAAGTAAGTTCCAGAAACCAAAGCGACGTTTACATTAAGTTACCGTAAATAATATAACACTGTCCTTGACTTTGTGCATCCAGCTGTTAAACACTGCCCCTAGCAGTTAATTAGGGTTCACTAAACTACAGATTCCTGATTTCAAGAGTTATTCCCTGGTTCTTTGAAAACAAAATACAAATTGAATATAGTAAAGTGATCACGAGGAAGCTTAAATATTTGCTTCTAAATATTCATGTCTGACATGGCCAGAGGTAATATATATAATTTTCTAACCCACAACTGGCACGCAGTCTACTATAGCAGTCATGACTTAGTGAGAGGAAAAACTTAGATTTACTAACTCATTGTACTGTTTTAAAATTTCCTTCATCTCGGTGTACTCTGTCTTCAGGATACTGTAAGCTTCCTGCTGTTGCTCCCTCTTCTAAAACACAGCCATGAAGCAGAAGAGGTTCAAACATGAGTACTTAATTTTCACATTTATTGTACAATGGCCACTTGCATTCAATAAAAAAGCAACCTAGCAACTTAAACTAAAAATGCAACTTTTGGTCAAGTATATACTGTACACATCCATCCATCCATCTTGTACTCTTTCTTCAGGGTCGTGGGGAACATGGAGCGTATCCCAGTATTTAAAAAAAAAAAAAAATTGAATAGTATTTTCTGTCTCGGCGAGCTCTTCCTCTAACTGCTGCACTGAGCATTTGCAGAGCGTTCACCTTGGAAATCAGGTTCAATTTTTAAAAAGCAGTACTATAGCATTCAAAGCTTAATGAGAGTAGAAGCTTAGTAATTAATACTTAGTAATTAATTAGTAGAAGCTTAGTAGAAGTAGAAGCTTGGTAATTAATCACGCTGTTTTTATATGTCTTTGTACTCTGACTTTAGGATGCTGTATGTGTCACGTATCATGAAACTCTGGACTCCAGTTCCCATCAGCCACTACACTGCACTACCTGTCACATGACCACCTGCACCTGATTCAGGTTTTGTTAATGAGCACTCGTGTGTGATATAGTCATTGTCGGCACTGTTTCCTTGTCTTTCGTTGTACTAGACTCTTGTCGTTTATGTCTCGGTGTTTTGTTTCATGCCACAGTGTTATACCAAATTGTCTTAGTTTCGTAGTAAGTTTGTTTAAATAAATGTTTATATCTGCACTTGCTTCTGCCTCGACCTCACTACGTGACAGTAAGCATCCCCTGCTCACTCACGATAATAAAACACAGCCATGGAGAAAATAAAAAGAATCAAACTTAACGTTTAAAAAATGTTATGTTTACTTTTTTGAAAATGTGTATTAAACAGATGCTGTGTACGTATATAACAATCCACAAAACTCAAATTTACAGTCACATTTCATGACACGAGGGGGAATAAAATAAGCATTATTTTATGACAAATATACTTTATGACGACGTCTATATGAATATATTGCTCAATACACAGGAGCAATACATTTCAGAGACTTGTATTGAACACCACAAAATGCCATATTGGTACAGGTTTTGTATATGTTAACCATTTTCATATTGAAGGACTTTTAACACCTCAGAGAGTGCAGAAAACAATAAAATCCAAGTGGTGGGCTGGGCAGCATGAACATCATGACTCCTCAGATTATTTCCCTTACCTGCATCATCACGCTACACGTTATGTTTGCCTCATAGAGCATTTCCTCCAGCTGCTGCACTGTGCTACTCAGTTTGTGCACATGGTACATCAGGTCTGCCTTTTCCTTCTCCAGCTGAACGTTGGACTCCAGCGCCTGCTCATGTGCTGCCACAGCTTCAGCAAGAGTGGCCTGGAATTTTAACAACCAAAGCTTGTTGGCTTTATTTATTCTACACACACATTGAGACACTTCTGAGGACTTGACTCATCACTCGTCAGAACAGACTTAAAATGTTTTGACAAAATGTCCCCAAAATGGTGACTAAACAAGAATCAACACACACAGACAGACACACACGCAGTTCACAATAGCAGTTGTGGTTACATGAGAAGAAAAACTTGCCATTAGTGACTTCTCGTTGTCTGATAAATTATCCTTCATCTTCTCATATTGCGACCTCAGGATATCGTGAGCCTCCCACTGTTGCTCACACTCCTAAAACACAGCCATGGAATAAAAGAGGATTAAACTTTAGTGCTTAATGTTACAATCTACAATGAACCTATTCGGTTCCAATTTTTGAAAATGTGTATTAAACACAAACTGTGGTGTAATTAAATTTGAAATACTTGATTGTATTATTATGCTACGTTCCAAATATACATATCACTCAGATGTGACAACTGGAGCATTTACAGTTTTTGACCCCTTGCTGCAGCGATATAGGAAACACCTGAAAATGACGCTTCACAGATGTTGTTGGGTTTTTTCAGGTTGAATATTTGCTTTTAAAAATCCTTTAATTCTAAAATGTATTTACGTTTCTAACTCAACTGCAGTCAGGAAAAACTTACCTTTAGTAACTCATCATACTGTTCCTTCAGCTCGTTGTTTTGTGAGATCATTGTGGTGTGAGTTTGACACAATGCCTCATAATCCTAAAACAGAGCCATAGAGCAAAAGAGGTTCACAACTGAGTGCTAAATGGGTTGCTTCACTTTAAAGTATAACTTCAAAGTATTGTGAATTTTGGTCAAGAAGAAACTGAGGTCATGGAATTACATGGACTTTTTGTTTTGCAAACAAAACTCCCAAATAAAATTTTATCATGAGATTCACTGACTATGTTTACATGGACAGCAGTAATCTAATTATTGATCTTACTCTGAATAAGACAATATTGTGATTAAGGTGTTTACATGAGTCGCTTTTAGAAGATTCCTTTCATGTTCCTGTTTTACATGTTATAATACATAGATGGATTAATGGCACACATCATTACGTCCGAACGCCATGCCATCCGATGTTTCCTCCAGAATTTCACGTATCGACATACAGTTCGTCTTCATTATGGTACCGTATACAGTTTTGGGTGTTTCAATTAAAATTTTATGAAAACTTCAAGTGCAATTATTTGTCATGCTGTATGTGCAAAAAGACAACTGCTTGAGGCTGTGGGCTGCGTCCGAAACCGCGTACTTACCTACTATTTAGTAGCCGAGATACATGTATACACATTACGAGATACACATTTCTCTTACTATATAGTAGGTAAGTACGTGGTTTCGGACACAGCCGTGCTCTCTTGTTTGCCGTAAAATCTTCAAAAAACAGCTAAAGACCCACCTTTTCCGTGAACACCTAACCATCTCCTAAAAAAAAAAAAAAAAAAAAACCACAGACTTGCACTTACACCTCTACTCTGTACACTTTGCTTCCTCTGATATTCAATTAATGGATCTTGTATAGTAGCACTACTTGTATTGTTCCCTGCTTGATATATCGCTTTGCTTATTTGTAAGTCGCTTTGGATAAAAGCGTCTGCTAAATGAATAAATGTAAATGTAAATGTAAAATGGTTGAGCACTGCCATGTGTGTATGTGTCCTGTAGCAAAATGCAGTCAAAACTTCCACACGATGTTAATAGTGTGATTAAGGTGTGTGCAGGTCTGTAATGCACGTCAATAATGCGACTAAAACAGGAATACTCCACACGACTTAATTCGATTTGTGTTTTCTTCGAGTATGACTTTAATCGGATTAAGGTCATCAGTAATCGCTGTTTACATGATAGTTTCTTAATCAGAGTATTGTCTTAATCAGGTTAATATCAGATCATTGTTGTTCATGTAAACGTACTGAGTATCTAAATGATTACTTATACCAAAACAAATATGAATGACTCATAATTGCACTATCCGTTGACACCCAGAAGAAGCTGGGTTCCCTGAGTTGTTCATTAGGGGTCTAAATCTATATCCAAAATTCTTCAAAGCTGTTGTTAGAAGTACATTAAACATTAAACTCTCTCATGGGCCATTTCGGTTGGCCAGCCAGTCATAGCGATGTAGGCATCTGGGGTGCAGCATGTGAATCCTTTCCACACACCAAAAGCACCATTGTACCCCTTCATTTAATCAAGGACAAGAAGAGACTCAGACTGACCAAAGCATTTCCTTTATGTCACACACACACAGTCAGTAGTGAACTTGAAATATGAGGGATTAAATCGATTCACACTTGTGTTTACCATTATCAAAGAAATGGGCTAATCAGAAGATTTCATCAACAACATAAAAATATGATTTGTAATTTTATAAATAAGGATGCTCCAAATTGGTATGAGTGATTCGAAACCCTTTGCAGTAGGAGAGGTCCTGCAAGCCTCCACAAGGTTTTCCTTGTTTCAATTACTGTGTGGGCACAAGCCCTGGGGTATTCAGTGTGGTGTGGGAATACTGGGAGGGACTTTTAAGTAAGACTGAATTTACTACATGCTGGACCTGAGAGCAGAACTCCACACAGTGGGCCAACTAACCCATGAATATATATTCTGATATGCGATTGTTCCTGGAAGTTCCCACTTATCTCACAGAACAACACATCGAGCCTCCCCTGGGGGTGGTTGCAAATAGCTGCTTAATTTTTCTATATATTTTTTTATGAATAGTGAACACCAGCATTGGTCTTGCTGAAGCCTGCCTCCAGTTCCTCACTAGCATCACTGACTACCAGGGTCCCCCCACCCCCATGTCCCATATTATCTGGTGAACACTGATGCAGGAGTGTCTTTAAATCTGTCTTTCATATCTGTCTTTAAAAAAATCAACAGAGACTCAGATATAGAGTTAAAATGGAGGGTTAGTGTTTTTTTAAGATTATTAGTGTTGATTAAGATTATTAAGATTAAGATTATTAAGTAGCGCTCAAACCACATTTTCAAAGTGGTTTCATAAAAAGTAAAGCTTACCTTAAATACAATGTCCTGCATGTCCTTTTGTGTGGAATACAGTTTCCTCAACTCCTGATCTTTTCGTTCATTTTCCTAAACACATCCATGGAGCAAAAGAGATTCACATCTAAAATGCAGCACTTCAATTCAGCAAAAAATTTGGATTTTATACTAGAAATATATTTATTTTGTTGAAGTGCATATAGCCTGTGATGACTCTCAGCACATTAATTCTAAAGGATTACACTTACCCTTATTATCTCATGAAACGTTCTCTGTGCACAGGCATGCTGTTGTTCCAGTTCGTTCCTTACACGTTGCATCTCGTTCACTTTCGTAATCAGCTCAGAGTTCCTGTTATTTAGGTCATCATTGGACTCCACCACCTGCTGGTATTTCATCTCAGCTAAAGCCACAGTGGCCTGGAAGTTCAACAAGCAAAATTTTTTTTTACTTTTATACACATTCAGACACTTTTGAAGACTCATCTCATCATTCAGAAAAGATGAGCACAAAATGTCCTCAAAAAGGTGACTAACCTAGAATGTCCACACACACGCATACACACAATACACCCACCTTCACAATATAAACAGTGATTTAATGAGAAGAAAAGCTTACCTTCAGTGAGTTAATTTTCTCATTTAAACGATACTCAATCGAATTGTATCTAGAGATCATGTACTTGTAAACGCACTGTGATATCCCATAGTCCTAAAAAACACCCATGAAACAAAAGAGGTTCAATTTTTTGTGCTTAATGTTCACATCTACAATGCACCACTCCACAATCTAGCACCTTATACTAGAAATACATATTGTAATAATAATATTATAAAATTATAAATAATATTTTTATTTTGTTCAAATACATACAATCTGTGGTGTATCTCATTATGCATCACAAGTCCTCACACTGTTTCTAAAGGAACTGCTTAATTCAAGGATTTTCTCACTTACATTTGTAATCTCATTATGCATTTTCTGGGTCTCAGTGAGCTCTTCCTCCAGCTGCTTCACTGAGCTTTGCAGTATGTTCATCTGGGACGACAGGTCAGATTTCTCATTCTCTAGCTGAGCGTTGGACTCCATCGCCTGCTCATATTTCCTCTCAGCTTCAGCCAGAGAGACCTGGAGTTTTGCAACGAAAGCTTGTTGATTTTTACACGCATACAGATACATCTGTGAACAACTTTAGTCAATCGTAAAAACGGCCGGAAATGTTTGTGGGCAAAAGATGAAATATCCCCAAAAGGTGACCAAGTTCACAATAGCACTTGTGGTTACATAAAAAGAAATACTTACCTTTAGTGACTTCTCGTTGTTTGACATACAGAAGAGGTTTAACTTTAGTGCTTAAGGTTCACATCTACAATAAACCTCTTTAGTTCCAATTTTTATAATATATATTAAACAGATGCTGTCATGCAATTAGACCTGAAATATTTGGTTTTATTATCATCATGTTCTGATATTTCATTCATTATCAAATTTACACATCAGGCAGAGATGGCAATAAATAAATAAATGTTAGCCATAGCATTTTTTAAATAATTTTTGAGCCCTTGCTTTCCAGAGTGATATAGGAGCAGTGACTCATACAGTGGAGCTTAGAATTTTCTCTATATCTGCATAAATATGATTTAAAACATCATCAGATTTTCACACAAGTCCTAAAGGTAGATAAAAATAACCCAATTAAACAAATGAGACAAAAATATCATACTTGGTCATTTATTTATGGAGGACAACGATCCAATATTGTATATCTGCGAAAAGTATGTGAACCTTTGCTTTCAGTATCTGGTGTGACCCCCTTGTGCAGCAATAACTGCAACTAAACGTTTGCGATAACTGTTGATCAGTCCTGCACATCAGCTTGGAAAAATTTTATCCAATTCCTCAGTTCAGAACAGCTTCACCTCTGGGATGTTGGTGGGTTTCCTCACATGAACTGCTTGCTTCAGGTCCTTCCACAACATTTCTTTTGGATTAAAGTCAGGACGTTGACTTGGCCATTCCAAAATACTAACTTTAGTCTTCTTTAACCATTCTTTCGTAGAACGACTTGTGTGTTTAAGATTGTTGTCTTGCTGCATGAACCACTCTCTCTTCAGATTCGGTTCAGGAACAGATGTCCTGATATTTTTCTTTATAATTCACTGGTATAATTCAGAATTCATTGCTCCACCAATGATGGCAAGGTGTCCTGGTCCAGATAAAGCAAAACAGTCCCAAACCATAATAATACCATCAGCATGTTTCACAGATGGGATAAGGTTCTTAAGTTGGAATGCAGTGTTTTCCTTTCTCCAAACATAACGCCTCTCATTTAAACCAGTAAGTTCTATTTTGGTCTCATCCATCCACAAAATATTATTCCAATAGCCTTCTGGCTTGTTCACGTGATCTTCAGCAAATGCAGACAGGCAGCAATGTTTTTTGGGAGAGCAGTGTTTAGTGCTTAGTGGTTAGCACGTTCGCCTCACACCTCCAGGGTCCGGGGTTCGATTCCCGCCGGGGCCATGTGTGTGCGGAGTTTGCATGTTCTCCCCGTGTTGCGGGGGTTTCCTCTGGGTACTCCGGTTTCCTCCCCCAGTCCAAAGACATGCATGGTAGGTTGATTGGCAGCTTGGTAAATTGTCCGTAGTATGAATGGGTGTGTGAGTATGTATGTGATTGTGCATACTGTGATGGACTGGCACCCTGTCCAGGGTGTACCCCGCCTTGTGCCCGATGCTTCCTGGGATAGGCTCCAGGTTCCCCGCGACTCTGAAGCAGGAATAAGCGGTTGAAGATGGATGGATGGTGAGAGGGGCCTTTAGTTGCTTAAAAGTTACCCTGGGTTCCTTTGTGACCTCGTGGACTATTACACGTCCCACTCCTGGAGAGGGTAACAATAGTGTTGAATTTCCTCCATTTGTACACAATTTGACTGTGGATTGGTGAAGTTCAAATTCTTTAGAGATGGTTTTGCAACCTGATGAGCGTCAACAACTCTTTTTCTGAGATTCTCAGAAATCTCCTTTGTTCGTGCCATGATACACTTAGACTTTGATAGATCCCTGTTCTTCAAATAAAACAAGGTGCTCACTCACACCAGATTGTCATCCTGTTGATTGAAAACCCCAGACTCTAATTTCCCCTTCAAATTAACTGCTAATCCTAGAGGTTCACATACTTTTGTCATATATATGCAGAAATATAGAACATTCTAAAGGGTTCACAAACTTTCATGCACCAATATCTGTATGAACAGACAAATTAATCAAGAGTTACAGAGATAAAAGGTGAGTACAATCAAGATATACTCCAATTACATGGGGGAGAAAGGGGCAGAGATGAGACTAGAATCACAACAAAATGCCACGTCAATATAAATGAACAGTCATATGGAGGAAGTTCAAAATATAAACAGTGTAATAACTTAGTGAGAGGAAAAAAACTACCTTTAGTAACTCATTGCGCTGTTGTAAATTTTCTCTCATTTCATTGTACTTAGATTTCAGTATGCTGTGTTCCTCCTGCTCTTGCTCCCTTTCCTAAAACAGTCATGAAGCAGAATCAGAAGGTTCAAAGTGCTTAATTTTCACATCTACAATAAATAAATTAGCATCTTATACTAAAATGTTTTTGTTTTTTTTGTTTTGTTTTTACATCCTCACATTATTTCTAAAGGAACTTCTTATTCCAAGGATTCTCACTTACCCTCCTTGTCTTGTCAAAGATCCTGTGTGTCTCAGAGAGCTCTTCCTCCAGCTGCTGCACTGAGCTTCGTAGTGTGTTCATCTGCGCCATCATGTCGGACTTCTCAACGAAAAACAGCTAAAAGTTCAACATCCTAACCTTTTTATCTCATCACTCATCAAAACATCTTAAAATATTTTGTGGACAAAATGTCACCAAAAAAGCTGACTAACCTAGAATGAAAACATGAGCGTGACATAAACCTGCCTTTATTTACCTATTTACTCTTTGTTAAAGACTCTTTTACATAAGGCGAATGTCTGCCCTTAATTAAAAAAAAAAAAAAAATCAGTGTACTAGGAGCAGGTGTAAAAGAGCAAAGGTGTCATAAGTAATGTACTGAAAATATACTGGTAAACAGCAGTTAACATTTACACTCAACACAACCTACATTCCGTGTTGATCATCTGGCTCTGATACCTGTAGTAAGCTACCCATCTGAATGGAGAAGTCTTTGTTTATCCTCTGCTCATTCTCTCAGTGGAGTTTATTTAAAAAGGAGAGACTGTCTAATCTTACCAAGCTACTTCCAGTGTAAGCTTAGGTCATACAGTCAGTAGTAAATGATTATTATGAAATTAGGCTAGTATTAACTGCTTTGGTTAAGGCCATCATTTTGTTCACTCATGTTGATTTGCCATTTATAATATCAGTAAAATGAGCTAGCTTAGATAGACATCAAAAGATTTGTTGTGTTGTGGTGTGTTTGGTGAGTACCTGAGGGACAGCTCTGTCAGTCTGTGTGACACTGACTCCATCCCAATCAGACATCAGGCCTGGATCCAACAAAGAATCTACTAAAGAGAGCTGGGTCTGTACTGGGTCTAAATATAAACCAGTACCAAAACATCACATCACCATGCAGTCAGCACAGCCTCTATTACACACATTCATTACTTCTGCTGCACTTTTCATTTCACACCATCACAACTTTCTAGCTCTGATCCTTCCGGAGCTCTTTTATTACACAGAAAATCAAACTTTGGTTAAATGCACTCTGATCATAAACGACTGAAAAAACTCTACTAAAGTGAAATATGGTTTATATAAAAACGGAGAGAATTAAAATTTAAGGGGAGAGAGAGAGAAATGGTGTACCCTCAGTGAGAGTTGTGTCTGCGGGCTCCACTGTTCTCTCTCCATCGTCATGTTTCTTAATATAATAATAAACCCCTGCGGCCGCGGCTGCAGCTCCAGCCACATATAGCAGGGGGTGCAGTGGAAGATCTGCCGTCCAAAAGCGAGTTAAATTCATTAAATGCTGTATTGTAGCACTGAGCTCGGTTAAACCGCCTGTCAATTAGAAAATTCAAATCTACACTGAAACTCCGCCTTCTTTTCTCCACACGTATTACAGCAGCTTGTTTTGTTGCGTCACAGTGACAGATCTCACTCCAGAAAATTCTAAATTCCATCATCATCATCATCCATTCTTTAGAACTCGAAAGTGCCGAAATGTCTAGGAGACGCCTTCACCATAATCATTCAATTTAATTGATGTAAATCTGCTCTTTTTATGATGTTCATAAGAGAAAATTGAAAGAATTCATTTCATTATTGTAAATGACACTCTCCTACGGTCTTTAAACTGATTATTAGTTGTCATATAACTACACGAACACATAACCACATCTAGAGTCATAATATATATCCTACAACTATCGCTATACTTCTTGTCCACCTAAATGCATTAAATTGACATATTTTAATTTGGCCTAACTGAAAACAAAAAATAAATGCATGCCGAAAATGATTACGTTGTTTACTTAACAGTATAAGGATGGAATCCATTTTCTTTCTTTGTTGATATTATACTGAAAACATAGTTTTATTTCACCAATAAAAAACATTGTATTATTTTTCATTCTTTTAATCAATAACTGAACTATTTATTTAATTATAATATATTTATTTTATAACAAACAAAAAGTGTATATTATGCTATAATATAATACTATAATATACAGTTGCAGTTAAAATTATTAAACTCCCATTGCAAATCAGGTTTATTGTCAGAACTGACAGACTTTCAGCTGTTTGCAATGAACAAATCAAACAAAAGCAATTGAAATAGTTTATTGAAATACTTCAAGTGGTTTCCACAAATTCAACTGAAAATGCAACTTATAATGACGTAAATTTCAAAATTATTCAACCCCTTCATGGTATGCATCTTTAGTACTTAGTAGAGCACCATTTTGCGGTTATGACCAGCTACAAACGAGATGCATAGCCAGACACCAGCTTCTGGCAGCGTTCCTGAGGAATCTTAGCCCATTCCTTATGAGCAATGGCCTCCAGTTCAGTAATATTTTGGGGTTTGTGTGCTGCAACCGCCTTCTTCAAATCCCACCAGAGATTTTCGATGGGGTTCAAGTCAGGTGACTGTGATGGCCCTGTAGAATCTTCCGGGACTTCTTCTGCAACCAAGCCTTGGTGGAATTTGAGGAATGTTTTGAATCATTGTCCTGCTGGAAGGTCCAATGATGCCCAAGCTTCAGCTTCCTCACAGACGGCATGACATTTTCTCCTAGGATTCCCTGATACTTCAAGGAATCCATCTTGCCTTCCACACGCTGGAAGGTTTCCAGTGCCAGGATATCCAAAGCAGCCCTCATTACTCCACAGAAGAAAATCCCAAAACTTCTGTGGCTTATTTATCTGATTTTGAGCTGACTGATCTTGTGCTTTTGGGTCAGTAGTGGTGTATGTCTTGGAGTTTTGGCATGGAAACCTTCTGCATTTAGTAAGCACCTTACTGTGCTCACTGAAACCTCAACGCCTGTTGCCACCAAATCTTGCTGCAGGTCTTTGTAATCACTCGAGGGTTTAGTCACCCATGTCTAAAACAATAAGGAAAAGGATTGTGATACATTCTTATTTACCAATAGTAAAGGAAACTAGCTGTCATTGTTATAAGCTGAGATTTCAGTGTCTGTGTATCAGTTTTAGCATTATCATATCTTCATAAATTTTTTATACCATGGGCAATAAGCTAATTCAGACAAAACCATATATTTAGACCCATTTGAACAAAATATACCTAAAACACCATGCTCTATTATGGAGTTTACATGTTGGCGTGTTATCTGTCCATTTCAGACCCAGTTATCTTATACAATACCCGTTCATATCAGTGTCAATACAGTGACAGAAGGTGAAGCAACCACTTCAAACATTCATGCATTAGAGCTTGGATGGGGTAACGTAAATATCCAGATAAAATCTGACAGAGAAACTTGTGTCTAGTCTAGGTTTGGACTACAACAATATAGTTTTTATACAATGACATTCTTAAATTAAATGGTATGAACTTATACATCATGAGTTGTGAGCTGAGCAGGTGAACTTTTGTTTCTTAGTTTAACCACCTGAAATGTTTTACAGTGTATGTGCATGTGGTACATAGGCCAGCCGTGGTCCTGCTGTGGTCCCTTTCAGACCAGGTAGAATTTTAAATATTGAATAGTCATTATGGTGCACATTTCGTTTTTTTGTTTTAGTATCGTAACATATCATAGAAACATTTTATACTGCTTACTGGGACAAAGCCAGGACAGGATTTCTACAAAACACTGTCTTACAGTGTCCTCTGAAAGTATTGGAACAGCAAGGCCAATTCTACTTTTTTTGTTATACACTGAAGATATTTGAGTTTGACCTCAACACATGAATATGAGACGACAGTTTAGAACTTAAGCTTTCATTTCCTGACGTTTACATATGTGTAAAACAACTTAGAACATGGCGGTTTTGTATCAAACTACCAATATTTTAGGTGAAGAAAAGTATAGGAACAGAAGTCTTGAAGTAAATAAAAGTAAATAACACTTAACATTTGGTTGCATATCCCTTGATTGCAATAACTGAATCAAGCCTACGACTCACTGACCACCAAACTGTTGCATTCTTCTTTTGTGATGCTTTTTGTACTGCGGTTTCTTTTACTTGTTTGCTTTTGGGGGGTTTCTCCCTTCAGTCTCCTCTTCAGATTTGCTCCTCTCTGTACATTTGGTTTAAGGTTTGGTGTTTGACTTGGCCAGTCTAAAACCTTCCACCTCATGAAGTCCTTTGTTGAGTTGGCAGTGTGTTTTGGATCATTGTCTTGATAAAGTTCCTCCAAATTAGTCTGGAGTCAGGCTTGACCGTGTTCTTATGCTGAAGCATTTTACTCTGTCTGTACACTACACGTGATGTCACCGATGTTTGCATGAGTTGGCTACTTTCTTCCTGAATCATTTCAGCAGATACATACTCTTGAGGCCAATCAAGCTAAATATAACAGTCATCTATTAGCTACAGTACCTGAGGCATGTAAATGAGGAAAATAACCTTCCCTCATTTCCTCTCTCTCTCTCACACACACACACACACACACACACACACAGGGACTTTAACATTAGGCAAAGGTCGGCAATTGCCTTGGGCCCCGAGCTACCAAGGACCCCCAAAACGCTGCATAAACATATGGTTAAAAAAGTCTTATTTTTAATTTTCGCTAATGAATTATGTTTTTCAAAAATTCGATACATTAACATAGCATCAGAACGCTTAATTCACGTTTGCTCTTGGTTAGTGGTCACAGTTAAAAATATTTTTTATTAATATAGGCCTAACATAATTGTGTTCATACTCACACTCTCACAAGCAGAAAGCGATTGTTGATAACGTGCAGACTTTTTCACTAGATTTTGTGACTTTTTAGACCCCTTTAGTGTCTTTCATTTTTTTTAAAGAGCCCAGCAACAAATCTAGCGACTTTTTGAGCACAGGTTAGTGGCTTTCTAGAAATTGATAAGGCTTTCCAAATCACATCACAGCTGCTGATATACGAGTTGAGAGAGCATCTTCACTCAACTCACCATCAGGACATATTGCCTGTCTATGTTGTGCTTGCAACCATTCACTGATCGCCACTGTATCTCAACAACCAATCACTGATCACCACTGTATCTCAACGACCAATCACTGATCACCACTGTACCTCAATGACCATTCATTGATCACCACTGTTCCCAATGCCCAATCACTGATCACCACTGTATCTCAAATACCAATTAGGGATCACCACTGTATCCCAAGTACCAATCAGGGATCACCACTGTTTCCCAATGGTCAATCACTGATCACCACTGTATCCCAAGTACCAATCAGAGATCACCACTGTTTCCCAATGACCAATCACTGATCACCACTGTATCCCAAGTACCAATCAGGGATCACCACTGTTTCCCAATGGTCAATCACTGATCACCACTGTATCCCAAATACCAATCGGGGATCACCACTGTTTCCCAATGGTCAATCACTGATCACCACTGTATCACAAATACCAATCAGGGATCACCCTCTGTTCCCCAATGACCATTCGGGGATCACAACTGTTTCCCAACAACCAATCAGCTGGTGGTGCCATGACCATTTGTATTTTGATAAAACTCTTTTATTCCATTTTGTTATATTCTAAGTGAAAAAGCTTTTTTCTTCATGTGTACCCTAAATTTTAATTCAAAATGTAAAGGATCATAATAAAGAAATCAGTATGCAAATTACTCAGGGACATCCTCTAGCAACTTTTTCAGTGTGGTTTAGCTATGATTCTCTGAAATAAGATGTGTGTGTGTGTGTGTGTGTGTGTATGTGTTAGAGAGAGAGAGAATTACTCTTGAATGCTGTGCTCTATGTTGTACAACTGTAGCTTGTTTTACACACTTGATCAGGAGGTCCTATCACCACAAACTAACACTGGCTGGTTTCATTTCCAGTCCAGCAGTGCCTCACTCTCAGTCCCCAATACTCTTTCTTTGGTCTGCATTTTAATGCATAGTGTCCCCTTGGTTTTGACTTCTCTATGCAGTAGATATCTAGCAGGCTGGTTGCTCCCTAGCATCCATTACTGGAGGTGCAGTCAACAGGCGCTGAGCAGTCAGGCTGGGTGGGTGGAGCTAAACACGATACTGAGCCCAGTGTTGCTGGGATGTGATGACACTCGGCCAACGCGCCAGTATTTTTTTGTTTGTTAAAACCCTTTTCTTTTTGTCGGTGGGCTCTGAGGCAATCCCGACCGCAACAACTGCATACCGCGTTGACAGGTATGAAGGCAGACAGATGAAAAGGAGCCGACGGTGTTTGGTAGTGGGCTCGCGACGAATCGAGGGCGTTTGATCTTTCCTAGAGGGCGGTGACGTCACAGCCACACTGTATCGCTGTGATTCAGTTCCCGTTGAAGTAGTCTATGTTTTCACGCGGTCCCTGTGATTCGTGTGTCGTGTATTTGCAGCACGGACGCGAGCTTAGCTAGGCTACTGGAAGCAGAGAGAGCTAATTATAATAATAATATTAATAATAATAAAAACAACAACAATCAAACAAAAATCAAAACAATGTGATGGTGCTTCCTCGGTGTGAGATAGATCCGAGCATTTTTTCGGGTAAGTATGAATCCTTCAGGAATGGAATTTGTATCTTTCCCAAATACTGCTGGAAAATCAGATGGACTGTAGTACAGAAAGCTCCATAATTATTGGCACCATTAGGAAAAAAAAATGTGTGTGTGCGTGGGTGGGGGGTTATGGGGTAAAAACACCATTACCCTGCTGGGGGGGACCCAATAGAAACCATCACAGAAATTCCAATGGTTTCCATTACAGATGCCATTACAAACCACCAGCTAACTATTAAAAACCATTATGGGTCCTTAATGGTGTCCACTAGACATAACATGTCACCAACAGAAGGCAACCAGTAGAGACCCACAGAGACTGTTACGGTTTCTGTTAAAACCAATGCGATTCCCATTATAACCATTAAAGCCATTACAAACAGTACAAATGAGGGTTTCTATTGGTGATTTTTTTTCTGGCAGGATAACTTAATCTCACACTGAAACAACCCCAGTTGTGTTGCAATTATTAGAATATTATGCCAGGGTTTCCCAAACATTTGGGGGGGACTTGTCCTGGAAATGGCATTAACATTTGACCGAGGCCCCCCTTTTGCAAGATGTCTTTAAAACACATTAAAAATACAGACTTCTGAATATATCCCCCTTTTTAATTCATATTTACCTCTTTCATCTTTACATTACATTAGGAATTGATTGGGG
Source organism: Ameiurus melas (assembly GCA_012411365.1). Lineage (NCBI taxonomy): Eukaryota > Metazoa > Chordata > Actinopteri > Siluriformes > Ictaluridae > Ameiurus > Ameiurus melas. The sequence continues at coordinate 13,262,426 of CM022753.1, read as the reverse complement.
GGGGGGTTGTCTGAGAGTGAGAATAATTTATTTATTTATTTTTCACACCAAATTATTGAGGCCCCCTGGGCGCCCCCTGGTGGCCCCCACTTTGAAAACCACTGTATTATGCAACTTCCCATTGCCAGTATTCTTCTTCTGTGATGAATGACTAGATTGTAGATTTGATTGAGACCACTCCTCACTACAGACTCTGTCTAGGTCCTCCAGGGTTCCAGATCCTCATCCCACATGGTTTCAGTGGTGATAGTGGTGTCTGGCGACTGATTCGACCACATGAAAAGCTTGATTCTCTTGTAATGCTGTGAATCTTCAGTTCTACCTCATCCCAAAGGTGCTCTGTTGGGTTTGGATCTGGTGACTTGGGAGGCCACTTGACTTCACGGAACCCGTTTAAGATGACTTTTTGACATGGGGTGTGATCATGCTGGATGTAGCTATTATATGATAGTAGATTGTGGCAGTAAGGAGGTGCAAGGGGACAGCAACAATACTCAGATATTATTTAGCATTCAATTAATGCTTAATTATTCTTAAGGGACCAATGTGTGCCAGAAAAACATTCCCCACACTATTACACCAACAACAACCGGCACTGCAGCCATAAATGCAGTTTGGGTCCATGGATTCATGCTGTTGACACCAAATTCTGTCCCTACCATGTGCATGTTGCAGCAGAAATCAAGACTCATCAAAACAGGCAAAAGATTTTTCCAGTCCTCATCTGTCCAGTTTTGGTGAGTCTGCGTTTATTGGATGTTTTTTTGTTTTTTTGTCTCTGACACAAGCAACTATGCAACAGTTAAAGTCACTGGGAAAATATTTTCCCCATATTGATGTTTGATTAGCATTAACTGAACCTCTTGACCTGTATCTGCATGATTTTATGCATTGCAGATTTGAATAAGTGTATGAATGAATGAATCAAGCGTGGCAATTATTCTGGACCTGATTGGAAAACCAGTATCTGCTAATCCTTGTGTTGCTAATGACACAGAGTGATTAAAAAGGAAATTAATATTGAGAATTTAACATTAACACTATTTCACCATCTTCAAGAAACCGCTAAAGACCCACCTCTTCCGTGAACACATAACCAACCCATTAAAAAAAAAAAAAAACCTTACTTTGGCACTTACAACTATAACTCTATGCACTCTGCTTCTTCTGGAACTCAATTATCAGATCTTGTATGGTAGCACTACTTGAACTGTTCTCTGCTTGATATCGCTTTGCTTGTATTTTCTCATTTGTAAGTCGCTTTGGATAAAAGCTTATGCTAAATGAATGAATAAATGTAAAGTAAATGTATTTAACAAACATTGTGCTGCGTGCCGTGCAAAGTGTACAGTAACTGACATTTTCACTCTGTTCATCCCAGTGTTGAATGTGAAGCAAGCACACCCAGGGGAACATGTCTATCATATATGTGTCCAACAAGAGGAAAATCTCAAGGCCTGAAAAAAAGCCTCAGACAGGTAGCTAAACGTGACCTTTTTGAATAACGTGTATTCCATTTTAACGTTCATACACTATAAGGACAGAGGTTTGTGTACACCTGACCATCAAAACCATACAACTAACTGTGTGCTTCCAACTTTGTGGAAACATTTAGGGAAAGACTGACCTATAGGTCTGATGGTCTGGTGTCCACATACTTTTGACCATATAATGTACTTCTGACTGCGTGCCATAAACCTGGAGATTTCCTGGAGTTTAAGAAACCCATTTTCTAGTCTCTTGAAAATATTATTTGGCAAGGAGACAACTTCATATAAAAGTATTGCTTTATTAATATTTAATCAGGAGACCCAAAAATTATGGATAAAGTGGTTGCAGTATGTGGCGGTGTTCCATCTATGGTAAGCTCATTCCTCCTCGCTTAAGTGTATGCTTATAATGTGTATGCTTGTCTGCGATATCAGTATTGTGATGATAATTAACACTGAGTGCATAATCCTAATTTCTTGTATCTCAGAATGAAGAAGCAAGTACCCAAACGATAAAAAGAACATATGGCAGGAAAAAGTGAGTGAATGTACTTGATCATTTCAAAACCTCTAACAAATGATTAGCATGAGAGTAACTAACCTAATTTACACTGACGTAAAAACAATTCTGAAGACATATCAAGGAGCTAAAAGCATTGTCAGTTCTTTTTGGTAAGTTCCCACATTGTTTAAATCTCCTTTTAGACTAAATAAAGCCAGGCCTAAGATCCCTAAAACTGCTTGTAATGATCTAGTTTGGTCATACATCATCATCAAGGATTTACTTTACCTTGTGATATACCTTTCTAGATATCATGATCTGCAGCCGGTGTCCAGGGTTCCTACAGAAGATGGATCTTCGTGCACTTCAGTGGTCCATGCTAACTCATTGAATGGCTCTAAAACGCAACCCATTGTTTATGGTCCTGCCACATCATGCAGGACAAAGGACAAAGTTGGCTCTGGTTTGGAGCTTATGAGAGAGAGAGGTGAGCATGAGATTTCAACCAACAGCAGATGACATACGTGGTGTGTCATTTAGTATCAGACTTCTGGTAAGAACTGCAGTTATTGTTATGGCCCAGTTCTGTCTGGAGACATGCTTTAAACACAAACATACACACAACTTGATGTTTTTTTTATTCCTGGAGGAGTGTTTATTTTCTTTTGTGCTCTAGAGCAGCGGTCCCCAACCTTTTGTGCGCCACGGACCGGTTTAATATCAGACAATATTTTCACGGACCGGCCTTTAAGGTTTGGCGGATAAATACAACAAAATAAAATGATAAGACCGGCATAAAAACTGTGTTTTTATTAATTAAAAAAAAATAATATAATAATAAACGTGAATCCAATGTGAAATCGCAACTTTATTAGCAGTGTCCTAGTAACATCACGCCAACAACATAACATGAGTGACATCCGCTCTGCCTCCTAAACGTATCACGTGACCGAGACAAGCGTCTTGACATACGTCTAGAGTGAGTCATAGACGGATGTAACGGAGAGAATCCGGTCTTTTTTTTTTCAAAATAAAACATCGTTCAGACTCAGATAATAAATTAAACGGAAATGATGTAAGTTATTTATTCTTTCTGTGCGGCCCGGTACCAAATGACCCACGGACCGGTACCGGTCCGCAGCCCGGGGGTTGGGGACCACTGCTCTAGAGAGTGAATGAAAGAGAATGAGGGATGTGTGGAAGTGTTGCATGATTTCTGTAATGTTCTGTCATTCTGCGTGCCTGTGCGTCAGATTTTCTGTGTACAACCCCAATTCCAAAAAAGTTGGGACGCTGTGTGAAATGTAAACAAAGTCAGAATGCCATGATTTGCCAATCTCATAAAGCCATATGTTATTCACAATAGAACACAGAAAACATATCACATATTTAAATGGAGGAAATTTACCATTTTAAGGAGAAAATTATATAATTTTGAATTTGATGGCCGCAACACGTCTTAAGTAAATTTGGGATGGAGCAACAAATGGCTGGAAAAATAAGTGTTACTAAAAAGAAACATCTGGAGGAACATTTAGTTAATTGGCAACAGGTCAGTAACATGATTGGGTATAAAAAGAGTATCTTAGAGAGGTGGAGTCTCTTAGAAGTAAAGATGGGATGGAATCTGGATGGAAGCATGTGTTGCTCTAAAACCTGAATATACCTTTCAGCATTGATGCCTTTCCAGATGTGCAAGCTGCCTATTCCATAGGCACTAATGCACCCCATACAATTAGTGATGCAGGCTTTTGAACTGAGCGCTGATAAAAAGCCGGATGTTCCCCCTCCTCTTTAGTCCTCTTTAGTTTAGAGGACACGGCGTCCATGGTTTCTAAAAAAAATCTAATTTCGATTCGTCTGACCACAGAACAGTTTTCCACCATGTCTCAGTCCATTTTAAATGAGCTTTGGCCTGGAGAAGAGCGTTTAGTAGCGTTTCTGGATCATGTTCACATATGGCTTCTTCTTTGCTTGATAGAACTTTAACCAGCATTTGTGGATGGCACGGCGAACTGTGTTCACAGACAGTGAGCTCTGGAGGTGTCTCTGAGCCCATGTAGTGATTTCCGTTACAGAATCATGCATGAAAATCAGGGGCATGCAATATTGATTTTCACCCTTGTCCCTTGCACACATAGATTTCTCCAGATTCTTGGAAACTTTTGATGGTATGATGAGATATTCATAGTCTGAAATTGTTCCACAAATTGTAGACACAGTTTTTCACAGATTGGTGAACCTCTGCCCATCTTTACTTCTGAGAGACTGCCTCTTAAGATAATATATATATATATATATATATATATATATATATATATATATATTATATATATTTTATCCAATCGTGTTACTGACCTGTTGCCAATTTATCTCCAGCTGTTTCTTTTTAGTAGCACTCACTTTTCCAGCCTTTTGTTGCCCCGTCCCAACTTTTTTGAGGTGTGTTGCAGCCATCAAATTCAAAATTACCTTATTTTTTTCTTAAAAACATTTAAACATTTAATATGTTTTCTATGTTTTTTTGTGAGTAACATATGGGTTTATGAGATTTGCATATCATTGCATTCAGTTTTTATTTACATGTTAAACACCGTCCCAACTTTTTTGGAATTGGGGTATTGGAGGGCAGGCTGCTTTGTAGTACTGAGCTGGAGAGCATTACCTTTTTGCCTTTCCTGTTCTAAGTATCCTGTTCAAGGTGCCATGAATTGCGCGCACACACAAAAGTATTTGTGAGCATGGAGCAGTGAAACTAGCTTGCAGAGAAATTAGGAGCAATTCAGTTCTATGAGCACTGACATGTCAAGTACCAAAATCACGTATTTGTGCTCTGTGTTGGTGCATCCTTATCTAATAGCCACTATATCATTTGCACGCTTTTTCACCACTGACTCTGTGTGCTTCCTGAAGGTTGTGAGTGGGCTGAATATGGTGACACAGTGTTCTGGCACTTACACTGGAGATGATGCCATGTGGTTGCCTTCTAGGGAGTGTTAAAGCCACTCAAAGCCATGGACCAGTAGCCCCCTTGTGGTGGGACATGGAGATAGTGGCATTGCTCTTTCAGGTGCATCAATGTAAAGCTTACAGCATGCTTATTCATGGTCCATGTGGCTCTCCGGATCTCATGGAGAATTAAGCAAAGATCCATGGCCACTGTCTGCCTTGTTTGACCAGGTCATCTACAGGAGCTGGCTCATCTCTTTTCTCAGGGGATTGCCTGGCATTTAGTTCACTAACGGAATTGAGCTGTCACGAACGGGGAGGTAATTCCCATCTAGGCAAGCACTTCATCCTTTAACTTTTAGGCACTAATTGCACCAATCACAGATCTTCTGTTACACACATCTGTCCAGCCTGTGCTGGCTGCAGTGCAATTAAACATATTGAAATGGGTATCTGTATCATCAACAGCAGTCATCTTTTCCACTGGGACCACTCGCCACAGTTCATGGGTTTCATTCTGCCGAGAGTTAATTAGTGCCTTTTTTAATTATGTCAAACATATGGCCAGCTTCTGGGTGGCTGTCTATTTTGCACAGAATGCTATGGTCTGTTGCTCTGCCTTATACATACTTGGCAAACTAAGAGAGAGAAACATGGGGGGAAAGTCTGTTAATTCCACAGTTTATCCCTAATGTTGTAAGGTGTTCCTTTGACCATGTTCTCCACCAGTGTGTATCACTCAGATATTCATTTAAGTCAATGTTAACTGCTGATTTGAATATATGAGCATGGTGGTGAAGTCTCTGGTCCATTGGGCATGGCATAACCCCAAGAGATATCTCTGAGGATATACTTAATAGAAGAGATGTGTGTTGCGACTAGGGTTTTCACGATACTAGAATTTTAGTTTTACAATGTTCGATACTAGTACAAATCTATGGCAAATTCAAGACAGAAACGTATAGCATAGTTGTCGTCTTTTTCACTCTCATTAAAAAAGGGTACTAAAGTGTACAGGAGAGCCATCAGAGTTTTCCTCTTTGGTGCTACCTCGCTGAGTCAGGCAGGTACCTGGCAATCATACTTAGATTCTGACCAAAATAACTGGTCCAAGAGCATCTGAGCGAGGTGGTCTTGGTAGGATTGCAGCGAGAAAGAGATTCGGTTCTGAATCGATGCACCAAACATGGTGTATTTTGGGTTGCTGGTGAGATTTCTCATTAGATGTGACCAACAAATAAAAAGAGAAAATAGAATAAGAAATACACAAAATGCTTTGGACTATAATTATCTAGTTATATATTGAGCACGGCTGTGTTTTCCTGTGCTCTGGCGATTTTATGATTTCTATGCACACATGGCAAATAACCATAGTAAAACTTCAGTCTTTAATCGTGCTTGTTTATGTGAAAAATTAAAGCTATTATTTTAAGAGTAAGAATGTTTATAACCCGTTAAAAAGTGATGAGGAAGAATAATGAGTCACTCTCCAACATTGTACTCTGCTACAATGCAGAATTTCATGAGTAGTGTTAGAAAAGCTAGGCTAACATATCGGGACTATCCTATTAAACATTTTCATCACCTTATACTGGGCAGTTATCTAACCTATCAGCTATTAATCTCTTGATGAAGCTCAGGATGTTTGTCAGCATGGCCCTGATCATCTGTAAGGTAGACAAAATATTCCCATACATCACTGCTTGAGAAGTTGGGGAGTGAAAGGAAGCAATCTTGTCGCATTATATGTGTGTGGTTTGCATCACTGCACACTCTTTGGTTAGCAGCATGTGCACTGTGATTCGCTCAGGGAAAACGGCGTCACCATATTGAAATAAAGAACTGAATGTGTTTAAAACTACGAAAGGTTTGTGCAGTATGCAATCCTAATTGTGTCTAGAGTTGTAGAGTCTAGAGAATTTATTTTTTTGGTTTTGGTCTTTAAAAAAATGTCAGCTGTTTTATGTAATCATCTACTGGGTTTTGTCATGCCTTTATTTATATAATTTTCTATTTCTACATTCTTTATTGAGAACAAAAAAAAGAAGTTACACCTCCCCCCCACACACACACACACCACCCAAGACTCCCAAAAGTTCAGCTATTCCAGTCTAAATCCACAGAAGGACCAAAACACACTATCATATCCAGATATCATTTGAGATGAAAAAGAAGAAGTAAATGGAGGAAGTAGGTCATAAATATATTAAGGAGGTGAAACAGACAGCTAATTATTCATTGTTTGGTTGAAATATTCCCTGTTTTTGTCAGTTTGATTGATGGATCACATGTCCTCCCTACAGTTCCCGTCATAGTTCCTGTAGCACAGTATACTCAGAGGAATCCCTCAGCTAACAGTGCTAAAGGTAGAACTCCGAGGTCTGAATTTTACTGCATGAAGAAAGAGACACCCAGTTATCCTCCAGGTAAACAAAGACAAACAAAACAAAACATGTACCTTTTCAGTTGACATGATATTTCTGTATGATAATGTGCTTAATGTGATGTGGCCACTATTTAATTCTAGTGATTACCTGCAACACTTCTAATTTTGGACAAAGTATTCCCTTAAACATGACAATGATTTCCACATTGTAGTATACATACATATGTTTATTTAATTACTTCACAAAATTACTTCATTTTTGTATTTTGGCAGGAAGTCAAGAGGAGACTTGGCAGCTGCAGATTCTGGCAAAGGGTCGAGTAACTTGCCCCAAGTGTAAACGTGTAGGGAGGAAAACAGTGGAGGGCCTGAAAAAGCACATGGTAGCCTGCAAACTGGTAAATGCACCCATTAGTGCTTACAAGGATCTTTGAATTGGACATGTTTGCTTTGTAGTAGTCAAGGTTGCCCTGCCACTAATTTCATACTTTAATTTAGCATGTATTTAAATGCACACATTGTGGGAAACAACTAAAGACTTCAACTGGGATGAAATACCACCTCATGGCTGACCACAATAAACTGGTATGTTATACAGTCAGGTAAATAAATATTTGAACCCCTACAGAGTCATTGTTATTATAGCTGTGTACCACAGTGTATTGGAGTAAAAAAATAAATAATGAATATCATTAATAGTTTGAGGGTATTAACAGCCAAATCGGGGAAAACAGTGTTGGAATTGCAGCACTTACATATTTGGTGTGTGAACTGGGGGCCTGGAGGAAACCTGGGTGCATGCAAACTGCATGCGTAAAGGGGAAAAGTGGGATTCGAACCCCCAACCCCAGAAGTACGAGGTAGGCGTCCTAACGTCCCAACCACTAAGCCGAACATTTGTTAGCAATAAGTTCAAGTCTTCAAGATCATGTTTATGGTAGTAAACAGTGTAATGATAAGGATGATAATAGTGGTTGAAATAAAATTATATGTATTTTCTAAATGTGGTGTTTGTGCTTTAGCCCACCCCAGATGATGGATGTGGACTAGATGACCACGCAGTGAAAGAAAAATTGAGAAAAGTTCTAAAAAGGTTGGGAAAATTAAAATGCTCAAAAGAGGTAAGAATGCATGAGGCACAGGTATGTATGCATTTTAGGGCAGCTATACATTAGGAGAGTATGAATATGCTGAACGATAAATAGCTCCATTATGCCATTATACTAATTGATGCTGGGCTTAACCTTTAAGATATGAAAGCTTTTTTTTTTTTTGGAAATGCAATGAAATCCAATGTTTTTACCCTTCTTGCTTTTTTTTCAGGGGTGTACTGGCAGTTTCACCAGTATAATGGGCTACGTTTATCACATGAAAAAATGTGGTAAGGCGGAGTCTGAGCTGGAAAAGCTCCTAATGAACTGCAAGCACTGTGGGAAGCCGTATCGTTCGAGAGCAGGACTGGAGTACCATCTAAAATCTGAGCATGGTCCGGTGAGCTCCTCCTGTAGTTCATACTGAAAGAGGATTTACTGAGTGAATGTATTTTTGGTAAATTGGGGCAGGTCATATGCATATAACAAGGAGCTCATTATGATGTCTCTGATTCATTATGTGATGTCATACAGCAGGTTTATGAATTATTCATTGTACAGCTGCAACAACCTATCAACAAAGTTGATAAAAATAGTAGGCAATCATTTTTAATTCTTGATTAGATTGGGATTAGGACTGGCATGAAGCATGTTGTCGTGCACGCTAGTGTCATTCATTTAGACTGAAAACACATTTGTTAAATCGTAGAAAACCGTACACCCAATGTCCCCTAAAGTATGGAAACTTTAGGTTACTTACGTAACCCCGGTTCTCTGATAACAGGTGTGAGTTATCTCACTATGGGACCCGCCTCGGTTGTGACCGATCCTGGAAGCACCACGTCTGTCAGCTGGCAGATCAATCACGGCCGTGGTAAGGGAGTCCTGCCTCCCTAATATAAAACGCTGCTGAAGGTCCCTTCCTTATTCTCAGCATATCTCTTCTCCATGCAACTACAAGGAGGGAAGTGTGGTGAGATAGCTCACTCCTGTTATCAGAGAACTGGGGTTACATAAGTAACCTAAAGTTCTCTTTCAATCATCCGCAAAAAGTCAGTACTTTTACAGCAACTTAATGGATTGAAAATGAACATGGTCTCAAATGAATGACTAGCCTTGCGAGACAAATTGTTTAATTTTCTTACCATACACAGTATAGATTTAAAAAATATTTTGTTTATCCTGTCGTCAATTCGCCCGCCTGCTTTCGGTTCATGATGAAGTGGATACCAAAACAAAGTTGCAAACTAAGCATAAACCACAAAGGTTTGAAGCTGATTTCACACTGTATATGATTCACTTCACGCACACACGGCAAGCAAAATGAATTTAGCATCAGGGTATATCAGTTAGTGAGTAATTTAAATATGGCAGATGTTTTATTCTACCTTTACTTTGAATTTGCAAAAACAATGTGAGGTGCAAAACTTTATCTACAACACGTTAACCTTGTGCTAATTTAGATGTCATTCAGCACTAGAAAAATGTAAGATTATCTGAAAAATGTCTGTAATGTTGAATTGCAGTTAGTGACCTGTTATTTAATTAAGCCTAGTTAAGAGTTCTCTAGTAGTATTAGTTGATTTAAAAGCTGCAAATATATATTTAAACAAAATATCTCTAGATTAATAAACTATCAAAACCATCATTAGTTGCATCCCTGTTTCTTTGGTGCAGTCAAATCTGTGATTGGAGCACTAAAGGCACATGATGGCATTTTTTCCCCTACAGGAACCCCAACAGGCGGAAGCAAACGGCCAAAGGGAACCCAGTATGGAGTGTGAATCCAGTGGCAGGGCCAAACGTACTTCAGCCCAGGTGGCCATTTTCCATCTGCGTGAGATTGCCAATCAGGAGCTGTTCAAGGAGTGGCCCAAGAGGAAGGTGCAGCGAGACTTGGTCCCCGATGACCGGAAGGTAGACGGATGTTACACTGTGAATATTATATCCCATTGAAGCAGATCACTGCTGCATGGGAATCCGAATTTACCTATTGACTTGGCTACTTTACAGCATTCCAAGTGTTTAAGTGCGAGCAGTAGCATGCGCCTCCTCCGCTTAAAGAGCCATGCTCAAGGGTGTTTTGTTTGTCAGGGAACCTCCAAGTAGATGGGAGAGAAAGGGAAGATATAACCACTGTTTGAGCCAGATATTTTAATGAAAATGTTGGCTATAATAAATTTAGTTAAACTGAGTAACAGTAATAAACAATAGATATATTATCGATGTAACAAATGCAGATACAATCTTGTAAGACAAAACAAAAAAGTAAATCAGATAAAATATTATTAGATGGCTATTGTTGTCAACTGTAACAGTTTGTTGATTTGGGAAAGCCTTCATACTTATGAAACATGGTTATCTTGTCACATTAGACCGAAGATAGAAAACTTGTCAGAAAGTTAAACAGAATTTTTGGTTCAGAAGTTGAATAAAGTTATTTAATGAAAGAAATTCCAAATAAATAAAAAATTGTAATGATATAATTTGTGAAAGAAAAATTACTTTTAAAAAATTATTATTTATTTATTTATTTTAAGTGTGATCCAGTTCATATGAAATAAAAAACCCAACAGAATAGACTACGCCCTCTTCTGGTTTAAGTGAGAATAAAACAGACCCGAACATTTTAAGCATTAAAGAGATTCACTTACAAATCAGTCTGATCTACACCTATAATCTTCTCAGCCTCATGAATCAGTACCCAGAGGAAACCCCTGAAGTACAGGGTGAACATGCAGACTTCGCACTCACAGGACAGAGGCGGGAATTGAACCCCCAAAACTGGAGGTGTGGGGCAAACATGCTAACCACTAAGCCACCATGCCTCCTCTAAATGCAACAACAGTATAGAATTGTGAATTCTGCCTAATCTCTCTGAGTCTGAGCGATATCACACTGTAGAAGCTTGCATAACATAAAACTAGTTAACTATGTTAACACCAAACAGATATTTTAATGTTGTATTGTGTAGTTTCCTGTAAAGTTCAACTTGTCACACAATTTTCACATCATATAGTTGTATGCTGAAGCACACCCCTGAAGCCATTATGTTTCATCCCATTGTACACCTGGATACAAATGGCTGACGATAAAATTGTTTTGGCTTGTATATCTGATGGTAGCTACGTTATTCCCGTCCCGGATTGCCCGCCTTCAGCCAGGAGGTCTTGCGAAAGTGGAAGAATGAGGTGAAACTGAACAGAAAAATGCAGTGTCCCAACAAGGTTTGAACATTACAGTATTTTTCTGGGTTCCGAAATTCTTTTTGCTTATTTGGATCATTTTCTTCTAACCATGTTTATTTGTTTTCTGTACTTCTATAGGGTTGTGGATGCTACTACACAAGTGTATCAGGTCTAAAGGCTCATTTGGGACTCTGCACCCTTGTAAGAAATCACTGCTCTTTCTTCACTGTGGATTCATGTTTTAAATAATCTCCTCGAGATTTTAGTCCTCTTTTTTTGCATTCAGTGGATGTTAAAGACCTGGGGTCAAATTTAGTTCCTAACTGACCAATTTATGAGAGATGTGTTTTTTTTTTATTTTGTTTGTTTTTATGCATGTATGTTCATTTTAATTCATAAAGCATTTCAGTACCCAAACCTGTGAAAACCTACAAATAGTCCGAAGTATTCCTTCGTCACTCAGATAGAATCACAATCACAAATGACTAATGCTGCGAACAAATTCAAATGCATGTCGTATTTGCTGTCAACATGTTGTGAAAGTGTATTGTAATGATTGCAGGAATATTTTAATGATTGTGCAGGTATGCAGTCAGTTCAGCTATTACGTATAGATTGCACAAAGTTTGCACAATTCTCTTCTGCTTGGTTACAGGGTTTTTAATAATGAAATCCTAATTAATTAATTAATTAATTAATTAATTAATTAATTAATAATCGACTTATTGTACGACATGACCTCAATCGTTTTTGCTGTCCTCTATGTCGCCCGTTGTGTTTGTTTATGTAAGAATGAATGTCGCCAACATTTTAGCCATTCGTGCTGCTTCTGTCCTCTCATCCGCTCTAGGTGTGAATATATCCCCACTTTAACTGTGAATATTCTGTGACTTTAAAATAAAACCGTACATTTGAATGGAAAAACTGTGCAATTAAAAATGTATTGCTCTTTGAAAGGGTGTACTTGCATGATTATGCTGTTATATTATCATTAAATTAGTGGCATAAAATGGTCTTAAAATGACAATAATATTGTTTATTACAATTATCTGGGACGATGTATTGTCTAACAATAGTAGTTATCGTGACCGGTCTAGCCCCAGGTTGAATGTCATTTTTTTTTTCTCTGCAGGGCAACTTTCAGGCTGGGAAATACACATGTCTGATATGTAAGAAAGAGTTCAACTCCGAGAGCGGCGTGAAATACCACATCAACTCTGTTCATTCCCAGGTAAAAGAGCACATTTCTGCTGGAGAATATAATGAGTGTTGTGTTTATGCAGTATTTCCGTAAATCTTGTACAACTATTTACAAAGATGAACATATTTTGAAATCATTTTTATAACTGTGTGGTCCATCAATTGCTAAGTAGTCACCAGAACCTGAAATGAGGGTTACCTGAAAGCTTGTCTTGTGGCCAGGATTGGTTTGTGGTCACCTCTAAGGCCAAGAGTTTCACCTCCAACAAAAAGCTCGAGCCAAAGAAGCTTTGCACGCCAAACCCAGCTCTCCGTTTCCCCAAGGGAACCTGCACCTGGCAGGATACACAGACTCCAGCAGATGCTACAACCAGCGAGTCCGTACGCCCAGAAACACCAGAGAGGAAAACACAAGATAAAAAAAGGAGCAGGAAGTACAAACTGAGAGCGCAGGAGAAAGACTGCAGTGATAGCCAGAGCAGTAGCAGTGGAAGCGAGAGTTCCAGCAGTGAGTCAGAAGCAGAGGTTCCAGGGAATGATGCCTGGAAGCTAAGCAAGCCACAACCGCAGCCTGAGAAAGATAAGAGTGACCAGTAAACCATTCCTCTAAATACATGATGCTTTTAATTTCCCTTTTAAAACATTTGACTTTTTAAATATAATGTTTATTTTAGGTGATTATATATGTTACACCGAGTTCTGACTCATGTGGCACTCAGAGGTGCATTTACAACATTTATCGTTTAGCCATAGCTTTCATGATTTTGACCCAAAAATCAATTTACAATATTATAGACATCTGAAATGGGGAATAAAATTTGCTTGGCGGAAAAACCAAGATAACTTCATCTAGGTGAACTTCTAGAAAACAAGAAGGTAGTACTGTAGTGTCTTTGGTTGGTAAAGAAAAGAATTTACAGGTTTGCAGAATGTTTAAGCTTTATAGCGCCTACAGCTAGAGGAAAAATATGACTGACATGTGTGAGAGCACTTTAAATTGTTGTCTACATGTGTATGTACACGGAATTATTCAATAGCAAAAGAAACCTTCGGAGAAAGGTTATCTTAAACATCCTCCATTTCAGCTAAGATGTTCTCTACCTGCTGCTAGCATGCGCTCTCCCTGACTGTCTCGGCTCCGTCGTGTCAGTTTTACATAAATTCCCCAAGCCGTCCGTTGAAGGCATTTACATGCAAAGGTATTAAAAATGGTGGTATGTGTTGGACCCGTTTTAAAGAAAACAATGCAGCAGAATTTTTCAGGGTTTTCACAAAACAATAGTATATTTTGTTTATTCGTTCTCCTGCACCAATTCTCCAGTTCCAGATTGAACGCAGAGCTTTTTTTTTTTTTTAGTTCCCTTCTGTTTCAAGCTGTATTGTGTGTAAACTGCTGCATGTATTGTTGTCCATGTGCCTACTGGAGTGCTTGTGACTAGCAGTTTTGTATCAGTGATGTTTCATGCTGTATTAGCTTCGATGTATGCTGTTATGACATCTACAAGTTGTTCTCGTGTGCATCGTTGAGAGGGCTGGGAAACAGTGGACTGAACAGAGATTGAGGAACAACAGAGTACTATATTGTAGTAGACTATATCAATATTATAAGGTTTACTAGATTTCATTCAGATTTTTAACACTGTATATGATTATGACTATGACGATTATGTGTCCAAAAAAACTTTGTGTACTGGATCGAATTTTTAATACATGACTTTTTTTTCTTTCTTTTTTTTTTTTAAGTTAGACTGTAATGTCTGCATAAACTTTGTTAAAGTACTTTATTAACCAAACTCTAATAAATGAAATAAAAGTTAAGATAAGTGTATCATTTAACTTTAGGAGACTTGAATGGTTTATTTCAAAGTTCTGTAATTGTAAACGTGAAATGTTGAGAGAATCCACCAAGAGTATGCTTAGGCCACCTGGATATTTTATTAGAAAAGGGAACCGTGTGCATTCACCAACTTTGATATGGTGTAGGTGTAATGAAACTATGGAGCATGCAGGGCTACAGATGGCTACTAACTTTTTAATTTTGCGAACATGTTTTTTTTTTTTTTTACCCACAAACAAAATTTAAAAACAAATTAAATAGAAGTGATGATACATCTTGGTGTGTTAAGCTACTTAACTCTCATCTCCTCTTGCGCCTGCATCTACCTGCCCTATCGCGTGCATTCTTGTCCTGCAGGGATTGAAGCATCGGCTGTATAGATGAACAGAAACAGGTTTAACGTCACGTTTATTGGGTTAAAAAGTTGGAAGTGTTAACTTTAATAAAGGTGTTTAATTTAGTTTGATGTGGTTAAGTTCGTTGAAATTTGAATTTATACGTTGTATGTAGGCTAGCTAACTGCGTAGTTAACTAACGTTATCCAGCTGACAAGAAAACTAAATGCGCAAACTAAAAATATCACTTTTTCTCATTCCCTGCCCGTACAAACCCTGCCTCCTCTACATCAGATGCCGACGATGTTGAGACCAACTCGACCAGTGAAAGTGACATTTGAGTCATCCCAGCCCGTTTAGTTCGGTGTGCAATCTTTTACACATGATGACAGCCAAGCGCAGCGAGTCGAGTCTTCTTCTCCTGTCCCTGTGGCTCCCGTCCCGACAAGACACTTTAAACAGTTTATATTACTGCAAAAGAACTAGAGAGAAACATGCTGGTGAATGTTACAGAGAAAGGACATGTAAAGGTATCAGAGGTCATCAGGTCATTTTCAGTGTTCTGTCATGATGCGTGGCCAGACGAAGTTAACTATGGCGAGGACCAGGTTGACATATTGGTGAATTGGTACAGAGAGCTCTTGACAAGCAGTGGATGTGATGCTGAATGCTGGCAGAACATCCATCATGCTGTAGTCTAGTTTGTCATTAGTGTTATACAGACACAGAAATCTGACCAACACACTGATCCTGAGAGCTAAAAAGCTGAAGGTTTTTGTTTGGGATTTCATAGCAGTAACTCCTTCTGGAAGTTATTGAGACGGGCTAACATTACTGTAGCGTATATAACTACAGAGAGATGTGAGTTAGAGAGTTCACACTGGATAATGGTGCATGAAAGAGATTATTACAGAATAGAAGTAAGTTTTCTTGTGAATTTGTTTCTTGCAGCATTAACACTGAAAAAGCCTGAAGAGGTTTTTTTTTTCAGCAGAAAGCAGAAAGAGGAGAGAAACAAGCAGAAAGAGGAGAGAAACAAGCCAGTACAGGATAAAAACTGACTTCTTGAGAACAGCTACAGAACGTTTAGAGCTAATACTATAGGATCAAATACAGAGAACATTACAGAAAATAACAATGCATTTTTAATCATCTCAACAATCTTACTTTGCATTTTTTCCCTCACATCCTCCTCTAAATGATGAGATCCGGGTTTGTCAGGTGAGTAAACTGTTATAAAATATTATTATTTCACAAATCTCTTACTGATGGTAACAGCATAAAAAAAGATTATTAAAATATGTTACAATTAGACCAGTGCCCGGTAAATGAGTTATCATGGTAACAGCCCCAGTGATGGTAAAAACTTGACTATTACGGGTAAATATGACATTTGATTGTTCTAGAAACACAGCTGTTGAACTGTTTGTTAGTAATTTGCTATTATTATTGGTGTCATTATTATGGTTATTATTATTATTATTATTCTTGTTATTGCTATGAGTGTAAACACTTTGTGGAAATTTGAACAAAATAAATAATAAAGCACATGATAAATCTGCAAACTTTGTCTTAAATTCCATTTAAAGTGGCATAGAAAAGGTTTAACACATATTCAGTTGAACTTGAGGACCTGTGCAGACTCTTTATTATTACTTTATTGTGATATTGTGTGACGTCATCACGGCAGAAAATATCAACTCTCAGTCTCACTAACTCATTCTCACACACAGTGATCTGAACAGAGAAACACTTCATGTTTATTTAACACTTTATTTACATAAAGTATGGAGTCATGTAGAAAACTTCGCACTCTTATTCACTTCCACAGACATACAGAGAATGGACAGATGATGAGAGAGTGGAAATGGAGAAATCTTCTCTACAGACTGGTGAGTATGGAAGGAGCTACAAAAGTAAACACACCTGTTCATTTGTTGCACAGAGAAGTGTTCAATAACGAGATCTCCAGTAAGCACGTAGTCTGAAATTCACAACGTGTCACATTCTCTATTATAGATATTATTTACACACCGTACAGAAAGTTTATCATGGTGTAAAGAATTCATACTGCATGCCATTGTTTTTGTGTAGAAATATGTGTAGAAAACATGAATTTCAAGGTTATTGTTATTATTTCAGGGGTGGAAATCTCACAGCAGGAAAATCGAGAAATAGTTGAGACTCCAACAAATTTATTATTGTTGTTAATAAGTTCAGGCAATTCTGCTCTACAGTAGTCAAAAGACCGGAAAAAAGCTCATTCTTTAATTATATTACAGTGCCTTGTGAAAGTATTCGCCCCCCTTGAACTTTTCAACCTTTTGCCACATTTCAGGCTTCAAACATAAAGATATAAAATTGAAATTTTTTGTGAAGAATCACCAACAAGTGGGACACAATTGTGAAGTGGAACGAAATCTATTGGATATTATAAACTTTTTTATCAAATAAAAAACTGAAAAGTGGTGCGTGCAAAATTATTCGGCCAATTTACTTCTATACTTTATATCTTTATGTTTGAAGCCTGAAATGTGGCAAAAGGTTGAAAAGTTCAAGGGGGCCGAATACTTTCGCAAGGCAGTCTATGGATATTTTTAACTATATATTTTTTCTGAAAATAGCATTCTTTCTCCACACATTATTCACAAATAACAATCACTTTTAATTATTTCAGAATATAAAATAGATGAAAAGAAGAGATGTAGCATTAATGTACACAAATGGAAAAACTTGCCACTGAACAGATTAAGCAAAAAATTTCAGAACTGCAGAATATGAAGAAACTACTGCGTGAAACACAGCTGAAGAACACAGATAAAGAGCTGGAAACCAGTACATATAAACTGGAGACACTGGTACAGGAGCTGCAGGACAAGAACAGACAACTACAGGACAAGATGATTGTACTGGAGCAACAGAATACTGGGTTAGCAGAAAAAAAACATCTTGAAGAGAAAGAGAGTCTTCTAACTGAGAGAGACACAGCTAATGGAAAGAGACAAACAGCTTCAGGAGAAAGACAGACTTCTAGAGACGAAAACAAAGCAGCTGCAGGAACAGACAGATCCAGAATCATCAGCCCTATAGCTACATCTATATATATATAGCTAGAGGTGGAGGTGGCTGGGAGGAAGGTGATTGTGTTGGACACTCCTGACTGGTTCTCTCCTCAACTCTCTCTGGAGAAGCTGAGACAGGACGTGGGACACTGTGTCCATCTGTCTGCTCCAGGACCCCACGCCTTCCTCCTGGTCAGACCTGTAAAGCAGCCTACAGGAGAGAGAAGGACACTGGAGAAAATGGAGGAGGTGTTTGGAGAGATATGTTGGAGAAACACAATGATCATATTCAGCGTTACTGATGAGCTTCAGAAGAACATTGAGGAGTTTATCCAAGCAGGAAAAAAGGAGGTCCAGAGATTTGTAGAGAAATGTGTTAGCAGGTTTCATTGTCTCAACATTGAGGAGAATGGAGAGGGTTCTCAGGTCTCAGAGCTGCTGGAGAAAATAGAGAAGATTGTGGAAGGAAAGAGAAAATAAAAGGACGAGAGAGGAGATGGAAATGAAGGAAAAAATAAAAAAAGGAGGTACAGGACTCTCTGAGACAGATAGAGGGAGTGATCCAGGAGCATGAAGGAGACATCAGACCACTTAATGGCTGAACATCTGAACTGGCGAGAAAGATGAAAGAAGAGAAGGATGAGGAGAAAAAGAGAGAACTTGAGAAGGAGCTGAAACAAGAGGTGGAGCGAAGGAAAGAGATGGAAGAAAAGGTGAAGAAACTGGAAGAAAAGAGAGAGATGGAGGAGAGGCACCAACAGGAGATGGAGGAGATCAGGGAGGTGTATGAAGGAGAGATCAGGATGGAGGCAGAGAGAAATCTCATGAAGATTCACCCTGCCTGAACTCCAGAGAAACATTTTGGCCTCAAAAACAATGATGCAGGAAGAGTTCAGCAGACAGATGGAGGAGATGCACGGAGAGTTGGAGAGTTTTAAACAGAGACTTTCAAAGCTCACAGAGACTCACAATCTGCTTGAAGAGGTTTATGAGAAAACTCTGAGAAGCAGCTCAGAACCAGAGAGGGCAGCTCTAACAGGAGAGGCATCAAAGGGAATTTCTCGGACATATAAAGACTTTTTTCACTGAGTAACAGCGATTATAAAGCCACAAAGACTCACTCAGTCAGAAATGAGGAGTATAAACCAGTGATGGTGAACATCACAGAGTAAGAGAGAGTAGCATAAGGCTAATTAGAGAAGCTAATAAACGGGGTAAAACTTTTTTATGTTAAGGAAACCCTGCAGGGGAAAAGCCTAATCACCAAATAATTATTAAATAAACAGTATAATCAACATTTTTAAAAATAGTTGGATTGTCCAATTGGATACGAGTGTGTAGCATACACACAATTAACCTTGCTGCTGCTACTTTCTGGTCATGCAGGACAACAAAACAAACAGTGAGTGGGGATAAGTTTGGACATTTTATACCCTGAAGAAATCACATCATGCCCCAAGGTGTTTCGTTCTTCTTATACATCAGCAATTTGCCAACACCATCCATCCATCCATCTTCTATCGCTTATTCCTTCTTCAGGGTCCCGGGGAACCTGGAGCCTATCCCAGGAAGCATTGGGCACAAGGCAGGGTACACCCTGGACAGGGTGCAATTTGTCAACACTTACAATTTAATTAATTAAAGAAGGACACTTTATGATTTCAAGCCCTTTATAGTTACAGTTAATGTTGTGGTACAGCCTCAACACAAGTTAGTAGTATCACTTACATTATAACAGCTAGAAGCAGTTATTACCTCACTAGTTTTTCTTTTCTCTCTCCTGAAAGGAACAAAAAGTGTTGGAAAACCTGCTGATTGTTACTGTGAGGGCTGAAGGGTTGACGTGACGCAGACTTTGTGCCTGTTATGTGTTGGTAATTTTTTATTAGAAGCATAAAACTATAATGTGGTGCGTCCATTCAAATATTAGTGCAATTCTGAAAATCCTATTAATTTGTAAAGTTTCTATAAACCTTTTTGATCAGCTGTGCTGATCGTTAGCTGCCAGTCGTGTGTTTCTTGGCCCTGTCTCGAAGCCACGTGATCTCCAGCTGTCCAAAACATTAACACCCTGGTGGCGGTCACATGAGGAGCGTTTTTCCTCTTTTGTGTGCCGGCCACAGTCACAGGGGCCTATCTGTTCTCTACCGTTTTGCTTACTCTTCATTTACCCATGAGGCCTTTTTCCACCACAGACGACTGAATGCATTACCTTTACGTCTTTCTACTGTGTCTGCACCATGGGTAAGTGATTTTTCCACATTATCTATTCTCTCATGTTTATTCTATGTGCTTTTATGGTCAGGCTTGCATTCTTAACAGTCTTCATCCGTTTTCCGCTACTGTGACTAGATGTAAGGTCAAACACCATCAACCCTGGTCCTTCCAAGCAGAACTCTGGGCTTCCTCTGAAGAAAAGAACGGATGATGCATCTACTCAAACACGCTTTACAGTGTCTCTGGGTACACAGACTCCCAAGTATCCAACTGCATTTAAGTGTACTCAAGCTACCCAGCACCCTGGAACGTGAACAAGATGATGATGTGTCCCCAGAAATGTCTGTTCATAGGGCCCAACTGCTCTCGCCCTCTGGCACTTGGGATGTCGCGAGAACCTAACTCCTAATGGACCACCATGCGTCGGCATTTAGCCCGTGTCCTGTCAGCTACATGTAATGTCACCAATAATCATTCAAATGTTCACACTTTTGAATCAGAGTCTGACTCACTCACTCACTCACAGCTATTTTCAAATGTCAGGTCATGTTTCAATTCTTTTTCATTATTCTTATTTTATTATTGATGGCTGGTGGAAGCAGGTTCTCGTAACACAGGAAGTCCAGGGGGAAGTTGACGAAGTTGTGGATGTTGCAGCTGTTGAGCTGGAGAGGCCTCAGTGGCCATCTCCAGGCCGCTCTCTGGCTGGTCGCTCTGGGCCTGGTTGCTGGGCCTCCAACTCACCGTTTCATAGATGAAGGTATTTGTATAGGCGGTTTTGTTCCACACCTTGGTGAAGAAATGATCGCTGACTGGGTCGTTGATATCTACTGCGGCCCCCAGCAGGACCCTGAGAGATAGAGACAGACAAACAGACAGAGATAGAGAGAGAGAAGAAAATTAATTAACAGGAGAGGACACGCACAGAAAGCTTTGCTGTACTTAGGTGTGTGTGAATAATCTCATTGTTGTGCCTCAGAGTTTCAAGAACCTACTCAGCAAAGTACACACGCACGCACATGCACACACTCACCTGAAGCACTCTTTCCGCAGAGCGAGTGCAAGAGGCCCAGCTTCATACTCTTCTCTGTTCATTAGAGTCCTCCTCCTCCACCAGAACGGCCAGCTCACTGTCCCGATATCCCAACAGGCTCTTCCATACTGTCCCAACTTTTTTAGAAATTGGGGTTGTGAAAAAAGAAAGCAAAAATGTTGAGTTATTTTGAGGGGACAGCAAATTTACACTGTTACACAAGCTGTACACTCACTACTTTACATTGTAGCACAGAGTCATTTCTTCAGTGTTGTTACATGAACATGTCACATGATATAATCAAATATTTACAAAAATGTGAGGTGTGTACTCACTTTTGTGAGATACTGTACTGTATATAAAATTCTGTTTGAGACTTTAAACTTTTTTTTTTTAATTTTTAAACATTTTTTTTTATATAAATAATCCCAGATTTCCTTCCTAAGAAGGTGATATGATGCCATGGCCCGGGTTACCACTTGTGAGAGAATGAACACTAAAAACAATCTACTGTCAAGTCTGAAAGAATTATTTTAATAGGCAATAATAAACCTTCAATATACTCCAGAAAATTTGCTTCCTTTGTAAAGAACCTAGGGTTAGAAACTATGCTTTACCATTAGGAAACCATGCTGTTATTGCATGCAACCATTCAATAGGTTTGGATTATTATTTATTATTAAGAAAACCATCAAAATCACAGACCCTAAAAGGATCAATTTTTGTCACCCATCCTCATGCATCAATGCAGGAGTTTATTGTCTTTCCTGCAAGAGATGCAAGCAGAATCGGGGGAAATGTAATCTCCGAGACTTTGACCATGGCGTGGTTGTTGGTGTTGGGATGGTTTGAGTATTTCAGCTCCTGGGATTTTCACACACAACAGTCAGTAGAGTGTGAAAAACAAAAGAATGTTAATGACAGGTCAAAGGAGAGTGACCAGATGGGTTTAAACCAGGGGTGTCAAACGTACGGCCCGCGGGCCAAAACCGGCTCGCTAGAGGGTTCAATCCGGCCCGCAGGACGAATTTTGAAAGTGAAAAAAAAAATATGCATAAAAGTCACGAACTTGTCATTTTAAATAAAATGCTATTCCTAAATTATCCGCTAGGGGGGTAAAAGACGCGGCACATCTCTGGGACTGAACAGCAGATGGCAGCAATGCGACGTCTGCTGTTTGTTATCACGGAGTAGTCTACTCTATTTTCTACTCGTCCCAACACCCTCATTAGCCAAAATGTCTGCCAAAAAGCAGAAAAGTGGATACAGAGTGTAGAGTTTTCCATGAAAAATGGACCGCTTCCTATTTATTCACAGAGATGAATGGGTAATAGTTTTAAAAAAAAATGTGCAATTTAATGTTAGTCAACAGCTTCAGTACAAAAGAGTTTGGTTTGGTCGAATTCTATTGTTCATGCAATGCCATCAATTTTAAAGTGAAATACTATATTTTTCAGTTCCAAATACCTGTGAAGTTTTTTTGCATTTGAACAAACACTGAGCAGTTGTAATGCACATATATGTGAATGATAATCAGAAGCAAATTGTATATGTTCGTCTTAAGAAATCTGAGGTTGTTCATGATATATTTTATAAAAGGATATTTCATTAAATATAAATGTCTTTGCATGAAAACAAAGGTAAAAACATGGACTTCTTGTTATTTATAGGTGATTATACTATGATTTTACTGGCCCGGCCCATTTGACATCTAATTAGGCTGTATGTGGCCCCTGAACTAAAATGAGTTTGACACCACTGGTTTAAACTGATAGAAATGCTACATGAACTCAATTACACACTCTTTACAATATTTGTGAGCAGAAAAGCATCTCTGAACGCACCACATGAAGCAAACCACTTTTTGGAGGGTAATTTATGAAAATTGCTCATTTGACAACGCTGGCCCAGCGTTGTCACTCAAAACTGATGTTGGGCTAACATTAGTTTGATACCTGGGATTTGTGTACATTTCTAAGAACTACTATTCAACAGTAGTTAATCTGAGCTCCCCTGTTCTATCTACAGATAGCTGGGCTTATTAAAAGTGTTTTTCTAAATGACTCACATACTGTACATGTATCTACAATACTAAATCAAATCCTTTTTGTATGCTTCTGAAGGTTTTCTGCACTGGAGTGCTGGTAGAAGTTAAGTGTTTAGTGCAGTGGTTAGCAACAAGCAAAGGAATGGAAAGATATGCACCAAAACTAGCCTGCTGAAAAACAAAAACAATAGAAACCCTCATAGAATTTGTAATGGTTTTAATGGGTATAATGGGAATTGTATTGAGTTTAATGGAAAATCGAATGGTCCCTTGGTTAGTTTGTAATAGTATTTGTAATAGAAACCATTAGAATTTCTGTGATAGTTTCTTTTGTTTCTATTGGCAAAAAAAAAAAAAAAAAGTTCCAACATCGTGTGTGTGTGTGGGGGGGTTTCAAGATGACTTGCAGAAATGTTTGCAGAAATGCTTTCTCATTCTTTAAACGTTTCTTTGCAAGACACAATACCAGTTCGAAAGGACACAGTTCTAATAACAATAGTCATAATTGTCCATTATATAACCAAAGGTTTGTGGACACCTGCCTGCCTGCCCTAAATTATAGAAGTATTCGGAGGAAAACGCAGTTTGTCTGTTTTCATTTATATCTGTGTATTTCGGTCAATTTGGTTCATTTAGTAGATTTGAAGTATGAATTAACACAGTATTGCGCGGGTGTAGTATTGTATGATATGTTTATTTTGTATCGTGACAGCCATATAGTTCCTGTTTGTATGGCCTGTGCGCATTGTCTGCTTGTCACTAGAGGGCAGTAGAGATCAATCTTCCGCTCCCATGAAAAAATGGCGGACATGTCAAACGGACATATTCGAACTAACTACTGGCACGTGTGAATTACTGCTCTGGTGATGAATTATAAGCAGTTTTCCCACGGAGCTCTAGATTGGTGTTCGTTACACGGATAATGAGTGGTTTTGTTTTAGTTAAACGTTTATGGCAGTTTAGTCGTGATCAGTGTGAGGCGGATTCGAACCGGAGAATAGCGAATGGTGGGGAGCTGCTTTAGCGTGACCCAACGCGGTGAGCCAAAGATAAACCCCGACTAAACCCGGGGAAAAGCGCTTATGTATGTTGTGTACACGTTCGTTTACTGCATGTGATGGGGTTGTCGCATTTATTATGATTATTATTATTGTTATTTATAAGAATGCTTTCAGCATGACAGTGTGGGATTAAGATAGAGAGAAAAGCTAGCTGAGAGCTAGCTAACTAGCTATGATCACTTTCGTGGACCAGAAAACAGAGAAAGACCTTGTGGAGTGATGGTTAAAGGCTGGTAGGCTTAACTGCTGGGTCAAAGTTGAACCAAGATACTCACTTCCCTGCTGAAAGAAAAGAAGAAGAAAAATAAAGAAACCTGTCACAGGAGTTGTAATGGTTTCCACTTCAAATACCATTACAAACCATGAGCTTACTATTATTGGTCTTTAATGGTATCCACTAGACACGACATGCCACTAATAGAAGGCGACAAATAACCAGTAGAGACCCATAGGGACCGTTAGAGTTTCTGTTGAAACCATTACAAACTATATGATGGTTTCTATTGTTTGTTTGTTTTTCTTTCAGCAGGGTTTCCAGGCATTACAATTTGGTTCAGGTTTAAAAGGTAAAATGCCCTTTATCTAAAAGTGACCTAAACAACAAAACAAAATGAACAGTGCCACAAAGTAGAATAATAAATCATTAAAATCAACATTATATTTCCCAACCTAACTAATTCATTCAGTCCAGCGTGAGTGTGTGTGAGTGGCAGTGTGTGGTCACAATGACCTGTTCCTTACAAATGGACAAAGTCAGTAAGCTTTGTATCAGTCAGATGAGTAGTTATGATTGAGGATCAGACAAAATGGACCTGAATACAACAGTAGGGCTAGAATTGTGTTCTTGTTTATGTGAGACAGCATAGTTGTGTTATCTGTCTTGACTCAATATATACGGTGCTCTGGTTTTTTCTTTCTTTCTATTTTTGTGTATATCTCATATGAACTGTTTCAGAAATTGAAACAAAATCGAAGATAAAACAAAGGCAACCTGATTAAACACAAAATACTGTTTTTAAATGATAATGTTATTTATTAGAGCAAAAAAGTTATCCAATACCAACTGGGCCTGTGTGAAAATGTATTTGACCTCGTAGTTACTAATTACCCAAATCTATGAAACTACATTCATAATGGGGTTCAGCTGGACTAGACCCAACCGGGCCTGATTACTGCAAACCCTGTTCAATCAAATCAACACTTCAATAAAACTTTTTCAACAGCATGAAGTTGGTTAAAAGGTCTTACCCAGTAGCCCACTAAGCCAAAGTTGAAAGAAATTCCAGAAACGATGAGGAAGGTGATTGAAATACATCAGTCTTGTAAGGGTTACAAAGCTATTTCAAAGGCTCTGGACTCCAAAAAACCACATTGAGAGCCATTATCTCTAAATGTAAAAACTTTGCACAGTAGAGATCGTTCCCATAAGTGGCTGATCTACCAAAATTCCTCCAAGAGCACAGAAATGACTCATCCAGGAAGTCATAAAAGAGCCAACAACATCAAAGGAACTACAGGTCTCTCTTACATCAATAAAGATCACTGAAGACGGGACCCGCTACATCTGGAGTAAACCAAACACAGAATTCCACAAAAAGAACATCATACCTATGGTCAAGCATGGTGGTGGAAGTGTGATGGTGTGGGGATGCTTTGCTGCTTCAGGGCCTGAGCAACTTGCAATAATTGAGGGAAACATGAATTCTGCTCTCTACCAGAAAATCCTAAATGAGAATATCCGGTCTGCAGTCCATAAGTTGAAACTCAAGTGAAACTGGATTATGGAGCAAGACAATGATTCAAAACAAATGAGTAAGTCTTAGTCTAGGAGTAAGTGAAAGACTGATCTCCAGTTATTGGAAGCGTTTGGTTGCAGTTTTTGCTGCTAAAGCTGGCACAACCAGATTTTAAGTTTAAGGGGGCAATTAATTTTTCACATTGGTGATAGGTGTTGGATAGCTTTTTTTTTTTGGCTTCAATAAAAAAATGAAATAATAAAAACTGTACTGTGTATTTATTCAGGTTGCTTTTGTTTTTATGTTGTAATTAGTTTGATCATCTAAAACTATTTAGTTATGAGATATACACAAAAACTGAAGAAATGAGGATTTGTCACAGCACTGTCGCTATCTAATGTAATGACGTGTCCTCAGCAAGGTTAGTGTGTCCTCGCACTATGCTTTGAGTCTGCAGTTACACCGCGCATTATCACTGGCTAACTGTCTTCCCGCAACTTTCCTTTAAAGGTGCTGATGTGCTGCTCTGACAGCTGTGCTGTGAAACCTCGTTAATGGGGGTTCCCTGCAAAAACGACACAGACGATCTGAATAAACAGAATAACCACATGGACACTGGAACTGGTGGTGATACACTGGTGACCAAAGTGCTTCAAGACTCTAATATTAAAAGTAACACACTTGAAGAGATGTACGAAGGCAAGTTGGATGCATTTTTGAGTTGTGCGGAGATCATTTGTTTTCTCATCTCTATTTTTCTCTGAGAAAAAACAGGTATAAAGTAACAGTTTGTGTCATCTTTAAACATATTTTGCATTAGCAGGACAGACAGCAGCCAGCTCTCAGGGTCCCTCTGATACCGGACAAGAGGTTTTACCACCGCAGAACAAGCCACATAAAAAAAGGGGACGTCCAAGAAAAACAATAAACAACCAAGACAGTGATCCAGCAAAAATGAAGCCTGCCCCCAGTGAACTACCTGTTAATCACGACAGCTCTGCCATTCCAGAAAGCCCTGAGATGACTCCAAGTGGACGCCCGAAGAGAAAAGCTGCAAAAGTGTAAGCTTTCTATATTTTAGGATGAATACTGTGAGCTAGAATTTACTGCAATCAAGTTGTTAACAAGTTATGTATTAATTTCTACATCATCAATCTGTAGTAAAAAAAAGAATAAACAACCCACATAAATTTAGTTATTATATGTTTTAGCTGTCGGAGGAGTGATCAATCACAGAATTCACTCTTTCAACTAATGAGTCCTCCACTGCTCATGGCAAAATTATATATGACATTTTTAATAGTATGCAATTTCCAGTACAATATTAAATATGATATTGAAGCTGTTCGACTTCTTGGCATTATGATAACTCTTTTCTCACACTACAACATCTATCTTATTGTATTCTTATGACGAGTCAGACTACTCCTCAGGATGTTTTTTCTTTCATCCATCTCAACTATGTATATGGTCTAATGTGTTTGGCCTGCAACAGCTAATTCTGAAAATCAATAAACAAAATAGTTTGCACCGAATTTCATTATCGATTAGTTTGGAACGTGTTGTTAAGCACAGCTTTGTCGTGTGCTGTCTCACTTCTCTCATAACACATTTGATGGAACTGGAGGCGCACATTAGACTCTCCCCAATCATACTGCAACTAGCAACATCCTCTGAGAGAGAATCAAGCCTGCCAACCACAGCTTTTTGAATGTCTGCATCACACCATAGAGACATCTTCTATCCAGAGAGTGTAGACAATTTTGCTTCCATGGCTACAGACGATTGTGGTATCATCAGGATTTGAACCCACAGTCTCCTGACGAGGAGGCAAACGCTTTTCTGTTGCACAACTCAGGAGCTGGCCTCAGTGTCAGATTCTGCCATGGTCATTTTATAGGGGCAGGTTTAAGTTAAAATTTCTCAGCGTTAGCACTGAGGTGCAATCGCAAAACTTACAGTGTGTTAAATGTTTGGTCTCTGTAATGTTCTGTGTAATTTGGCATGAACTGGCCACTGGAGGGGTTTAGTGGTTATAGGTGATCTGCTCTGGTATATATAAAGTTTCTGAGAACAAAAATAAGACTCAAGACAAAAACACTTAAGAGTTAAGTGTGACACGCTTTCTTCGCACCTCTGGGGTTTGGAGTTTGATTCCTGCCTTCACGCTGTGTGTGTGGAGTTTGTGTTCTTCCCCTGTCCAAAGACATGTGCTGTAGGCTTATTGGCATTTCTAAATTTTCCATAGTGTGTAAATGTGTGTGATTGTGCCCTGCGATGGGGTGGCACCCCGTCGAGGGTGTCCCCCACCGTGTGCTCCGAGTCCCCTGGAATAGGCTCCAGGCACCCTGTGACCGTGTAGGATAAGCAGTATGGAAAATGGATCGATGGCCACTCGAGGTGCTTATTTGCAAAAACTGCTTGGATATACAGCCTTGCAGCTGTATTTATTTATGTTTGTTGTTGTTATTATTTTATGAACATAAGATTGAATTCGACATTGGTGCAATTGTTCTTTGAGTTCTATAACTTTCATGTGCGATGGAAATGGGGTGAAGTTTTAAGATTTTTAATGTTTTTTTTTGCACTGATGGAAGTGTGTAGGTTTTAAGTCTGATTTTTTTATTCTCAGAATCTGTATACACACCAGAGCAGATCTCTTTTATAACCACTAAGCCCCTCCAGTGGCCATAATATAGTCACTGTGCAAAATAAAGTAAAATACTGTCTTTATTATTCTACCTATGTATGCCCAGTGCTCTGGAGTACCTTCACAATATCAGCAAAGACCTTGAAAAGTTTGAAAAATCGTCCACAAAGAGAGAGCAAAATGGACTGGGCCGGTCAAGCAGTCCCTCTCAGAGAAAATCCTCAGGAAAAGCCAGAGGGAAGAAAAGGAAAGCTGCAGATGATGACAGCGATCGGAACGACGATGCCGACTTTGACCCAGGGGACCACAGAGAGGTGGAAAGTGAGGAAGACGAGGATGAAGATTATGAAGATTTGGTATCATGTAAACAACACTTTAAAGTAAACATGCATTACTATTTTAAACATTATGTTGACAGTGTTATTACTGAAGAATAGTTGAATGCATGAATTAAGGGTATTAATGACTACTTTGTTTTACTTTTTTGTGTTATTTGGAAATCTAAAGACATTTTGTAGTCTGTCAGGAGTAAAACATAGGAAAGTTATTTGTTCTCAGGTTTGTTGGGAGAAATCAGTGTTAATCCAAATGTTTTACTTTACAGAACTTGCCGTCTAATCACAAGGTGGTTGGAAATAATGGACTTTCCAGCGGTGCCATGCAACCTATTTGGAAATCCTTTAGAAACACCAAAGAATTGTAAGTCATTTACACTTGGGTGTTGTTGTTGTTGTTGTTTTTTACAGATATAAAGATTGCTGAAATTCTGTCAGTTTTGATACAGATGTAGGACTTCTGACAACTAGAGGTTGATTGATTGATTGGTTTTACAGATTAATCGGCACCGATAACTGGATGTCTCTATTTTTATTTATGTTTTGTCTTTTTGGATGCATATATTTTTATTTGCTTTAATGTATATTAATAATTATATTATATATTTTAGATTACAGCATTTAGCATACGCCTTTATCCAGAGCGGCTTACAATTATCTCATTTTATACAAGTGAGCAGTTTAGGGCTAAGGGCCTTGCTACAGTGACAGCTTGGCAACCTTCCGATCAGAAGAATATTTTTATATATATATATTTATTTATTTAAATAAATTTCATTTAATAAAGTAGAGTACATTTCCATGGTACAGTTGTACATTGTAATAATGTTCTGCAGTATTTTACTTTTGGGTGTTATGCTTTCATTCAATATCAGTTTTAAAAATTATCGGTTGATTAATCGTTTATCGGCGGGTACTGCCCAACCTGGTTATCGGTAAAATCCACTGTCTGTCGACCTCTACTGACAATTGGCCATCATTTCCATACACAGATCTTAATTATTTGTCTCCTTGCCTTGTGAATACTTTTTCTAGCCGTGATAAGCATTCATCCCCATGGGTGTTTCCTGAGTGGATTCCTTCAGTCAGTGACTGGAATTTATTGTCTTTCAGGTATTGTGGAATATTAAGGAATATCACTTGTTTTCTCCAGTTTACATGCTTGACAATGAATTGACTTTTTAAAAATGAATCTCTTTGACTTCTATCAGGGAGGCAGAAAAATATTTACCCCAGGAGAAGGAGTCAATGAGTTTTACGTTAGACCGCGAGGGAATCAAGGAACAGGGTACGCTGCAGAAGGTGAAAAGGTAAAGAAACCATGGACCTTCATCACTGTATCTCTGTGATAGAGATATGTTAGACCTTGGGTTCCCAAACATTTTGGGTAAATGATCCCAAAGGACTATTCCTTGCATGGACCTACCTTTATAATGGGAAGTGTTGTTTGTTAGAGGAAAATCCATGCCGAGGTGTTTTGGTACGGCCCGATGCGAAGCAGGAGGGTCTGATTTATACTTTGTACATACAGAAGTAGCGGTAACGCTAGCAGCATTGTTCAAGCACTCGCCTGCATATCTTGTGTACATCTGGAAGTTACTTCCTATGTCAGAGCCAAAACATCCCTGTCCATCAGGTTTGAAAGAAAAGATGTTTAACACACTGATGAGCTCTGATTCTCTGTCGCTGTCATTGTGATTGTTGTCATGGACTGTGATGCAAATTTTAAAAACTTTACGTTTAATAGTATTACCTAATCTAGAAAATCCAGAACATTTGGTACGCAAGAATTTTGGTAGGTTTAAAGGTTGCATGAGATGTTTTTAAAATTCATACACTAACCAGTTAGTGTTAGTACTCCACCTACTAACTGTCTAGAGTAGTACATAAGTAAGGTAAGATTAGTAAAAAAAAAAAACAAGGGATATAGGTTGAATAAGATTTAATTTTTATTTTATTTTATTTTATTTTATTTTTACTCCTTGAGCCTGCCCCCATTTCCATTCAGGTGCACAAAGCTCCACACTCATTTAGGACGTTCAACTGCTTGAAAGCCAAGTTACAGCTCTATAAACATGCAACTTCTCATAATGATTCATGAGGGTGTGATTGGGCATGGGGGGGTGTAGCTATAACCTGACAAAAGGGCAATCCAAATTCAAACAAATATTCTGGACCGGAAGCCAGCTTTCCAAACTGGGTTTTAATTTTTTAATTAATTTTAATAAAAAAAATAAATAATTTTCAGCTTCAAAATACATTTGTTTAGACATTAGCTCAAACTTATTATTATCATTTTGTAAATGTCACAACCCCTAGCTTGGGAACCCCCTGTGTTAGACTATGGAAAAACCCCAGCATCCTCACATCTGGACACACCAGGCACAGAGGTTCTTTTAAGTAGAGTAAATATAGTTACTAGTCACTTGGATTGCAGGTTTGAATCCATGTCACCGAATGCAGAAAGGTGGGACTCTCTGTTCTTCGTTGGAGGCCCCGTCTGGGCCATGGAGTGGTGTCCTGTCCCTGAAGGTGCCGCACATACGCAATATGCTGCTCTTTACTGTAACAGAAATATGGATGACCGGCACAAGATTAACACACTTCACACAGAACATGCTCTCCTCCAACTGTGGGATCTGGGCAAGCTGCAGATGAGTAGGTGAGGATCTCTCTTTTTATTACCTGTTATTATAATAAAAACCCTACAGGAATTGTGTGTGTATGTATGTATGTGTGTATGTATGTATGTGAGTTTTAGATAGGGACAGATTTTTTTATGGCAATGAATTATAGGAGAAAAACAAATGATCAGATTTTACACTTTCTTGTACAGATTAATAGCTTAAACAAGACTGAAAATAAATTCATGTGTCTATGGCATGCCAGACAATCTGACTGATATGTTTCAGTAGAATCGTTTGTGTTGAGGTAATCATTTTAACTGGTTTGCATTTAAAGTCCTGTGATTTTGGCAATGTAGGAAAAACATATCAAATCTTTGACCTACAAATGTACTTCATATACTGTACTCTATTGCAGAAGTGGAGTGTTGCTTTCAAAAGTAATAGCTTTAAAAGTGTTTTTAGAAGTAATTTATATGAAGCGGTAAACTAATATATACAACACAAAATTGAATTATAATTTGCTTTGCTACAGTTATAATCCCAGAGCAACTCATGGTCTAGTACTAGATTAAAATATGGTCCATTAATACAGTACACAAAATTAACTTAAAATTTTCATGCAACATTATATTTATTTTTATTTATATTTAGAAATCTAATTTCTTTCTTTTCTACCAACACACTAATGCGCCAGGCATAAAATATGCAGTACAAAGTGCCTTGCGAAAGTATTTAACCCCTTGGTATTTTTCCTGTTTTGTTGCATTAAAAACTGGAATTAAAATAATCAATAAGGGCTTCAACAAAGACAACAAAGATAAGACTGAACACTGAACAAGTTAACAGTGGAGATGGGAGTGTCTTCCATATCTGCTCTGGTCATATAAGACTAACATGTAACTTTTTGGCCCTCATGGGAAACGCTATGTGTAACACCCCAAGAACACCATTCAAACAGTGAAGCACGATGTTGGCAGAATCATGCTGTGGAGCTGCTTTTCATCGGCAGGGACTGGAAAACTGGTCAGGATTATAAGAAAGATGGATGGGACAAAATATATGCCAATTCTTGAGGAAAACCTGTTTCAGTCTGCCTGAGAGTTGTGACTGGGATGGAGGTTCACCTTCCAGCAGGACAAAGACCCTAAACATACTGCTAAAGCTATACTGGAGTGGTTTAAAGAGAAACATTTTAAATGTCTTGGAATGGTCAAATCCAAGACCTCAATCCAATTGATAATCGGTTATATGAAGTTACGATTTCTGTACACCAGCACAACCCATCTACCTAACCTGAAGGAGCTGGAGCAGTTTTACTTTGAAGAATAGGCAAAAATCCCATTGTCTAGATGTGCTAAGCTAATGGAGACTTCCACCTGTAATTGCAGCAAAAGGTGGCTCTACAAAGTATAGCCTTATCTACACTCAATATATATTTTTTGGTCTTAATTATTGTTTGTGTCATAATAAAAAAAATATTTTGCACCTTCAAAGTGGTAGGCATGTTGTTTAAATCAAGTGGTAGAAATCCCTAAATAATGCATTTTAATTCCAGGTTTTAATGCAGCAAAACAGGAAAAATGCCAAATAAATCCCAAAAACTTTAAGGTGGCTGAAACTTTTGCATAGTGCTGTGAAATCACAGACATGTAGGTCCTTATGCTCTTACTTTCCTGGTGGTCTTATCCAGATAATGTACCCTAGCAAACAAATACGTTCAACAAAGCAGAGAAAGAAAACAAACCCTACTTTTCATTTCAAAGGTTCCATTTGGCATGCAGATGTGTCTACTTGGTGCATTTGATGATGCTGATGAGATGCACTTCAGTGCTGTAACTGTAGCACACGCTGCTCTCTATGAATCGCAATACACACAACCCCAATGCTTTATACTCATCAGCTGAGGCATAATGTGCTTCACAGTAGAACATTTTTTGCTGGGTATGCACAGATGACAGATCATTTCAGAAATTTTTTTTTTTTTTTTTTTTTTTTTTTATTTTTTTTTTTTTTTAGTTTTAATTTTTTTTTAAAATAACTCAACACTGTTACACAAGCTGTACACTCACTACTTTACATTGTAGCAAAGTGTCATTTCTTCAGTGTTGTCACATGAAAAGATATAATCAAATATTTACAAAAATGTGAGGGGTGCACTCACTTTTGTGAGATACTGTATGTATCAATACATTATGTAATAATGTCAACAACCACTTTTTCTCCACCCCTTTTATATTCTTCTTCTTATTATTCTTGTTTTTTGTTTATACTTCAGACCTTTATCATCCCCGCGGTTAGCCTATGCCCTGGCAGTGGATGATGGTTGCATCTGGAACATGAAGTGGTGTCCTGCAGGAGCCTGGGAGCTTCCTACAACTGTACGGAAGGTAAATATACACCTCAGACACACCTCACAGTGACAAAGGCTCATGAAAAGCAACATCACTGGTGTCTCTAAAGGTGTTAAAAAACGACTGGACAATAAATGACCGACATGATGTAGTGCAGTGTGATAGTGTCAAAAGTCTGGGAATATACAGGGATTGCTCAGCTTCTTGAAGTACTTAGAAGGGCTCGATTGGTCTCTTAAGTTGTGTAACAGAAAAGCATTCGCCTCATGGTCGAGCTCATATCCTGACGATGTAACAATAACCAATCACAGGTATCATGCA
Organism: Ameiurus melas; assembly: GCA_012411365.1. Taxonomy (NCBI): domain Eukaryota; kingdom Metazoa; phylum Chordata; class Actinopteri; order Siluriformes; family Ictaluridae; genus Ameiurus; species Ameiurus melas. The sequence goes on along the minus strand of CM022753.1, from coordinate 13,228,008 downwards.
TGAGGAAGTAGCTGGATAGTGCTTTCCTCTGACAAAACAAACCTACTTGTATCAGAGAGGCAGCAGAAACTTTAGGAGTGACCAAATGTACCATTTGATACATTCTTTAAAAGAAGGAATGCACTGGCGAGCTCAGCAACACCAAAAGGCCTGGAAGGCCACGGAAGACCCCTAAAGTGGATGATCACAGAATTCTTTCCTTGTTGAAGGAAAACCCCTTCACACCATCTATACAAGTCAACAACATGCTGGAGGAGGTAGGCGTATCATTGTCAAAGTCTACAATCAAGACATGCCTTCATACAGAGAATTTACTTCAAGATCCAACCCACTAGTAACACTCAAGAACAGGAAGGCCAGATTAGACTCTGCTTAAAATATTTTAATAAAAACCTCTTTTAAAAAAAAAAAAAAAAAAAAAAAAGACTGACCAGTTCTTTAACAAGATTCTTTAGACAGATGAAACCAAAATTAACTTGTACCAGAATGATGGGAAGAGAAGAGTATGGAGAAGGAAAGAAGGGCTCCTGATCCAAACCATGTTTGACAGATGCCACATCATCTGTCAAACATGGTGGAGGAAATGTTATGGCATGGGCAAGTATGGCTGGCAATGGAACTGAGTCACTGGTGTTTATTGATGATGTGACTGCTGATATAAGTTGCATTATGAATTCAGAAGTGTATAGAGCTCTACTTTCCCCTCAGATTCAGTCAAATGCTGCAAAACTGACAGGACGGCACTTCATGGTACAGATGGATAATGACCCAAAATGTACCGCGGAAGCAAAATCCGAGAGCTTGATGCAAGTTAGACCGCATCTAAAAACACTTCAGAAACGTGTTGGGTGTTGGTCTTTAGTGTGATTCAGTGATTAACTCCAAATTCCAAAAAGCATCACCTAATGTACAACCTACAAATATGTTAAAAAGAACATTTAGTGAGATAAAAAGAAAAAAATTGACGGGAGATAAGGACATGTTCTTAGTCGTTATAAACACCTGTGAGTTCTCCTTCTCTTATATTTCTGATCGGCGCACAGTGGCTTAGTGGTTAGCACGTTCACCTCACACCTCTAGGTTCTGGGGTTCAAGTGGCTCCGTGTGTGCAGAGTTTGCATGTTGCCCCCGTGCTATGGGGGTTTCATGTACGGTTGGCTGATTGATGTGTCTATAGTGTACGAATGGGTGTGTGCGATGGATTGGCACCTTGTCCAAGGTGTACCCCACCTTGTGCCCGATGCTCCCTGGGATACGCTCCAGGTTTCCCTGTGATCCTGAAAATGATAAGCAGTGGATGATGATGAAGATGGATGGATATATTACTGACACATGTATATTTAAAAACCTTTAACCAACCTAATGGCTTCTGTTAGTCATTTTTATTATGAACATCCTATTCTACTTTCAGAGCTGGTTATTGGGGTTAATCGATAGAATACATAATAATACATAAAATAGTAGAGCATTTGTTTATACTGAACAAAAAGACTTTGGTCTGACCATGTTAGCATAAATTGAAGAAAGAAATAAACCTGGATTCCACACCATTTTCCTACAGGCCCCACATGTGCCTCGACTGGGACTGATAGCTGCAGCCTTTTCTAACGGAAATATTGGTATTTACAGTCTGCCACACCCAGAGCATTTACAAGCCCAAAATCGAGCTACAGGTGAGTGAGTTTGAGAGTTATAATACTGTGGGTGCATATGTGTACTTGGAATCAGTAGCCCAAACCTTTATGTATTGTTAAACAGAAGAGGGCAGCAAATCTATGTATAAATTCCGCTCACTGGGCCAGAAGGCTGTTCTCAGCCACGTAAAGAGATATGAATAAAATTTAAGTAATGTTTGTCCTTGACCTCAAATATTTGCCTTTTAATCTTAATTTTAATCAATAATTAGTGACTGAAAATGTGATTATGGGATGTTTATGTTGTTCTGTCGGGTTTATAGAGAGTGTTATGACAATAAAAGAGAGAGAGAGAGGTGAATTAAGTATCCGGACACTTTTGTTTTTGTTATTTAATATACTTCCAGTGCATAAACCAGGAGTGTCCAATCTTATCCGGAAAGGGCAGGTGTGGGTGCAGGTTTTTGTTCCAACCAAGCAGAAGCCACACCTGAGTCTATTGAAAGCAAAGCTCAACTGTTTAAACAGGTGGAATCAGATGTGACTCCTGCTTGGTTGGAATGAAAACCTGCACCCACACAGGCCATTTTTCGGATAAGATTGGACACCCCTGGCATAAACTATATCCGTTTCAATTGTCTTTTGACTTTGCACTTATAAATATGACCAAACCAATATTTATTCATAAACATAAATAAGTATATGATGTTTAAAAGAACTAAATTATTGCCAAAGAACTCTATTTTTGGTTTGTTTGACTGTAATATATTCTAAAGAGTTGTGATTTGTCTAAATGCTTTTACATTCACATCTCTGTGCTTCTGTTTAAGCAGAGGATGATTGCAGTGCAGTTCATTGCTTATTGTTCTCGGTGTATACTTTGCCTTTTGTAGACTTTTGTGGGCATCACTACACGCAAATCAGCCATGCCATGAATGCTCCTGGTAATTTACAGATGATTTGGCATTCGTAAACACACACACACACACACACACACAAGTATGAAGAACACCTTTTACAAAACTTTTGTTAATCCAATGGAAATTTTTCGGTTGTTTGTGGCTTACGCAATAACATTTACACACTGTCAGGATTTCCTTTTGCACAGAGCGCTGGAGCATGCAGCGCTCTCTGTTGCCTGAGGTGTAGCACTTCCGGGTTCAGGGACGTGTATTTGTTATGGTTTATGTCCTGTCTCACAAAGTGGTCTCACTTACCAAGCTGGAGGGCAACATGGTGCCCTCATCTCCAGAGCTACAGCCCGAGACCTATAAGGTGGTCTCATCTCCAGAGCTCTAGCCTGAGACCCATGAGGAGGTCTCCACTGCAGCGGTCCAGCTGGAGGTCAACGTGGCGACCTCGACTCCAGTGCTCCAGCCTGAGACCCAAGAGGTGGTCTCACCTGCGGAGTTCCTGCCAGAGGTCAACGAGGCGACCTCATCCCGAAAGATACAGCCTGAGATCCACAAGGCGGTCTCACCTGAAGAGCGTCTGCCTGAGGTCAATGTGGCGATCTCCTCCCCAGTGCTCCAGCATGAAACCCATGAGGGGGTCTCTTCTCCGGAGTTCAAGCATGAGGTTAACGGGGTGACCTCAGCTCCAGAGCCACAGTTCTATGTCAACGAGATGGCCTCCCAAGCCATGTTCCTGCTAGAGGTCAACGAGGTGACCTCCCATGCCAAGTTCTAGTCTGAGGTCAACGAGACGGCCTCCCAAGTTATGTTCCTGACTGAAGCCGATGAGATGACCTCCGAAGACATGTTCCTGTCTGAGGGCAACGACACTGCCAACCAAGCCTGAGTCTGTTCTGCTCACACTTGAGTTTGCTGACACAGCCGAGTTCAGCCTGCAAAGAGAATGACACTCAGCCTCCGTGCTCCTCTCAGGATGTCGCACTGCCAGTATTACGTGTTTACCGTATACCAAGCTGTGTGGTCCTCGTTCTGTGTTTTCCTGGTTTTTGATCTTGTTCTCTTCCTTATTGTTCTCTTCCTGTTCTAGTCTAGTTCGCCGTTCGCCTGTTTTGACCATGCCAGTGTTTCGTGTATTAGATTTGTTTTCCTATCTCCTTTTTATAAAACCCTAAACTGCACTTGCATCCATCCTGATACTCTTTTCATGAGACACACATCTTTAAAGATTGTGTGTAAATATGAAGTGGATATATGCACTGGAAGTATTTTTTCATCAATGGTTTAACCCAGGTTGAAAAGAATGATGAACAGAGACACCAGAAACATGAAAACATAAAAAAAAATGAATATGACTTTTTTAATTAACGTAACTTCCGGACTATAAGCCGCTACTTTTTTCACACGCTTTGAACACTGCGGCTTAAACAATGATGCGGCTAATTTATGGATTTTTACGGGCTAACGAGTTTCATGCCGCCAAAACATTTAGCCTCGTCACATCAGACAAATGAAATTACCCAACAGGTCACAGTGGACCAATGAAATTGTTTGAATTAAATCTAACACGCTCACACTACATTCTTCAGATCAGTCGTTTTGCGCTTCATGCACACCCCCTCATCAGGGAAAACACACGAAGAAACGCATATTGGTTGACATCATGTCTCCGCCCCGTCTTGTCACGTGTGTTTTGGTATTGCCCGCAGCTGTTAGCAGTTTGGCTGCTGTGTATATATACCGGGAGCCATGAAACACACAATGCGGGTAATTAGATATAGAGTTAGAATTAGATATAGAGTATAGTTAGAGTCTTTGTTCATGCCATATGTCTTAGTTCTTGTTCATGTTTCCTAGCCATAGCCATAGTCCATGTCTGAGTTCATGTCAAGGCTAGTTAGCTTATAGCATAGCTTATAGCTTAGCCTGTAGCCTAGTAGCTTGTAGCATAGCTTAGAGTTGTATAGACTTAGTTTAGAATATAGATGTAGAAGTGGTTTATAGAGTATAGATATAGAGTCTTTGTTTCATGTCATAGTTAATGTTTAGGTTAGTTGGTTTAGTTAGCTTAGTTCATTGAGTTGGTCATGGTTCTTGTTTCTCTTGAGTCTGCTCTCCTCTGTTTCAATAAAAAGGTCTCGTCCTAACTGCACTTGCATCCGTCCTGCTTCGTTTACGTCACGAATCGTGACAGTTACAACGTGGACACCTGCAGCTTATAGACAAGTGCCTATATATGTACAAAATTGTTTTTCCTTTTAAAGTTAGTGGGTGCGGCTTATATTCAGATGCGCTCAATAGTCTGAGAATTACGGTAGTTGAATTAGTCCAAATAAAACAAATTTTTTTAATAAATAAAAAAATTTAGGAGGGGTTGTTGGTAAATTGTTGCCATATTTCAGCAATGTGCAATGGTGGAAAGTATGATATAGTCAAAAATAACACAACACAATGTATTTCCAGACTATGAGTTGCACAGTTTTTGTCACCTAGTAAGCATGTCAGTTATATCTTCTTAAAGAAATATTATTGAAAGTATGCGGATGGATTTCCTCACTCAAACTACATGCAAAATTTAGATCAAAACATTTTGGGTGAAGTATCTTAATTCTTTCTCTTAAAATATTGAAAATAAGGTACAATTGTCTGAAATTATGACCAGTTTTTCCTTCCTTTGAATGTGGAAAAAATGTAAATATGCTATTTTTGCTATGTAGGCCTGTTTAAATTAATCAATGCACATACCACAGTTCCATTATCGCATGTTGTTGTCATATGGCAACAATTACATTTGACCATTTAACAGAATACTCAAAATATATAAACTTGTTTTAAATGACAAAAAAAGTTAACTTGTCAGATAGTGTTTCGTTTTTTTCCTTTAAGTAGTTTTATTCACATTTTGAAGCCCCTCTGATGATGCCATGTGATGTGATGCCACTTCACCAAGCCATCTGATTGCAGAAAACGACATGCAAACAGCACATTACTGGTCATGTGCCATGCCATGTCAAATTTAAAGCTCTCTTTTCCAGTTACATAGGCATGTAGTAGTTTAGTATTATTACATACCAGAAAATTGTACATAAATTCATTGTTGCCAAATGGCAACACCATGCAGTAAAGGGGTAAAGGGGCATACTGGATTGATGGGTACTGGCTGTGTGTAGGATCTTGAGTGGAATTTTACCCATGGCTAATACCACATGCTAGAGAGTTCAGCATTAGACCCGCAACTTAGTCGATGCAAACACTTGCTCATTCCTCTTTTCATTCCTCTTCTGTGCTTATTGTTTTGCTGGAACTGTGTGTTCATCGTTCAGTTTCTGTACTCACTCTCATGTTTGCAGCTCAATCTAGTCTATACCAGAATACTGTAAACGACCCAGCCGGCATGTCTACATTAATGAGCTGTGTCCTTTTTACAGAGCTGCTTTATCTTTCAGCCTGGGCAGCTGTGGCTCAGGTGGTAGGGTGGATTGTCCACTAACCATAGGGTTGGCGGTTCGATTCCTGGCCCACGTGCCTCCACATACCGAAGTGTCCTTGGGCAAGACACTGAACCCCAAGTTGCTCCCGATGGCAAGTTAGTGCCTTGCATGGCAGCTCTGCTACCATTGGTGTGTGTGTGAATGGGTGAATGAGACTGTGTAAAGTGCTTTGGAAAAAAGCGCCATGTAAGTGCAGACCATTTACCATTGTCTTTTTTCCACAGTGGCTTGACCTAAAGAAAAAGCCTAAACACTAGTTTAATTGCAGCTCCCTTCCTCTTCAGGAGAGCTGATTGAATATTGAATTAAACATGTTTTATTAGCGTCCTTTAAGCTCCATGTCCATCATGGCAGATCAATGGGACAAAGTCAAATGTTGCAGTGACTCCACCTACTTGCTAAAGAACGTGCCAACGCTTGACGTTCTGTGTCTTGTAAGAGAAAGATCTTATCTGCCCTCAAAGGTCTCTTTGTTCCTCATTATAATGCCTGGTGTCTGAAATCATTTCAGCAGAAATTGCTTCTCACAGTTTACCAGCTTGACATCTCCAAACCCTGAGTCTATGATGAGCACCAAAGCTATTTTCTAATCAACTGTGTCTTTCCTTTTCTCGTCCACTCTCGCCAGACCCAAACAGTCATTTCATGAACAGTTCCATTATCGCATGTCGTTGCCATATGGCAACAATTACATTTTACCATTTAACAAAATGCTCAGAATATATAAACTTGTTTAAATGACGAAATAAATAATAACTAAGCTCAGATGGTGTTTGGGTTTTTTCCTTTAAGCAGTTTTGGCTAAATATTCCAATTGAATAAAATTTTGAGAGCATTTCGGTGAAGACCTTCACTATGCTATGTGATTGCCGAGAAGGAAGTGCAAACAGTACATTCCTAGTCATGTGACATGGCATGTTTTTTTGTTTTGTTTTGTCAAAGATAAAGTCCCCTTTTTCCAGTTACATAGGAAAATAGTGTTTTTGTAATATTGCCTATCAAAAATTGGGTATACTAAATTAATTGTTACTGATGCACCAAAGCTATTTTCTCTTACTTTATCGACCGTGTCTTTCCTTTTTTCTCTCACTCTTGCCAGCTTGGTTTAGTGACACAACCAATCATTTCCCACTAAAAACCATCAAACAACCCCCACCACAATGCATGGTACCTCGATCAGTGCAGGCTTCACACACGAGTGCCTCTACATCCCATTTGACATCATTATTGTGTGTGTGTGTGTGTGTGCATTAGATGTAAAAAGATGTAAAAAGAAAAACACCTCTTGTTTTTGCTGCACTGAAAAAGGGGCCAGGAAGTGAAGTGCTGTCATGTATGAGCTGAATTGTGTTAGCTTGTACTGTACTGATTTGTCCTTTTGTGGATATTTTAGAAAAAGACCCTGAAGGGCAGTGAAATCTCACATGGACACATCATCAGCGTGTAGCCTTTTTCCTTATTTGTTCTGTAGGAAAGATACGAATAGGAAGCCAGCTCATAATCTCTCTCAGTGAAAATTATTTACAGATTGTTTTCTGTCAGACAAGGATCTGTAATGGAAATGACAAAAAAGATGCATAGCTAGGTAGTTGCTGGTGTTTGAAGCAATGAATTTTAGCCCCGTAGCTGACACTTTTTTTCTCTCAGGACTGTCAGTCAAAATGTTTCTTCACCGCAGAGAAAGGGCCTTGGTTTGGCACACTACTTGCGTCTGAGATGAAAGGTGACAAGTTTTATCGACCTGGGTTTATGACTCCTAAGTCCTTTTCATCACACACACACTCATTTTCTCCCATATACATTCTCTGTTGTTCTTATTAAGTGTACCATTGATTTTCTGAATGTCATAGAAACTATATTATACCCTATCCTTTTTTTATCCCACTTTTTTAGCATGTGTTGCACATTTGAGAATCTGTATTTATGAGAAGCCTTGAATTAAAACTTGAAAAGAAAAAATACATTAGCCAATTTTTATGTGAAGGCTAATAAGAATACTTTTAGTATAATCTCATTTGTATAATTTTAACTCGCCATTACTAGCTTGTACAAAACTGGTATTGGAGGGGGGGTCATATATTTAAACTGATGTGCATATCGGCTAGTAGGGCGATTCACCCAGAACTCTGATTCTTAAAATATCTATATCTAGGTTATGAACTGTTTTTGGTCACATATTGATCGAAGGCTACTAAATCGATCCATATTGCATAATAGCAGATTGAGTGATACCATCGGATAATGAATCATTGCCTTGAGAACTGAAATCATATCATATTGTGTGGAAGCCTGAGGGTTTTACTTCTGCTAGCTTGTATTCGTTCATTTATTGATCTTCAGTAACTTCTGTTGTCCTCGTCATGGTCTCTGTGGATCTGCAGCCAGCCCCGGGAATGCTGCATATGAGGCAGGAATACACCCTGGCGGGGCCACTCACACATTCACACAAAGTGGTAATTTAGAGTAGTCAATCCACCTGGCTTGTATTTATCATAAGTAATATTATCCTTTTTGGCTGAAGTATTTCAACCTGTAATAAATTATGTTCAGCGTTCTTTCAAAATCCTTTAAATGTAAACAAAATTGTCTCAAGCTGCTAATAATGTAAAAGAAGCACAACTATATTATATATCCCATATTGCTCGGCATGAAAGGACAGACCAGACCCTTCATCAGTCTGACTGTTTTATTTTATTTTTTTGTTTTATTTATTTATTTATTTTTAAGTTTCCAGTGTTATTACACCAAGCTGATCTTCTATTTACTACCAGTCTGAATGGAGACTAGGTTTCTAATACAGTGTTCATGTTATCAGTTTATTGGCTCTCATTAGTCAACTCTTATTCCTTTAATTGTCTTAGATGATGAATGGGTGGTCATACTGAATTGTAATCTCTTTATCAGTGGCTGTACAGTGTTGATAAAAGCCATTAATGTGTTTCCCAATAGGAGAAAGCAGCCAGGCACCACAGATATACCGGGTAAGTCAATAACTATTCTGCAGCTTATCTTCATATATAAAGCACAGCAGCTTCTTGTTTAGCTGACTGCTTTGTTAACCCAGGAAAAATACGTACATAAATTTATTTTTAATCATAGTCAAGGAAAATGCATTCAGGAGTGTGTGTGTCCTATATTTCTATGTTTTGTACTTAAAACATCCTGGATATGAGGATTTTGATTGTTTGGATTTTTATCCAAATAAGGATTAGCATTTTTTGTAAATGTGTTACAGCTCACTTTGTCATACATCTAAGAGAGATTTTCTGCATATTTTTCTGTAAAGCTGCTTTGTTACACAATAAACCATTCATATTTGTCCTGTGAACATACTTGGATTTGAAATTATATTAAACTGAAATATGCATCTCAAAAAATTTGAATATTGTGGAAAAGTTAATTTTTCCCGTAATTTAATTAAAAACGTGGAACTTTCATGAATTCATATCAAAGCAACCTTAGCAGTGCCACAGGCTGATTGCCTCCATGTCACGCTGCATTGACGCAGTAATTCGTGCAAAAGGATTAATTCCCTGACCAAGTATTGAGTGCATAAATTAACATACTTTTCAGAAGTATTTCTTTAGTATAAATTCTTTATTCTAATATTTTGAGATACTGGATTTTTTATTTTCATGAGCTGTAAAACGTAATCAAGATTTAAAAAAAAAAAACAACTTTGTGTAATGAATATAGAATTTATGTAAGCTCCACTTTTTGATTTAAATTACAGCAATAAATTTACTTTTCCATGATATCCAGATTTTTTGAGAGATATTAGTTTTTGTATTCCCTAAAAATAGTGCACCATTAACTTAATGTAAGAGAAATTCATGACAGATTATAAATGCTCCATTTGTCTGATCACTCATTAATTAAGCAAAAGCTAGTAAATGTCTTAAACATGTAGCAAAATACAGTAGTGGCTTGTCTGTAGGGGCAGGTATTTCAGAGCTGAACCATTTATATCAACAACTGAACAAATGTTAATCTTCATAAAGTCCTCATTCACAACTCCATACATTTTGAAATGTTAATTAGCTCTTTGGAGTGACCAACAGTTTTTTTTAAGATGTTGCTGCATGAGCGATATACAGTCCCCTCCAAAAGTATTTGTGACAGCAAGGCCATTTCTTTTGTCTTTGCTATACACTGAAAGCATTTAGGTTCGAGGTCAAAAGATAGATATGAGACTAGATCAGAATTTCAGCGTTCATTTCCTTGTATATACATCTAGATGTGTTAAACAGCTCAGAACATGCCACCTTTTGTTTGTTGTCAAAAAGGTTAAACCCACAAGAAGACCAGGGTGCTGTATATGGGAGAAAAGCAGGCCATTTTAAAGCTGGGAAAAGAGGGAAAATCGATCAGAGCCATTGCACACACATTGGGCATAGCCAATACTATAATATGGACTGTCCCTGAAAAAGAAAGAAGCCACTGGTGTATGAACAACCAGACATGGAACTGGTTAATCCAAAAAAAAATATTTGTTAAATATAGGTGTGCAATAATTATTGGCATGCTTTTAGTCTTTTATACTTTGTGCTAGTTCCCTTTGACAAGATAACAGCTCTGTAACTACACTCAGTATTAATAATCAAGTGTGTGTAAACATTTGAACTGGTTCATTTTTATAAATTCAGTTATTATTGTGTCTTATGGACTATGTAAACATCTGTGAAATGCCCTTTTCAGGACAGAACTACATTTTTATGATCCCTCTTTGATCACTCATCACTTTTTTATTACATTGGCTTGACTTATAGCAAGAGTCTTTCATATTATTATTCTATTGGAAAATTATTTTACTTTATCCCAATTTTGTGACATAGAACCATGAAAATTATTGTCTAAACCACTGGCAACAAAAGTGAGTACACCCCTAAGTGAAAATGTCCAAATTGGGCCCAAAGTGTCAATATTTTGTGGGGCCACTATTATTTTCCAGCACTGCCTTAACCCTCTTGGGCATGGAGTTCAGCAGAGCTTCACAAGTTGCCACTGGTTCCACTCCTCCATGATGAGATAACAGAGCTGGTGGATGTTGGAGACCTTGTGCTCCTCCACCTTCTGTTTGAGGATGTCCCACAGATGCTCAATCGGGTTTAAGTCTGGAGACATGCTTGGCCAGTCCATCACCTTCACCCTCTTGGAGGTGTGTTTGGGTCGTTATCATGCTGGAATACTGCATACTGATCACGCTCTGCTTCAGTATGTCACAGTACATGTTGGCATTCATGGTTCCCTCAATGAATAGATTTACAAGTGCTGCCAGCATTGCTGCAGAGGTTGAAGGGGTGGGGGCTCAGCCTGTCAGTGCTCAGACCATACGCCGCACACTGCATCAAATTGGTCTGCATGGCTGTCGTCCCAGAAGGAAGCCTCTTTAAGATGATGCACAAGAAAGCCGGCAAACAGTTTTCTGAAAACAAGCAGACTAAGAACGTGGATTACTGGAACCAAGATAAACCTAGTTGGTTCAGATGGTGTCAAGTGTATTTGGCGGCAACCAGGTGAGGAGTACAAAGACAAGTGTGTCTTGCCTACAGTCAAGCATGGTTGTGGGAGTGTCATGGTCTGGGGCTGCATGAGTGCTGCCGGCACTGGGGAGATACAGTTCATTGAGGGAACCATGAATGCCAACATGTATTATGACATACTGAAGCAGAGCATGATCCTCTCCCTTCAGCGACTGGGCCTCAGGGCAGTATTCCAGCATGATAACAACCCCAAACACACCTCCAAGATGACCACTGTCTTGATAAAGAAGCTGAGGGTGAAGGTGATGGACTAAACCCTATTGAGCAGCTGTGGGGCATCCTCAAACGGAAGGTGGAGGAGCACAAGGTCTTCAACATCCACCAGCTCCGTGATGTCGTCATGGAGGATTGGAAGAGGACTCCAGTGGCAACCTGTGAAGCTCTGGTGAACTCCATGCCCAAGAGGGTTAAGGCAGTGCTGGAAAATAATGGTGGCCACACAAAATATTGACACTTTGGGCCCAATGTGAACATTTTCACTTAGGGGTTTACTCACTGTTGTTGCCAACGGTTTAGACATTAATGGCTGTGTGTTGAGTTATTTTGAGGGGACAGTAAATTTACACTGTTACACAAGCTGTACACTCACTACTTTACATTGTAGCAAAGTGTCATTTCTTCAGTGTTGTCACATGAAAAGTTATAATCAAATATTTATGAAAATGTGAGGGGTGTACTCACTTTTGTGAGATACTGTACATGGTAAATAGAGGGCACTTGTGCTTTTGGGAATTAGTCCCAGTTAAGTTTAGCCTGTTTTATTTTCTTATAATGACAGTTGATTGTTTGTCAATTAATTTGCATTGATTATAGTATTCGTTTTCTGCAGACTTTTTAGCTGTATTTACATGCAAAGGTTCTCACCAGGCTGAATGAGTTCATTCTTATTGCAGATTTCATAATAAACGGACAATCTTCATTTACATGCATATTACATATTACTGATTTCGAAGTTATGCTTGTGCTTGGTGTAAGGTTTAGCGTCAACATTACAACAATAATGAGGGGTGTGTGAGTCCTACCAGTGTGTTCAACATTTTAAACACTCTGTTTGTGTTATTAATGAGATTTAAATAATTTCATCATAGACAAAAACTCATCCAGGTGTAATTTGTAAATAAAGTTGCTGAACATTCAGTTGAGCTTTGAGGCACCCGTTGTTGAAAATAACACAAAATGCACAGTGTAGTCTGAATCTGACCGGGATAATGTGCTTTCAAGTAACGTTTCATCAAACCTGTCGTTTTTTCTGAGTTTTTTTTGTCGTGTCTTTGGACATTTTTCATCACCATTTTTACTCATATTTTACTGAAAACTAAAAAGCCTTGTTTTTGGCAATTTTCTGCTGAAGACTTTCAGGGAAATAAAATTTCAGTGCCTTTCTTATAGTATTCTCCTGTAAAAACTTCTTTCAAAGAAATACTTTCCTTTATAAAGCACGTAGGTTTGCTTTCGAATCTTGGATTTGTGTCTCTGTGCAGGTGCAGCGCATCATGACTCTGCAGGTTGGCGCAAGCCAGGCAGATCACAAAGGCCGAAGTGGACTGTGTTTTGCTCTAGACTGGCTCCCACTTAAACCACACAACATCCTGGCTGCAGGTTTCTGTGATGGTAATCTGTATTCTACTTTATTTTTCCTTAAATTAATTTAAAGGTGTATTCAATTTATTTTTAGATTAATATCTACCCATAGATATTGCTGTCCATACTCATCACTGCCACCAGTGTTTTAACTTCATGGATAAAAGCCTGAAAGTAGCTGTTAGTGGAAAATTAGTGTGTAACTCAATTTGGCTTTTAATTCTTTTCTTTTTTCAAAGCTGTTGTAGCTTCGAATTTTAAGGCTCTCACACAAACATGCACAGCTCAGCTCTCACTGCTTGGCTTTTGTACCACTCAGCTCACTCCGCTTCTTTACTCCTCCTCCCATTCACAAAACACAACTAAACACGCGCCCACTGCCCCACAACCCAAACCACCTGACTCAGGATGGGTCGTCTGCCCCCCCGGGCTTTGCACTACTTTGAACTTAAATGACTGAAGTGCCAAATACCATCGAGTGACCTGTGCGTTGGCATACTTCATGTGGTGGAGCTAGTTGAGATAGTTGAGGACTGCCCGCCTGATGGCCAGGCATTTTATTTCTACTTTGCTGTGCCAGCTGTCTCACACGGAGAGCTTCCTGAGAGCGGATGTACAACACTTGGCGCTCCCCAGATGTGAGTTGCCAGATGTGATCGGTGAAATCCATTCTCCCTGATGTGTGCTAAGGTCACCCCCAAGGTGGCTTGGGGGTTAAGGCTCTGGGTTACTGATCGGAAAGGTCGGGGTTCAAGCCAGCACTGCCAAGCTGCCACTGTTGGGCCCTTGAGCCCTTAACCCTCTCTGTTCCAGGGGTGCTGGAACCTGATCCCAGGTTCCTGGCATGCTGGGGTATGCGAAGAAAAGAATTTCACTGTGCTCTAATGTATACATGTCCAATAAAGACTCATTATCGAGGACCTGGATTTACATGCAGGTTTTGGATTCACATTTGCTGGGTCACGTTCTCAAACATGGTTAGTTCCTAAAGGTAAACAATAGGCCATTTCCAGTCAAAAACTCTCTTGGGATGGCGATTACATTGAATTAGTGGGTCTTGACGAAAGTGTTGCCATCTACATGGCTACTGCCGGATCCTCGCTCTTTTGAGTTCTTTTCCAAGGACAAAGGTACTATAGAGAAGGTCAAAACTGCTCTTGAAAACAGCCTTTTTCCATTGATGTCCTCTAGCATCAGAATCAAATGTATGTTCCACCTTTTGGCTGACTTTCTCCTGTGTGATTTCTCTCATGTTATGGTGCTCAATGTTATTGTGAAGTCTGACACAAGCTCCGTAACAATAAAACAGTTTACACAGATCATCAGCCTGAGAGTTATTTTACTAAGAATCCTAACCATGTTATCAGTCATTTGCCAGTCAGTTTTCCACATGCAGAATCAGTGTCTGTTAAGGATGCTCAGACCAGATCTGGAAAAGGTTTGATGAGTCACAGGTGGACCAATGTGGACTAGTGGTTCGCCCTGGACTGGCCGTACAGCCCACCAGGACAGGGTGTCCTGGCCTACACCAGGCCTCATCACTTCTTGTATGCTTTTCCTAATCTACTGCTGATTCTACCCGTTCTGTGCAGGATTCAGCAGCTAGACCAGATTGGATCCAATCTCACTGGCAAGACCCTGACTCCAAGCCTCACTGCTACTTGCTAGTTGTCAGAACAGCCTATCTGGGGTCACGATGACTATAGAGTTGAACTATTTACATATCGAAAATGAGGTGTCTGCAGCTGTAAGATCTACAAGTTGTATCTTATATTATGTGCTTTTAAGCCTATTTTTATCTTATATGAACCTTAAAAGCCTTGCTGTCTGACTCTGGAATAAAGCAACAAAAGATCTTGTCACTTGCCCATGCTTGCCAAACAGACCATGTGTGAGCGGAGTTCTCCCTGTGCTGTGGGGGTTTCCTCCGGGTACTCTGGTTTCCTCCCCCAGTCCAAAGACATGCATGGTAGGTTGATTGGCGTGTCTAAGTTGTCCATAGTGTATGTGATTGTGCCCTGCGATGGACTGGTACCCTGTCCAGGGTGTACCTTGCCTTGTGTCCGATGCTTCCTGGGATAGGCTCCAGGTTCCCCGCGACCCTGAAGAAGGAATAAGCGTTTGAAGATGGATACTGTTGACCACAGAGCACATGCATGCATTATTTATATGGTTTTATTTTTAGTTTATAATGAGCTAATCACTTTTTTTTATAGTCCCGACTTCAATTATGTATATGACCTTGTTAGCATGTAATTAATAAAAAAATTGTTTTACAGTGTTTGCAATGTTCAGTGTTTTTGATTTATTTATTTTTTATTACCTCCTTCTCTAGGTATGGTGGCTTTGTGGGATCTGACCACCAAGTCTCCCTTGCTTAGAGTTAGATCTCTGGACAGATCTATCTCTCTCTACCCCTATCACTGCTTCTTGGCTCATGAGAACACCATTCGCTGCCTCAGCTGGTGCAGGGCCTCAAGGTAACAGTTTCAGATTATTCAAGTTTGTCACAGTTTCACAACATTCCTCTCTCGTATCATACATCAGTTTGTCAAACAAAAGGATTGCTGTGCATTGCTGCAAAAGTCCCTTTTACTGACAAGGTTTATTAACACAGTCACAGTCAGAGCTTTCTGTTTTATCGAAGAAGAATAAGCTCCAAACTCCATAACATTTCCCACTAACGTTACTGCGCTTACTTGCTTGAAAAGTGTGCTTGCGGTATCTTGTAAAATGTATAAATTTATTTTTCTGCCTTTATTTTAAGCGTTCAATTACTTTCTGGGGCCACAGTATGTATGTAGAGCATTTTCTTGTTTTATATTTTTTACTGTAGTGAATTGATGGTGACAGTAGGGGATGATCGTATGATCAAACTGTGGAACTTGACTAAGACCTGCACTCCCCTTAAGGCAATAAAGCGCTTCCTGCACACTGATGTGTCCTGGCCTATCTTTTGGCCAGGAGTTTTTCTCACCCAGGAGTCCTGCTATGCCACGTGAGTATTCAGTCCACCACCTAATGTTTGATACCTCAAAAGGTGAAAACAGACTATATGTGAAGACGAACATCGTGTTCTTTTGATTACATGTATTGCAAATTATATGGCCTTTGTTCTTGTCGTCATAGGCTTGGGCAGCAAGGACTTCACTACTTTGACTCAGGTTACTTCGGTTATAAACCTTTATTTGTTTGTTCAAGGAAGGCTACTGTATGGGTGAGTATTGTGTAGACACTGTTCACTGTGCCAGCCCTTCATATGATGATATTTTATGTAATGTCCTGTATTATCATTTGGCTTCAAGAATCTCTCTCTCTCTTATGTTGTCAAAGAGCTTCTCTGTATCCGACTGGATGAACTCCTGTGTAATCGGGGACAACATTGGAGAGTTTGTTTGCTCTGTGCTGTGTGACCCACACTGCAATTACAGCAACAGCAAGCGACATCGATTTGTATGTTCTTGATGCACGCATGATTTCCTACTAGAGTTTAACATGTCCTGAAGCATATTCCAATAATATATTTAATGTCCAATCATTTCCGATGCTGTTTAACACTCTTATTTTTCGTATGGTAACTCAATCAGGCAAGAGCAGGGGACAAAAGCAATGATAATTCATGTAGTGCTTCATGTTCACGGGACATACCGTACCATCCCAGGACATATCAGTAACATGTCACTTAACTGAGAATCATTCATCACGGAGTTGTAATATATCCTCTTTATAGCCGGTGTATAGGACAGAGCTGGTGCAGTTTGAGCCTGGTCAGAGAACTGACGAGGCTCAGCTAGAGGAGGAGAAGGAGGAAGAGCGTGACTCAACCCAGCAGGAGCCACAGACCTACAGAGGCGCCATGAGAAAATACTACCTCCGCTTCCAAGACATGGACCTTGTGAGTGTCTTCTTGTGCAGTTCTCTAGTTTAACCTGTGCTTGACTTCGGATCCTTTTACTTTTATAGACCCCGTTCTTCAAACTTGGATTACTGAACTTGTTGAATTAGATTTGCAGGTAAGGCTGGGCGATATGAAAAAATAAGTCACAATGTAACTTAAGTCACGCTGTGTTACCGAACAAAACAAGGAGGAAAGATATGATAAGAACCTGCCTCCTCTTGGTCATTATTAGTTTGTTCACGTGTCTGTCAGAGAGAGCATGAGCTGGATTAGCGAGTGATGTCAGGCTTATAAAACTACTCTGCTTGCCATGTCTGAGCATTTTCAGTGCACAAAATGTGTTTAGTATGACAACACTCGCACATCTCTCTGTGAAAACAGACTATGGAGACGTTTTAATCCTATCGCCCACAAACATATCTTTCAGTGTCCTCTCTAGGGTACTACATCAACCTGATTTTGGTTACGAGTCTCTACATATGGCCTTTCCCAAACAGCACACATGCACAGTTATTTCAGATAACTCAGTCCAGCTACTCTGAACCATTTCTCAGTTCAAGTCAAAGAATCAACTTTGCTTGTTTCGGTATTATACTTACTAAATCATGCACACGTCATTTTATTCTGGATTTGTAAAGTGAAGAATGTAAAGGATGGACCTCCTACCATGGCGACACTCCATGTGTTCCCGTCTGTGCTATGCTCCACTCCTTTACCATCATGCATCCATGCACAAGTCCATTTCACACGTTTATGCACACACTGCAGTCAGGGCTGTTTGACTTGGCTGTTTGCTAATTAAGCTATCAGCATCGAACTCGTACTCGCACACACTTTCTTGGGTGCCATTATTAAATGACCTGTACTGTAAAAGGGTGACTGCCGTTTCTAGCACTACACACAATCCTAAAGACTGGAACCTTGAACGTTGTATTTTTTGCATCGAACTTGCTCACTGACCGGTGCTTCTTTCTTTCCCACACAGAGATCTTTTATAAAATATCAGCAGAAGCCTATACTGAAGCAGCTGCATGCGTCTGAGACTAAAGGCCTGCTTTCTGTTGATCAGATGCCTCTGAATGCACTCTACAAAGTAAGAACATCACAAAGAACTCAGGCTTTTTTGTGGTCCACAAAGCTTTATGTGCACTGTAGTGGATATGAAGTTGAAATGATATGAACCATGAAATATATTATTCACAAAAAGATTCATTCTAAAGCCTTGACAGTTTCTGATTAATTAATGTATAAGCGATTTTAAATGATATCTAACATACAGTGCATCCAGAAAGTATTCACAGCGCCTCACTTTTCCCACATTTTGTTATGTTACAGCCTTATTCCAAAATTCATTAAATTCAATATTTTCCTCAAAATTCTACAAACAATACCCCATAATGACAACATGAAAGAAGTTTGAAATCTTTGAAAATTTATTAAAAATAAAAAACACAAAAGCACATGTAGATAAGTATTCACAGCCTTTGCCATGACACTCAAAATTGAGCTCAGTTGCATCCTGTTTCCACTGATGATCCTTGAGATGTTTCTACAACTTGATTGGAGTCCACTGTGGTAAATTCAGTTGATTGGACATGATTTGGAAAGGCACACACCTGTCTATATAAGGTCCCACAGTTATCAACGCATGTTGGAGCACAAACCAAGCCATGAAGTTTCAAAAAGAGACTTCTCAAAAAGACTTGAGGCTGTAATTGGTGCCAATGGTTCTTCAACAAAGTATTGAGCAAAGGCTGTGAATACTTATGTACATGTGTTTTTTTTTTGTTTGTTTTTTTTAAATAAATTTGCCAAGATTTCAAACAAACTTCTTTAATGTTGACATTATGGGGTTTTGGTTGTAGAATTTTGAGGAAAATAATGAATTTAATCCATTTTGGAATAAGGCTGTAACATAACAAAATGTGCATCTGTGGAAGTGGTAGAGCAGGTTGTCCACTAATCGTAGGGTTCTTGGTTCGATTCCCGCCCTACATGACTCCACATGCCGAAGTGTCCTTGGGCAAGACACTGAACAACAAGTTGCTCTCGATGGCAAGTTGGCACCTTGCATGGCAGCTCTGCTTCCATTGGTGTGTGTATGTGTGTGTGTGAATGGGTGACTGAGAAACAGTGTAAGCTCTTTGGATAAAAGCGCTATATAAGTGTGCCATTTACCATTTAATGGAAGCTTGTTTCAGTCCTTCTTGGTAAGTATAAAAGCTTCATGTATTTGGGCATCTAATCTAAATATGTTACTTCATGACCTTCTGTAATTTGGAATCGCTTTGCTTTCCAGAAATACTGAATTGAATATAAAATTAGTTCCCTCATATCCTCCATATGTTTCACGGGAGAAAGGATGAAGAAAAAGTAAAAACTGCACAGCACTGGTGTTTAACGATTCTTCCTTCTCCTCCTCCTCTAGGTGTGCTTCAATCCAAACATGGACGCTCACTCCTGGGTGCTGTCAGCTGGCCAGTCGGGGCTTGTGCGTGTTCACTGTGTAAGTGGCCTGGATGGTCCTGTTATGCACAAACTCATTCACGAGGCCCAAGTACAGTATAGCACCATGTTCTGCTCTCAGGAAAAAGACACATCCGCTACCACTGTCCACCAGTGCATGGCAGAGACGGTGCAAGTGCCCTAGATGCCCTCAAATAAGCCATGTAAACACACTTGATCAACCAGTATAGGCTTTATGGTGTGCTCCATTTAATCTAAAGTCCAATTCATAGTTTTTACTCTTCTATGACTTTATGCAGACTATCTGATTTTTAAAAAGAAAAAAAACATATCCTAACTTATTTTGGGGACTGGAAATAGATAGATTGTGCTATTTTGATACAGTTTGTGAAAGGTTTTATATTTTGTGCACTTTGTTTTTAATTCTTTGCTGTGTTGTACAGGTATACAGCAAAGGAATTGGGTCATCAACAGCAATAGCACTTTTGAGCTGTTCTAGAGTTTTCTAAAATGGAGGCTTTCTAGGTTTGGTTTTATTTATAATGCAAATGTCTCTCAAATGTGTTAAGCATTTTGTATCATGTGTTTGTGTCCTAATTAAACAAATCAGCAATATATTTAGATTTTGATACTTTTTTTTTTCAGTCCCGATCATTTCCAAGGTTATTAGTTTACTGTGTTTTGGTGGTCCATTTGCTTTACCATTTGATTGGCCGTCTGCCCTGTGAACAAGTTCCCACATAAAGGTGTAAAGTACACAGATATGTTCATCTGTCCTTTCTATTCTCTCATCTCTGTCAGAAGTGCAATTCTTTACTAAGTGCCCTAATGACTGACACAAGCGGAAAATATACTTGTCTGGAAAGTTGTCCTAGACCTATTCATACTATATCGAACATCTTTATGTATAATAACCAACACAGTCACTGTTCAGCACTGAGTTAATGTTGCCTCTCAAATGTAATAGCTTTTTGTGATTAAGTGTGAAGCAATACAGCTGAACACCTGCCTCGTTTTTCATGCCTTTAATTACACAACTCAGCAGCTGTAATTAGCTCCCACAGATACACATCTGAACAGTGTGGTGTTTATTTCAGGCTCGTTAATGAGAGTGCTTAACACGGTGCTCTGTTTTCCTTCATTTCAGTTATTTAAACTCCCTTTTGGGATCAGATTAGCTCTGTACGTATGTTCCTGAGTATCAGAATTATTTCTTCGAGCAGCTGAGGGTAAAACACCACCACCGAGCAACCAGTTTATGGTTAACTTTGGTTAATGCATAGTTTCTTGGTTAAG
Source organism: Ameiurus melas (assembly GCA_012411365.1). Classification (NCBI taxonomy): domain Eukaryota; kingdom Metazoa; phylum Chordata; class Actinopteri; order Siluriformes; family Ictaluridae; genus Ameiurus; species Ameiurus melas. The sequence continues at coordinate 13,207,188 of CM022753.1, read as the reverse complement.
AGCTTAAACACTTCATAAGTCAGGGTTTGTAGCCCGCGTGTTCATTTTATTGAGGCTTACAAAAAGCTCACTTTATTAAACTTCGTGACGGACGATAACATGTAGATACATATATTACCACCATAAAACATTTACACAAAGGACTTTGTTTATACAGTATGCAAAACATGTATATACACACACACATTCACAAGGACTTTGCAGACACACATTGAGTATTTACAGTTCTCACGGTAACACTGACTTCTAAACATAGCGCAAAAAAGCAGGACACATCAGAAGTGACAGGACATACAGTAAGCGATTAACAGACATTCTTCCTTAAATTTAACCTTAGATTTCTTTTTCACATTAATATTACTCTTTATGTTGGCATATTTCGCTGATCTGCTTCCCTTGTTAATCTGTTTTAGTTATACTGCATATTCACCTAATGCAATGTACAACTTTAATTTCATTTTCATGTTTCCAGTGGGAAAATAAACTCCTCAATGTTTGATTGTATTATTGAGATGAATTCGTATCAAATCTGAAACATCAGCTCGGATTTAGCTCCATTTTAACATTTCCAGTTTTCTATCAAATTGATCTCCAAGATGATGTCTGAACTCCCAAAGGCAAATCCAGTATAAGAAAGTGCGTGATCTGACGTCGGAAACAGATCTTCTACGTACATTAAGACATTTTCTGAGAGTGCTGAACATACGTTAAGTGCAGCACTATTATAAAAAATATTCAAATTTAAATGTTGGTCCATTTTTTTAATCACTTGGAGTGGTATGTTAATCATGGAGTGGTATGTTAAAGTGTTCACTTGTAAAATATATCAATTTTATCAAAAGTGAGATCCACAATATACACTAATTAAAATACTTCAGCAAGACAGTGAGGTCCTTTTCATAAGAAATCTTTTGACTGGCAGTTTTTACTCGGCTTAAAACAGCACTCATGCAAGCGTGCGTTGCCTTGTTAGGGTATTTCGCAAATATAGTACCCTTTTTTTCTTAAAAGTGCAGCCCACAATATCAAAACACATTAAAGCAGACCTTAAAGCACAACAACAGCATGGCAGGTATTTGCATACCAACTGGAGATAATGGCCCTTATTCATCAAAGTCACATAGAAATAAGTGCAGGCCTGTGTGTGTGTGTGTGGGGAATGATTCAAGTCACCCGTGATTTGAGCACACGTCGTGAATCAGCCTCAACTGGATGGATGCTCATGTGGATGAATGGGCAAAAATCTACTGGAAAGCTTTCCCAGATGAGTGGAGGTTATTACAGCAAAGAAATCTGGAATTAGATGTTCAGCATGCACATATGGGTGTGACGGTCAGGTGTCCACATACTTTTGGACATACACTGTGCCATATACAGTACATCATTCCCCTTATATATTCTACCTCTGATTTACATGAAACACAGCTTAGTTTATTCAGCATGCTACAGTTATCCAGGAACCATGTAGCGGGGGGGAGAAAATTCCAGATTTCCTTAAAATGTAAAAATGCTTTTTAAAAAAAGCATAAAATGTGTGCGCAGAGTGAAAACCGACTGCTCCCACGGTTTCGATTAAGGAAATGATCCAAAATGTTTGTTTTTTGTACTCCTGTGTTTTTATTCAAATTAGCTGGATCACAGTTCTCTGGTTTCCCTCAACCTATCACAAACAGGCAGGAAGGTGGACTGACTAAGATTAATTGCCTCTAGGGGTAAGGGTGTGTGTGTGTGTGTCCCACGCTGTGTGTATTCCTTCAGCAGGAGGATCCTGACCAGAGTACAGTTACTGAAGATGAATGAAATAGATTTAAAGCTTAAAACATTCATTTAAACATATCGAGCCAAGTTTCCAGCTTGAGCAAATATATCCAGGTCAGAGCTTCACGTTATGCAAGTTATTACAGAGTTAAAGGGCTGACGATAATCATGTCTGTGCATTCTGATTTAAATTTACAAATTACATGTTGACACTAATATCAGGTTTAGTTTGAGGTTCCAATATACACGATGAATACGCTCGTGTGGTGATTACATCATTTTTGTTATAATACTAGCATTTACTTGCTGTTGATTCTATTGATCTAGATCATTTAACTTGCAAGTCGAGGCATATTTTCTTACTGTTAAAGCGTTACACTAAAGCTCACACACACACACCCCAAATACACGCAAGTTTGATCACACATTCACTACAAAGGTAAAACTGATGAATAAGGAAACTTGTTAGAATTTGCTTGTTGCATGATCAGATTTGACTGAGACTTTGATGAACAAAGGCAAATATGAATGGGTGTGAATTTTCCAGAAGTGTGTTTTCATTAATGTCAAGCCTATAAATTATAAACTCAGTATAAAAAAAGAAACATCCCTTTTGCAGGAGACTGTATTTTAAAGAAAATTTTGTAAAAATCTAAATAAGCGTTACAGATCTTTATGGGAAATGGTTGAAACGATGTTTTTCATGCTGGTTCAATGAACCATAAACAATTATTGCAGATGCACCAGTGGAACAGTCCTTAAGACACTAACAGTTTACAGGCGGTAGGTGATTAAGGGCACAGTTACAATAACTTGGGACACTAAAGAGACCTTTCTACTGACTCTGCAAAACACCAGAAGAAAGATGTCTAGGGTTCTGCTCACCTGTGTGAACATGCCATAGACCTGCTGCAGGGAGGCATGAAGACTGCAGATGTGTCCAGAGCAATAAACTGCCATGTCTGTAATGTAAGACGCTTAAGACATTGCTACCAGGGAGACAGGAAGGACAGCTGATCATCCTTGCAGTGGAAAATTACGTGTTACCATGCGTCCCCCTCAGACGTGTTCGAGAACTTGCAAATGTCTTGGTGGAAGAGTGGAGTAACATCTTACAGCAAGAACTAACAAATCTGGTGCAATCCATGAGGATGAGAGGCGCTGTAGTACTTAGATCAGCTGGTGGACACACCAGATACTGACTGTTACTTTTAATATTGACTCCCCCTCCCCCCTTCTTTGTTCAGGGACTCATTCCATTTCTGTTCATCAAATGTCTGTGAAAACTGTTCAATTAATGTCTCTATTGTTGAATGTTTTGATGTTAAACACATTAAGAAATTTGCTGGAAATAAAAGCAGTTGAATGTAAGAGGATGTTTATTTTTTTTGCTGAGTGTAGTAAACTACTATGATCTCTGTGATGCACAGATATACACAATAAAAAAAAATATATACACACACACACACACACACACACACACACACACACACACACACATTCAGGGTGGGTGTGTTGTGTTTTTTTTTTGGTTTGTTTTAAACGCCTCAGTTGCATGGTTAATTTGATACACTTTCTATTCATATAAGGTGTTTGCCATGCCCTTTTAATGATGCAAAAATGCTAATATCGATATTGCCTATTAGTAACTACATTAGCATTTTGTCCCTTTAATGGAATAATGGCAGCACTGAGCTACTCATTGGAATGTGGCAGTCACATCTGTTGAAATTTATGGCAGTGTGTTTGCACTCGAACCAGTCATAAAAAATCATATGCACATGGAATGAGTATAGACATCTCTCCATGTCATATGGAAACAGTTCGTTTGATCAGGAGTAATAGTCTGCTCATGCTTAAGCACCAGCCACATCCAAATTACTCAACTTCCCTGTTGTGTACTGCAACTCAGCAAGCCGGGAAAGTAAAGTCAGACACTCCAGTTTGAATTTGACCTTGAATTTCTCTCTACCTTAATTATTTTATCTCTCTCCATATTGTGGGTAGAATGGTCTACTGTCTCCAGGCAGTCACATTGAAATCCATCTTTCACGCCCTAATTTTCCTGCCTGAGTGCTTAGAGTTGCTCGAATTATTTTGAAGAAGTGTTTCACACTCCGTCAAAATAAAACACTTAAAAAAAATTAAAAAATCAAGAAACCTACACAAAAATGATATATTTAACAAAACTGCGCAGAAACAACTACGGATTTGAGTGCACAGAATGATGAATGTACAACGAGTCTTATTCACAAAATAATCAAACTGTGATTCGAGCACAAGTCATGAATCGGCTTCAGGAGGAGCGAAACAAACCTCCTGCCCACTAGTCGCTTATGCTTGCCATAAGCATAACACACCCATATTTACCTTCGTATCAATTTACAACAACCACACTGATTTATGCAGACATTACTACAGTGGATCAAATGAAAAATAATTCAACAAGCTATATTTCATAAATCCAAAAAAAAGGGGGGGGGGGGTGTTAAGTAAATATAGAGAGCAAAAAAATAAATTCAGTGAAGCTAAGGTAGAGGTGTTTATGTCCTAGTTTGCTGCAAATAAAGATGAGGGGGTACATGAAGGTACATACAAAATGAAAACTTTGCACAAACACGGGAAGGATGGGCCAAGAGATCTGTCTGTGGCAATCCTATATAGAAATTCTCTCCGTTTGTTGTCTGACTTATTTAAAGCTTTATACATAAATACTGATACTCAAAATGTTGGTGGAGCTCTGAGATGCTGAACAAAAAATATATACATGTATATATTTAAATCACATTTCGGAATGTGCAAAAAAAAAAAACCCAGATGGAACATGACTAAAATAAACAAATCCTTCAAATAATCCTAAAGGAAAATCAAATCAAAGTCAGAAAAAAGTGCAATGATAACCAAGTATTTCTGAATAGGTTGAGTGTGTGGTCCTCAACCCAGTGCAGCTCCATGGTGCCACTTGTATGTAAATACATCTGTTACTCATTTGACAGAGCACTGAGCTATATCTGTGCCCCGCAATTAACATTTACAAACTGCCTGCCTATGGAACTATTTAATGAGGTTTCCATGTGTGCGGTTGTTAAATGTTATTTATTCTTCAGTTGTTACTTCCTTGCTGTAATTATCGATTATATTGATTTTAGTCACTTAAATTCAAAAGTAAGCATGAGATTGAAAAGCATTCCAACAAGATGCGAGTTTGATCACATAAATTAGATCTGCTGAACATGAAATCGATCAATCGATCGGTCTTTCAATCACATTTGACCTTATACAACTTTGATTATAAGGGGCCATTGTGTCCAATCTCTGTTTGGAAGTGAGCAAAGAAAACAACTTCAAGTGCTTCTTATTTACAACATGGTCCATCAATGTAAAGTATCAAATATTAATCTAGGCCTTGTGGTGGTCAGTAGAGGGCAAGAAAGCCATTTATTGCCTCTATTTGGTAATAGACAATGCATATTTCTATTCAGTACTCCAGAATATTGACGTTGTGCACAGCTTATGGGAAGCCGACTAAGCTTATGTTTTTAGGAAAACTTCAGTAAAACAGAGGAAACATGAGGATCTCTGCAACCATGCATAATAAAGAATACTGAATACTGATGTAAGAAAAAAAAAAAAAGTGCCTGCTAATGCACCAGCAGCATTTCTGAAAACGGAGCCTCAACAAGGTCAAAAACAATGTACACATGTTTTAGACAGGCCACTTCCGCAGGACAGCTTTCCTCACCGGATTGTCTTGGTTAGTCCATGGGATCCTGGCACATGGTGCAGTAGGCCATGTCCTCACTGTAGGGCTCAACCTGGATGGTGGTGCTGTAGAAGCCAAACTTGGTCTGCAGGAGCTCTGTAGCTTCCTTTAGGACATTCTGAGGATCTGCATTTTCCTCTGATTAAACACAAATGGTATTTTATTCTAGCAGGCATGAAGCTCCACACTTTGTACTGTTCATAATATTGAAGCTAAAAGTACTAATAAAATGAAAGGAAAGCTCAATTCAGTTTATAAAAGTAGATATACACTTGGAAAATGAGATTACAGCATTTTAAGTTGTCTTGTTTACAGCATTTGAATGAGTTTTAGTCAAATATATCTGTGCAAGTGAAGTACTGGTGTCTTACCAATGGCCACATGGACAGAAATCAGGGTCTGTCCAACAGTTAAAGCCCACAAACGCAGACTGTGCAAGGCCTTTACAGATTTCAGTGATAGCAGCACCTCCTTCACAGAGTTAAATTCAATTCCTCTGGGTGCACCTGAAAGTAAAAACATATGCCATGAGGAACTACAAAGAACATTAACAGCTAAGCAAATATTAATTCTTGGGAAGTGCACCAAGTGTATTAAATTATAATGCTGATACATTAATACTGCAAAGATGGCACCATCTTTGCTAACACAAATAAAATGCATCCAGAAAGTATTCACAGCGCTTCACTTTTCCCACATTTTGTTATGTTATAGCCTTATTCCAAAATGGATTAAATTCATTATTTTCCTCAAAATTCTACAAACAATACCCCATAATGACAACGTGAAAGACGTTTGTTTGAAACCTTCGCAAATTTATTAAAAATAAAACACACAAAAGCACATTTACATAAGTATTCAAATCCTTTGCCATGACACTCAAAATTGAGCTCAGGTGCATCCTGTTTCCACTGATCATCCTTGAGATATTTCTACAACTTGATTGGAGTCCACCACTAGGACTCTTCCTAGAGCCCTAGGAGAAACTGCCCAAAAATAGGTGTGCCAAGCTTGTAGCATCATTCTCAAAAAGACTTGAGGCTGTAATTGGTGCCAAAGGTTCTTTAACAAAGTATTGAGCAAAGGCTGTGAATACCTATGTACATGTGCTTTTTTTGTTTAATAAAATGCAAAGATTTGCAAAGATTTCAAACAAACGTCTTTCATGTTATCATTATAGGGTATTGTTTGTAGAATTTTGAGGAAAATAATGAATTTAACCCATTTTGGAATAAGGCTGTAACATAACAAAATGTGGGAAAAGTGAAGCGCTGTGAATACTTTCTGGATGCACTGTAACTTATATATATATATATATATATAAAAAATAAAATCAGGGTGTGCTTGGTTAAGACTCTGGATTACTGATCGAAAGGTCGGGGGTTCAAGCCCCAGCACTGCAAGCATGACCCTGCACTCTGACCCCAACCTCATAAAAAAGAAAAGAAAAAAAGAATTTCACTGTGTTGTAATGCATCTGTGACCAATAAAAGAGTCATTATCTCAGTCATTACTAAGCCTTATCTAGCGTTTGCTATTCTGGTTTTTTGACAGTGCTTATTCCCTCGATCCTTTCTCTGCCTTGCCTGCTTTGGATTGTTTGCATGATCTTTGACCTCAGCCTGTTTATTTTTCCCAAATTCTGCATAACCCTTTGGATTTTTTGTCTCATTAAACTACAATACCTGCAATTGCTTCTGCCTCAGCCTCCATTATGTGACCAAATACTTCGCCTCAACACGGATGAAGCAGGTACGTCGGACTGGCGACAAGCCATTGACGCCCATGGATGACTCATGGGAGAACAACAACAGCTTTCCATCCCAACTGAACAGGTCACTCAACTTTCCCAGAGCATGACTGTGCTAATACAGACCCACACCCCTTTCTCTCGGATACCACGGCTGGAGGGACATAGGGATGCCTGAGGCACGCAAGATCATCCATTTCATGGAGTTATTGACTGAAAAAGCTCTCACTTGGCAGTATGGGGTTGTTTCAACATCTTTTTGACCATGCTCCTGAAGGCAAAGAAATGGGGAGGAGCTAGTGACCATCTCCCCAGGTCCATACTGTGTAGCAGAATATGCCTTAGAGTTTTGGACTATTGCTGCACAAAGTGAATAGAATGAGCCTGTGCTGAAAACTGTGTTTTGCAATGGTTTAAACCTGGAGGTATTAATGGAGCTAATCAGCCACGACAAACAACCCACACTTGATTCACTCATCGACCTGTCCATTCATCATGACTGCCTGCTTCTATGGCACGGTGCACCACTGCTGAAACCATGCAGCTGGGGCACGTGCAACTCAGTGAAGAGGAGAGGGAGAAATCACTGAGAGTTTCAATCAGGGTAGGGACCATCTAGCACTGCACAGCATCTCTCTCCCTCTCGATCGGCACACTCCATAAGGAAATAAATCACCCTCTACACCATGGTCTCTGCCAGACATCCCATCATCCTTGACCTCCCATGGATGGAACAACACAACCGTTGTATCTCCTGGACAGAGACAAATTATACACTGGTCTCCATACTGCTATGCACACTGTTTACAAACCTGCATCATTGCTCTAGAGGCAACATCAGTTGAAAGCCAGAACCAGCCATCTTCACTTCACATTCCACCTAAAGATCATGATCTCAGGGAAGTCATAAGCAAAGAGAGAGCCAGCGGACTGCCACCACACCGCACATATGACCGTGCAATTGAGCTGCTCCCTGGAACCACTCCACCTCGGGGAAAGGTGTATCCTCTGATCAGTTGCAGAGCATCTACATCCCCTGCTTCAGCTAGTTTCTTCTTTGTGGAGAAGAAGGGAGGCAGCCTCAGGCCATACAAAGATTACCTGGGCCTAAACCAATGTCCCATAAAAGAACAGATATCCTCTGCCTCTGGTTCCCACAGCCACCGGACAACTCAGATCAACAGCCATTTTCACCAAACTGGATTTACGCTGTGCATACAATCTGGTCTGCATCATAAAGGGAGACAAGTGGAAAATGGCCTTCAGTACCACCTTTGGCCACCGAGTACATCAGCCCTGAGCCCTGATTGGCCTACTCCACACACAGTCAAGGAGTTAATTTCTGGGCTTTGCCTACTTTTACCGACATTTCATCAGAGGATGCAGCTCCATAGCACACCCTTTAACATCCTTGAGGAGGCAAGACAAAACATTTAACCTGGAATCCAGCTGCCAAAAGAGGCATAGAGCAACTCAAGCAGGTGTTTACCACAGCCCCTATTCTCATCCACCCAGATCCCACCAAGACCTTCATCGTGGAGGTTGATGCCTCAGAAATGGGAATAGGGGTCATCCTGTCTAAGAGATTCAGAGATAAACCCAAGCTTCACCCTGTTAATCCTCTGCCCATACCTGAATGTCCACGGTCCCACATCTCTGGTAGGTCTGTGATGAAGTTGACAGAGTCTCAGGGTAACAAAACCATCTTAGTGATCACTGATAGCTTCCCCAAATTGCTGCATCTTATACCACTACTATCCATCCCATCAGCCTTCACAACGGCTGAGCTGCTGTTCCAACAGGTTTTCATATACTTTGGAATCCCCGAGGAGATAGTCAGTGGTCGGGGACCACAATTCACATCTCAAGTCTGGTCCAGCTTCATGGGTAAGATGGAGACTACAATACTACATGGAATACTACAATAAGCAGTATTTTAGCCATCACTAATTAGCAGCTACCAATTGGAGAGGGTGAAGTCTAACATGCTTCCTCTGAGACAAAGGGAGCCAGCTCACTTTTGCTCATGTGTTAACAGGGCAGCGTAACACAATCGGAGGAAAGCGTGATCTGCCCTTTTCTGCATACATGAGCTCACAGCCATCCATGATCAGCTACAGTCACAGCAATTGACAAGAGCATGTCCCTCCCACCTAGACACCATGGACAATTTTACTACTTTGGTCACAGATGGCTGTGGCATTGTTTTGAACTCACAATCTCTCAATGATACATTATGTGTTGTGCCATTCAGAACCTAAGATTTTAACTCATCCAAGGGGTTTCGGCTCCTGAAAAGTGAGATTTCCAGTCATTTAAACACTATTTTTGTAAATATGTCCATCGTACGTGCATCAGTGATTCAGTAGGAGTGAAATAGCTTCAAGATTATGCCATAAATTATCTGACTTACCACATTACCACATTTCTAACCCTTCATTAGAAAACTATTGTACGGACATGGCCAACTGCACCCTGTGTCAGGACCAGTTACACATCAGCATGCAACTGTCCTAAAGGCGTCTCGTCCAAAATTTACTTTTATTTCGAATTCATATCTGGAAACACTGCAAATTCATTAATGGTGCATTTTCTGCACCTTTTACAGGACTTGTTTACAGGAGTTGTTTCAGCTATATGAAGGCTCGCAGTCATCCAGGTCATTTTCAATTCTTCAATCAGGGATATAAATTTACTAAACCACTGAGGTCTGATTAACAAATGAAGCACTAAAACAAACGTACCCTCCATGAGGATGCGGAACACATCTCGGAGAATGGTGACTGTTGTCCCCAGGACAAACAGAGAGAACAGGAAGGTGCAAATGGGATCAGCTATTTTGTATTCAGGCTGCAACAGAGAAAGCATTCAGTTCTTTAAAAATGTATTGCATCTCATTAGAAATGAAATTATCTTTTCCAGATCTGTTGATCAAAATTTGTCTCTTCTCAGGAACACATACCCAAAGTTTGTGCACACCTGACCATCACACCCATACTGTGGTTGTTGAACATCCCATTCCAGATTTAGTCCCCATGTGCTGTTATAATGAGCTCCAATCGAGTGAGGTCAGGCACTGATGTTTGGTGAGGAGGCTGCAGTTCCAGTTCATCCCAGTCGTCATGGAACTCGCTTTGTTATGCACAGGGTCATTGGCATGCTGGAACAGGTTTGGCCCTCTTAGCTCAAATGAAGATAAATTGTAATGCTACAGCATACAAAGACATTTGTATATAATTGTGAGCTTCCAACTTTGTGGCATCAGTTTGAGGAAGATGGGTGTGATGATCAGGTGTCCACAAACCTTGGCCATATTATGCAGCTCTAAACAGGCTACTTTGTGGTGACTGCATGTAGTGATTTGAGGTATTTACCCGTAAGTAGATAACGATGGCTGCAACCATCACCCCAAAACTCTGTAAAAGGTCACCCAGAACATGGATGAATGCCGCCCTGACACTGGTATTTCCATGGCTGCCCAGAAAGCTGTGGGAGTGGCCATGGCCCACAGGACTTATCCCATTTTCCGTAATCTTGTGATAGCCAGAATCATTTCCGTGAAAGGTAGTGGAGTGATGGAGGATGTACGCCATTCTATAAAACAACACTGCAATCATAACTGCTATTCTCCTAAATCAATGTGAGCAAAGGGAATTCCATGAAGTACACCAACTCCATAAGCCAGGCTTATTTCAATAAACTTAGTTAATTTTAGTCAAGTTTGGTTAATCTTAAGCCCCCATTCAATTACTATGGCATGGAAAGCTTGAGGACAAACCTTAACATAGCCAGACTTGAATCAGCAGAAACCAGTCACAGCTACAGTTTGTTAGTGGAATGCAGTGAGCATGTAGTCACCTGTGTGGCCAGTTTCAAATAAGCGTGGCTTAGATTAATTTACTTCATGGAGTAATATTACAGGTTTTTTCACTCACATGATGTTGACCACAACAGCACATCCCGAAGTAAGCAGCATCACTTTGCCATCAATTTCATAATCATTTTTTACAATTCTCTCAATAGCAAGGTACACCAACACCCCAGTAACTATCCAGATGGACATTATGGATATCAGCGCTCCCAAAATCTCTGTAAACACAAAACAAAACCAGCACTAAACCAGTGCTTTAAAAAAATAAAAAATAAAGGAGGGGGGGGGGCACATACACACGATTGCTATTTTGATTTTCAATCACAGAATGACATTATAGACAATGACACCAACAGCACTATTAATATGCTCAGTGAGGGATGCCTCCTGCAGATGTTGGACCAGCTAGATTTGCTTTAATAGTTACTTACCTGATCTGTGCCAGCCAAAATTCATGATCTTGGTGGGAGGTCTAGAGGAAATCCACAGGGAGAAAAGGCTAACCATCATGCTACCAAAGTCTGTGAGCAGATGAGCAGCATCTGTCATGATGGCCAGGCTGTGGGCGAGATAACCACCTGCAGAAATGGGGATGCACAGACATGCAAAAACTAATGCAGTGACATACAAATGATATTTTATATACATTTTAAGCATGTTAATTGCAGTTGCATGCAGTATGGGTGTCCCCCCCCCCAAACAGAGCAGTTCTACTTTCACATTTTAAAATTAGAATTGGTCTAATCTTTTTCATTTTTGTAGAGGTAATATTAATAAATGAGTCAACAACCCAGGTTTTATTATTTATAAATTTTTACTTAAATACTTAAAGTTTTAAATGGCTCACTCTTGCTACTCTTGTGGCAAGATTAAATATTGTGGGGGAAATCATTAATTCTTTCAATTTAATGCATTAATCTGGAGCTGGGCTCAGAGCCAATAATACAACATGAAGATGAACAAGAAATTATTACTAAACCAGAATTCCTTAATGCTTCAATTCCTTTGTGTCCCACAGAGAGAACATTTATCTTCCTCAAAGCTGAAAAATTTCCATTCAAGAAGAAAATCGTATCCAAATAAAAAAAGTCAATGAAAAATAATGGGATGTCACAAAGCTAGATTTAAAATAAATTCTGATTCAATGACAGAAAATGTGTGATAGTTACATGTTTTTTCATTATGAAGTATAAATGATAAAATATACAGTGTACTCAGAAAGCATTCAAACCCTTTCCCCCTGATTTTGTTACATTACAGCCATATTCTGAAATATGCTACATTTTTATTACAAATAAAAAGTACATAAAAAAAATAACAACTTACGATTAAGGGGTTAAACAAGTCTGTTTTAAATTTGATTTAAAAACAGTGGGCTGCTGCATTCTGAACTGGTTTAAGTGTCTTTAAAGTGTACTTACAGTGGATAGACTATCAGGATTTCTGTTTATCAGAACCCCTTCAGCGAGAATTTATGAGCTCATGTACTCTGGTGAACCTTGGAGCTACTATGCAACAAGGAGCTGATCAGAAAGTTCTGTGCAAAACACACTGCATCACACCTGACCCCTGCACTCTGACCCAGACTGACTAACAACTAACAAGTTGGTATAGAAGAAGTAGTAGTTTTGTTTTTTTTGGCCGCAGGGGCAGTCTGACTATGACCATTTTGGATCAAAACAAGGAAGAAAGAAAAAAAAAAAGAAAGAAATAAAAGAAATGCAGGTAGCATACACCAATCAGCCATAACATTAAAACCACCGGCCTAATATTATGTAGGTCTCCCTTGTGCCACCAGAACAGCTCTGACCCATCGAGGCATGGAATCCACAAGACCGTTAACAGCAGATTCTTCAAGTCCTGCAAGTTGGGGTCTCCATGGATTGGACTTGTTTGTCCAGCACATCCTAGAGATGCTCGATCGGATTGAGATCTGCAAAATTTGGAGGCCAAGTCACCTCTTTGTCATGTTCCTCATTCATTCCTGAACACATTTTGCAGTGTAGCAGGGCGCATTATACTGCTGAAAGAGGTCACTGCCATTAGGGAACACCGTTGCCAGGAAGGGGAGTGCTTGGTCTACAACAACGTTTAGTTAGGTATTACATGTCAAAGTAAAACCCACATGAATGAGAGGACCCAAGGTTTCCCAGCAGAACATTGCCCAGAGTACCAGACAGCCTCCGCCGGCTTGCCTTCTTCCCATAGTGCAGCCTGTTGTCATCTTCCCCAGGTAAGAGAGAAACACACACACGGCTGTCCTCATGATGTAAAAGAAAATGTAATTCATCAGACCAGGCTACCTTCTTCCATTGCTCCATGGTCCCTTTATGATGCGCACGTGCCCACTGTAGATGCTTTCAGTGTCGGACAGGGCTCTCTGACCGGTCTGCCGCTATGCAGTCCCCATATGCAGAAAGCTGTGATGCACACCTTTCCACCATAGCAAACATTAACTTTTTCAGCAATTTGTGCTACAGTAACTCTGTGGGATCAGACCAGACAGGCTAGCCTTCAATCTTCACACACAACAATGAACCTTGTGTGGAAAATAATACAGGGAATATAAAACAGGATTCAGTGATCTGTGGCACATGACCGCAAATGAAATTCTGACTTTAGCTACAACACTGGTACATGCCACCTCCAGAGATTCTCCGACTCCTCCATCGTGAGCTGCATCAGTGGATCAATTACCATTTAGCTGCATCAGCGAAGATAAGGAGGAAGAGTACAGAGGCGTAGTGAAGAGCTTGGTCAGATTGTCTGAGGATAAACACCTTCAGCTCAACATCGGCAAGACCAAAGAACTGATAGTGGACTTCCAACAAAACAGAAAGCCCCCCCCAAAATCACCTGTTACCATCCAGGTGGAGAAAATAGAGATGGTGGACTTCAACAGCATCAACAGCAACCTGGACTGGTCGGAAAACACTGAAGCTCTCTACCGGAAGGGATAGAGCGGACTGTTCTTTCTAAGGAGGCTCAGGTCATTTGACATGAGCAGCAAGTTACTGCAGATGTTCTATGACATGCTGGGGAGGTGGAATTTAGGCTAGGGCGGCGGACAAACTGTACAAGTTAGTGAAGAAGTCCAGCTCTGTTGTTGGTCACAAACAGGACAATCTGGAGACAGTGGTGAACAGAAAAAAAAGAAACAAAAATCAGGTCCATTTTGTGAAATCCTCTTCATCCATTGTATTCTGAGCTGTGGCAGATGGAAAGCACCTTCAGCCACAGGCTCATCCCCCTCAGTGCAAGACGGAATGCTTCAGATGTTCCTTTGTGCCGACAGCCATCAGGCTGTACAACAATTAGCCACCCCCTCCCTTGACCTTTGACTACACTTCACATACACTGCTTTCATATAGGTACCATACTGTACTTTTTGCACTGCTCACAAATCACATCACTGCTTCAAAGCTTTTCTTATATGTCCACACTGATTGAGAGAGAGATTTTATTTATATATATATATATATATATATATATATATATATATATATATATATATATATATATATATATATATATATATATATATATATATATACATACACACACACACATATATACACACACACACACACACACACACACACACACACACACACTGTAACGCTTTCTTTTTGTCTTTTTTTGGGGGGGGGCTGCTGTGACACCAGAGGCCAGATAATTGGGGGGCAAAATCATGTACTGTGCACTAGGCTTTACTATTCACGAATGGTTCCTAATTTATTATTAATGACATTTACATATTACATTTCCTGAATGACAAATACCAGTCCTAACAGAGAAGTACACAGAAGACAGTGTTGCTGAAGTATTGTATACTCAGGCACATTGTTACAAACCTTTCACCAACAGCAATTGGATTCAGTAGTTAGAATCCATATGAAGTGTGGTCCAACAGCTTGAGACCACATTGAAAATATATGATTTTTTTTTAATTTGGAAATAAACAGATGGTTTTATAATTTAAATGTAATTAAAGAATTATTCATGATACTGCACTGTCATTATACAAATTTGTGATCGTGTTAGCCCCTTTGTACAAAAGGTCAGATTTAACTTCAGCCTCATCATTTTCACTGAAGCGAGTGTTTGGATGACACTCCAATGGTTTAGATCAAGCATTGATCATCAGGATCTACACAAACTTGTTGATTCCATACCTTTTCACTCAATTTGTTGCCATTAATATATAATTTTTAATGAACATTTTTGTATCAAGTAAATTTTTTTTTTAATGGTTAGGGTTAGCATTTTTTCTAGTAATCTTAGACCTTTGGATCTTACTATAGGTGTATTCCTCAATGCAAACACACCACCTACCTTTTTGAAAAATCACCCCTCACCTCCCCTCTTAATTATTTCATTGAGAAGTTTTATAATTGAACACACAATACACCTAAACACACTCAAACTTGGCCTATAACTATAAGTTTTGGTCACTGTTCCTTTTACATATCAACTTGACTCTTACCAATCACTTCCCCAATCATGAAGACCAGGCAGATAATCGAGGCAATGTACAGCTTCTTTTTAGCCAAAAGTGTATCACGGTTCTCCTCCCACTGAGCTTTGCTTCCATGGCAATGGGCTCCGACAGGCCGCTTCAACTCAATGGCCCCAGTAGCCTCCCCATTCTCATACACCTGACTTGGGTAGCTTTCTTTGGAACCAGGAAATTCACTGCAAAGATGAGACGAATGTTTTATACCAAGTATGCGAGTTTATATCTTCTGTACATATACTGTAGATCATAAAAGTGAGCCCAATCCCTTCCCAAATGTAAACAGCCGTTATTTTGGGAGACTGGGAGATGGGCCAAAGGCACATCTTAGACATGTGTAAGTGACATTTCTGTATAACGAACAGGAAGAAAGCAAATGAAGAGAACAGTCAGACATTTGGATTGTTTAGCTCAGTTCCAAAATACTAATCAGTTCATCTGCTGGTTACAATCATAATTACATAAATCCGACAAACATTCGGCCACTCGTTCTTGAAATATTACACTAACTAGAATCTTGGATGGACACACAAATAACCTCATAATGGAATTGCTTCTATACAGAACACCAAGGCAGAGCCTTAAAACCAAAATCCAGTTAACTTATTAATTTTCTGTAAAACAATGCTGTCCATTTTAACCATGTTACCCTTGACCATTAAAATACTAGATGTGGATAAAATCCATGAGAACCCCACCGCCAAGCAGTTCTAATGGATTTAATCAGTGTGACACAGGGATACACATCAGAGTGGAATGAAATCAGTGGGCAGTAGCTGCTGAGTCTGTTGTTTGGGCTCTCTGTCTCTCTGCTGCATCCGTGTTGATGGGAGAGACTCTATGATGAAGCTAATGGAGTGGAAAAGGGCAATCTTGCCTCAGAAGAGATAAGCACCCCCAACACACACACACCTCTCACGCCTTCAATGCCTGAAATGAAGCAGCCAAGCGGGACACAGCCTCAGTTTAATCACCCCACAGGGAGTGACGCACATGATACAATCCCACCCCACCACCCCATATACCCAAATGCACTGCTTATGCACAGGACTTATGCATCATCACTTTATTTTGAAACCTTCTTTGAGTTTACACTTGAGTGAATTGGCTACATCTCATAATAGATCCAAAGCGTGTAATCCCTCGTGCACTACTCCCTAGTTAATTAAATGGGGGGACAAAATCTGCAGAATATTAAATTGGGGTAATTACGTGGGCATATTTACCTCAGTCTTGCAGCTAATCTAGCAAGGTATATAATATTGTTTCCTCAGAAATATTTATTAAAATAAATAAATGGTATGATGCATTTTATCATTCATTTGAAAAATTTCTCTTCGTGTAAATAAATAAATAACATTTTTAAAAGACCTATCATTGTTGATCAGCTTTACATTTGTGGGCACACGTGCAAGGAGGAGTCTCTTTCCATGTTTCATGTAATTGTGGCGTGTTGATCCAAATCCAAAGACAGATTAATAAAACACAGACTTGGATTTATTGGGGAATAAAGAATGATCATCATGAGATTAAAACCATAAAGATGGCTGTGGATGATCCAAGAACTGCATGCACTCAAAGTCTCCATCATTGAACAGTTAGGCTAATCATTTCAGTTCGATACAACAGACTTAAGTCAAATCTAGAATGAATTCTGAAATGACTTAGTTCCTGTCAAAAAATAATAATTTTGAGTATAGAATTTTAAAGGAGAAATGATTTATAATCGCACTATCCGGTGTCACCAAGATGAGGATGGGTTCCCCTCAAGGTCTCTTCCTCATGACGTCTCAGGGAGGTTTTTCCTCACCACCCTCTCCTCTGGCTTGCTTATTATGCATATATTTAAAATACAGAATTGATAGGTTTCTGTGAAGCAGCTTTGTGACAGCGTCAATTGTTAAACGCGCCTTACAAATCAAATTCAACAAAAATATCTATGCATCTATTAAAATGGGAAGAATCAATCTGCACCAATAAAATATATGCATGAAAGATCTCTTGCAGTTTTCCAGTTTTAGTGCTCCGTCCCCCCCCCGTCCAACATGCGCCAAAACATGCGCCGTCCTGCTCCCCGGTGCCGCATGGCGAGGTGCAGCTCAACTCAACACCACTGTTAATTACATTAAAAAAAAAAAAAAAAAAAAAAAAAAAAAACACAACTTCTCATTGCCGAACAGAAACGCAGTGATTTTACTTATTAAACATAATTAATATGGAACATAAAGACACTGCAGGAAGGAGGCTGCTGTCAAACACCCTAAAAGACCTAAAAATAAATAAATAAACAAATATCATACATAAGGAATCCGATTATTATTATTATTATTATTATTATTATTATTATTATTATTATTTTAATCGAGTGACCAAGCCTGCCAAAATCTTACCTTTTTAACAATTATGCAACTTCTGTCTGTCTATCCATCTATCAAAGTGCAATGATCCATATACTTATTAGAATAAACATATTGCAACACGATTTAGTAGGTTCCATTTTTAGACGTTTTAAACAGTGGACATTTCCGAGAGAGGCTTTTTCAAATTGAAATCAGATTAAAAACACTTCATTCCCCTCCTAGTGTGGATTTGTTGTTTTGCCGACTTTATCAAACTGCTATAGGCCTGACCAATTCTGCTGAAATTTCATTAAAACACGACAGTAAATGCTAGAAAATGCACAGAAAAAATTTCTCACGCACTTGAATGAACACACTTTGAAATACATGTCCTGTTCATGCAACTATAATTAACTGTGGTCCTTAAATAACCTCTAACAGTCAGATCTTCAAGATCTTTATAGAGAGCATGCATTTTTGTTTCTAGAATTAATTGTTTTTATCGAATTTATTTTTTCAGCCATTGCACCAATCAAAATCGGACTGTTTCTTCTGTTTTCTGATCGAATTATGTTTGTAAACTAGAGATTCACGCAGTAAATGTTTATTTCCATATTAGAAGGAAACGTTTTGATTATGTTGCATTACATTTACAACAGTGCAGATTTTGTTGTTTTAAAATCCATGTGCAAAAACCGGCACGAAAAAAAACAAACAAACAAGAACAAAAAACCTTTTACAAACACACCAGGGCTTTAAAGCTGTTTATTCATTTATTTATTTTCTATCCTATAATAAGAGGTGAAAACACGAGGCCATTTGTCAAGTGCTGTCCAAAAGCAAGTGATGCATGGAAATGAATTTGCTCATTGACACACAGCATCACACACTGACCATACACCATGCAATCGCTAAGAGGACTAGATGGAGGATAATAAAATTTTTTATTTATATATATATATATATATATATATATATATATATATATATATATATATATATATATATATATATAATATAAAGCCAACACGGTTGAATTAACAGTACAGGGTTTATACAAGTCCAGAAGGGAGTGATGGTAAAGACTGTAAGGTTGTATTCAATCACAGGTGCAGCTCTGTAGTCTAAAGCGTCTGTAAATCTGATGTGTAAGAGTTGTTGTTTTGTTTTTAATGGAATTTGAGGTTTATTTATTTATTTATGCTTGCTCCGTCTGGAGGTAAAAAAAAATAGCCGTCTCCATTTCTATGGTACAGCAGTGCGGACACAGAGGTTTTCAATAAAATTAAAAAAAAAAATAAGAAGAAGAAAATAAAAAAAAACAGTCAACTACATATTAACAGTGCGTCTAAAATATCCACACATTTGATCTGATTTGTATGGGAACTAAGAAATAGGCTGCTGGGTTTAAAGATAAATTCGTCTTTAGGAAACGTTTTATTGTGGTCAGGGTGTAATAACTACAATAAATAATGCAAATAAATAAATAAAATGTGGTATATGGTAAATTGTTTGTGTTTACCAATGCAGTTTTTTTTTTAAGTACTCCAATTCACGTTGCACAAGCATATAACCTGCAGCTAAAAATGTAGAACCTACACAGCAAAAAAGATTTACCTTTTGAGATTAAGAGAGTATGTTCTGGCATTTCTCTCGTTAATGAGATGAGATTTCTCTGAATTCCCCGGTGCCTCCATGCAGCCTCGGCGCTCGCGCTAATCAGGGTTAAATGAGCAAAAAGGTGTGTGTAATGTCTTTCAAAATCACCCGGGGTTTTTTTTTTTTAGATCACGCAATGAAGAATCCTCCAGTCCTCCATTTTCGAAAGTGCAAAGGAACAAACGGAATCAAATCCCGTATCGTCGCAGTGAGCAGCGAGGAAAAGTTATTAGTGCGCCACCGCTGAACTTGACTGGGTTTATTAGCAGTCTTTGTGCAAAAGGCGCGGCGCCGAGACGCAGAGAATCTACTGCGCGTGCACGTGCACACGTTTATCTTATTATCCTTAAGAACCTTCCATTACGTTAACTCTAACCTTAACCTCGGTAACCAAAACTCTCATATATGCTTTTCCTTGTTGGGACATTTGGTCATCACCAAGAAATAAAATCATACACGCATTCATTCATTCATTCATTTATTCATTCATTCATTCATTCATATTCTCATTCTCTCTCTCTCTCTCTCTCTCTCTCTCTCTCTCTCTCTCTCTCTCTCTCTCTCTCTCTCTATCTCTCTCTAAAAGCAGTCTAACGTACCCTTACTCACTCACTGTAAATGGCCAGTGCACATCATTACATATACATTATATATGTGTGTGTGTGTGTGTGTGTATATATATATATACACACACATGATATATACACACATATACATATGGGTGTATATATATGTATATATATATATATATATATATATATATATATATATATATATATATATATATATATATATATATATATATATATATATATGCATATATATATATATATATATATATATATATATATATATATATATATATATATATATATGCATATATAATGATTTCCAATACATGAAAATAGATGTTAAACTTCATGCTCATTTTAGCGAACTTGGCTCTCGCCAAGATAAGCACCAACTCAGATGTCACTTCACAGTAAACTAATGTCCTTATGTGTTTCCATCCATTTACGCTTCCTTCCATGTAATGTCCTTCAGTTTGGTGTTGATAGCTGACTCCAGGGATCTGCTTATTTGGGTTGAGCTAAGTAGGGTACATCCCTGGGGTCTTCAAGTGGGCACCTTCACACATATGTATGTATGTACAGTATATATACATATGTATATATATATATATATATATATACACACACACACACACACATATATATATATATACATTATATATACACATATACATATGTGTATATATACAACACATATATACACACTCACACACATTATATATATATTTATATATATATATATATATATATATATATATATATATATATATATATATATATATATATATATATTGTGTGTGTGTGTGTGTGTGTGTGTGTGTGTGTGTGTGTGTGTGTGTGTGTGTGTGTAACTTCTCAGTTACAGACTCTTAAAGTGAGTCATTTAAGAGTTTTAAAAGTGGAATTTGTTAGCAACTACACTTGACTTAAGGTTAAGAAAGTATCTTCTTAGAAGTTGTTCTGTCTCCTTAGACAAGTAGGTAGGCCTAAAGCTTAAAGTCTGCAGAACACCAATGCAATTTTAATAAGGCAATACATTTGAAGGTTTTGTAGGTCTATCGAATATGTTACACTGCAAAGATAGACTACACCACGGAGGGGTCCAATCTTTTCCACAAAGGGCCGGTGTGGGTGTAGGCTTTCATATCAACCAAGAAGACTCTTTCAGAAGACTCTGGTTCTACTTGGTTGGAATGAAAACCTGTACACCCCTGGACTACACCAAAATAAAAATAGGCCTACTACTATTGCAGGACTTTCCATTTGCTTTAACTGTTGATACCACAGTGATTAACTGAATTCCTCCATAATCCACTACAGGAAAAAGGGAATAAACATTTCCAAGCCTGAATATACCCACCGGACCTGATAGAGTTTGGTGAGCTCATAAAGCAGCTCATAAAGTTTCGTTTATTTAAATAAAAAAGGGGGGTCTGGGGTTGTAATGGGCAACCAGTAACATTTTACATAGAGCCAACACGCTATCCATCTAAAATTTCATGTTATAGCCGTTTCAGTAAATTAAGCTCCGTCTCCTTGCAAAGATTGACAGATATGGCAAAGATCCTAGCAATAGACTACGATACATGGTTTTGCATATTGTTCAAATGATCAGAAATGTGAGTGGGTCGGGCTAAATGGGCCAAAAGACAGGTTTGTGGCATAAGCCAATGTATGAGGACAAAAAAGATTCTTCAATGTATACATTTTACGCTGGATATGCTTGTTTAAAAGTGAAACAACTTGAATAGCCTCCACCTCATTGGAATTGATTGGCAGGTAGTGGGCATCCATCCATCCATGCATCCATCCATCTTCTACAACTCATTCCTTCTTCAGGGTCGCGGAGAACCTGGAGCCTATCCCAGGAAGCATCGGGCACAAGGCGGGGTACACCCTGGACAGGGTGCCAGTCCATCGCAGGGCACAATCACACATTCACACACCCATTCATACACTACGGACAATTTAGACACGCCAATCAACCTACCGTGCATGTCTTTGGACTGGGGGAGGAAACCCCCGCAGCACGGGGAGAACATGCAAACTCCGCACACACGGAACCGGCGGGAATTGAACCCCGGACCCTGGAGGTGTGAGGCGAACGTGCTAACCAGGTAGTGGGCATATTGTTCACAAATATCAACATCTTTTTGACAGTTATTACGTATCAAACTCTCCTCAGCCATTTGAGACTAATTTTGTAAAGATAAATGTTTTCCAAAATTAATTGGATTAAACATTGTTTGTATGGAAATTATTAGTTACCCTAGAATCCCTAGTTTATTTTTTAATATAGAGAATTTAGGGCTTTGAACATAAATTTATTTATTAATTTATTTATTTATTGTGTTTTAAATGTAACAGCTTCTCAATAAACTTGACATTTAGAGACTTGAAGGCTGTCATATAAGCACAATGACTCTTGCCATATTTGCATATTGTGGAATAATTGATGTAATCTGTATAGGAGCTAATATGTATTTAAGAAAGAATGGCTTGATAAAGGAATGGTGTTCATCTGGGTTTATTGAAATATATTGGTGAGATATACAGTATACCTACAACAAATGCATGACTGCTTTGGTTTGGGTATAGCTTACACAGAATTTATTAATGCTGTTCAAATAATTCTGCCCAAATGACTTACCTTCTAAAAGTTCACTGTATATACAGGTCTTCAAACAGAACTATTGGTGGTGGTGTTTGTTGACTAAAAGATGTACAGTGGATATAAAAATAAATGAAGTGACTGATTAAGCCCAAATAAAGATCAATTGTTTCTGTAGGATTTTTCTGACATTTTCTTGGTTTCACAAAATTGCTAAAATCATGATATCTCATTCTTGAAAGGTATCAGTCAGGAGAGAGGTACAAATGAATATTTAAAACATTAGATGTATCATGGAACAAAGAGAAGGCCATCACCAATAAGCAGAGAAAATTGGACAGCTCCAAAAATTTATAAAAGTACAAGAAGAAAACTTACCAGAGAGACCTAAAGTAACATTAAAAGAGTTGCAGGAACATCTGGCAAGTACTGGTCACTCCTACATGTGATAACAATCACTCTTATTCTTCACATGTCTGGGCCATGGGGTAGGGTGCTTACACGGAAGAAATTTCTCACATAAGACATGTTTCTCACAAAACATCCAAACCCTCCTAAATTTTGCAAGAAACATAACATGGTCTGGTTCCCTGGGATAGGCTCCAGGTTCCCCGTGACCCTGAAAAGGAGTAAGCGGTTGAAGATGGATGGATGGATCATATGGTCTGATGAGATCAAGGTGGAACCTTGTTGGCATGATTCTGAAACATATAAACATATTTAATAAAAACCAAAAAAAAAAAAAGAAGAAAACTCATCACCCAAAGAACACCATACCCACGATGAAGCATGGTGGTGGCAGCATCATGCTATGCAGCTGCTTCTCCTCAGCTGGGACTGGTCCGCTAGTCAAGATAGAGGAAATCATGGATAGCCCCAAATACCAATTTATTTTGGCACAAAACCTGCAAGCCTCTGTTAGACAGCTGAAGATGAACGACCCAAGGCATAAATCCACATCAGCAAAGGAATGGCTTCTTAAGGAGATCAATGTAGTGGAATGGCCCAGACATAAATCCTGTTGGAAATAAATAAATCCTGTGGAATGACTTGAAGAGGGCTGTGTACATCATTTTTGCAAGAAAAAGTGGAATAAAAACGGCAAATTGAGATGTGCTAAATTGGGATACTCGCAAGCCCCCAAACCTAAAGCAAAAAAGTTATAGAATTTTTTTCTTGCTATATCACATTAAAGGTGGAATAAGATCTGACAGGATTTCATTTGGATTAATTTTCTATTCTAATGGAGGTGTATAGACTATATATATATTGCCTGTAAAACTTTTCATATTAAAAAGCTTCTTACAACGGATCAGAGATGTTTCCTTGGAATTTGATGTGTGCGCTGCTTTCTGTAGTCCACATCTGGATCAATAAAATTTTCTCCCAAACAAGGTAAAAGACATTTGATGCATTTTCTAGCCTTGTAATAAAGGTCCTGAGAAGTTTAAACTAGCTGCTTCACCAAAGCGTACGATGTGTTATTTTGTTCCAGAAATTTTTAATTGTGTATTTTTTGTCAAGATAATAAAAAAATGGTTTATTTGCATATACTGTTAAATTTTCATAAATTCATTCATTTAGATGACACGACTAATGGCGTTGCGATGCAGTTTTGTCTGTAATCAGTAGTATGGGATTATTTTCTATTCTATTTTTCCATGATTATTTGTTAATGGATACATGATTTATTCATTTTAAGATCAATTCAATTTCATGTGATTTCTGTAACTGTCTTTATTCACTCATGATTTACATGTGTCTGTTTTTTGGGTCATGATGTTCTGTCCTTGCTCGTGTTTTTCTCCTCTCTTAGCCTTGGCCATTATCTGTATGGTCACCTTGCATGCACATATCAGTATAAAAACCTCCTTTGTCCAATTTTTGTTTAGGCTAAAAAAAAAAACCACCCAGGTTGTCTTTATGCATGCAATAAGCTATTTCTTTTGTTATACCCTGGATCTTGATCTAATGATTCTTTTGTCATCTTACTTCTGATGAAACTGAAGTATTTTTATGGTCACTAAGAAAGTCCTATCTGATCTGACCTATTCCGGTGATCCTGTTCCTGTGGTCCTGATAAACATATGTCAGCATTTGTGAGTGAGTCATCCTGTCAAATAGCTTGCTAGATGACACGTTCCGTTTGATGAGACAAAATAAGAGTTTGATTGATTGGAGTTCAGTCAAAATTCCTAGGTACCCAGTGAGTTAGTGCTGTTTTATACAGCATGGCAATGAGTAATCAGTATCTTAAGGGTGGTGGACAGTCTTCCTCACTAGCTTGGAAGTCGTCCTTGGTTTTTGCTGATAATCTCAGTTTTGACAGGGAGCTAAGGCAACTGTTAGATAAGCTGTGTGGAAGGAAAAATCTAAGTTATGCAATGAGCTTGGTATTATCGAACAAACAGAGTACAGTCGAGAGCAATGTTTTACTGCTTTGGATAAATGCATCAAGTGCAAAGACGTTGAGGCAGCGGTGCAGGTGTTCAGGCAGATGCATGCTTTCCTAATACATGATAAAAAGTGTGAGATCAGTGAGCTAGTTGCTAAGCGGGTTTGTGTGTGTGTGTATGAGCAGTTTTGAGAGAGAGCTAAGTATTTGCTCACTTGGGCCAGAGTGGTACAGAACTGTATCGATGTAACCTCAATCTCATATCGAGGTTGTTGATTGTCAACCAGGCAAAAATGAGTCTTTGATGGAATACACCCAGCATTACACTCTGGTGTTTATGCTGCATGGAGGATACAATGTTCTTGGAAGGCGCGCTTCTATACTCAGTGGGCGGTGGTTAAGATTAAGGTTCATTGCCAAGGTTTCATGGAGTCTTCCTTCTGTAACGATTTCAGCCATCAAAATCTCTGATGCAGTTAAGTCCAACCTACAGCAGATTCGATCTTAACTAACAGGCATGTACGCTAATGCTCCCACGATAGAAGTATAGTCTTGGGTGGATAAATGAGTCCAGAATCTGCTGGCAAATGGACAAAAGCGGGAATATATGTACAGTAGCTCCCGAAGCCTTGTTGCTATATTTATCCCAACAAATCCACAGTCTAGGACATGTGGGTGTTCAGAGTATAGTTCACAGATTTTCTTCTACATGGTCAAACTCTAATTTTTCGTGAATATGCAGTCAACATTATGTGACACTGTGCTCTGTGCCAGGTTAACAACAAAGCAACTGGGATGCCAACTTCTGGCGCACACACTTAAGCACCTGCAGGACCATTCAAACACCTGCAGGTTGACTACTGTACATCAAACTTTCCCCATGTCAGGGTAAACAGGATGTGTTGGTTGTGGTTGATAAATTCTCACATTGGGTTGGTGCCTATCCAACCAAAACAGGGACAGCCATGCACACAGCAAAATCACTGGTCAAGGATTTCTTCCCTTGCTGGGGATAGCTGACTGTATTCACTAATTTCTTTGTCTAGGTCACGCAGGAAGTCATAAGAATGTTCAATGTTTAGGCTTCACTGTCCATATAGACTACAGGCTTCTGTTGAGCATCAAAATCAGACTTTGTCGAAGTTATACCAGAGTGAGGTGTCATGGGTGGATGCATTGCCAGCTGTTTTGTGCAGTATTTGGTCCACACTCAAGTGGAGGGGTTGGTCTCAGCCTATATGAGATCATTACAAGTCGACTTGTAATAATTGATCTAAGACAAGATGTTCATCTTTCCTCTGTTGAGCTAATGAAGTATTATGAAGAGCTGACTGAAGTGGTTGCTCTGTGCAACAGCATGTC
The DNA here is from genome assembly GCA_012411365.1 of Ameiurus melas. Taxonomy (NCBI): domain Eukaryota; kingdom Metazoa; phylum Chordata; class Actinopteri; order Siluriformes; family Ictaluridae; genus Ameiurus; species Ameiurus melas. The sequence continues at coordinate 13,180,592 of CM022753.1, read as the reverse complement.
CAGAAGGCGTGGACCTCACCTCCAAAAGATGAATATGCTATTGTACCAGGACAGTGGGTAATGACCAAAAACCACACAGCTGGTCCATTAGAGGTGAATTGAAAAGAACCTTTCCAAGTCCTCTTAGTAGCTGATTTGGCAGTGTGTGTCAGGGACATAAGACTGTTAAGTGGTACTACGGCCTAAATAGGGTCAGTTTAGATGGCTCTGAGAGGAGAGCTTTGAGAGGATCCGATGGCGTTTAGGCCTCGGATATTAAACTCGAAATGAAGATTCCCTTTTCCCCAACATGCGATTAGCATAATCCTTTCAGTGGATCGCTCCCTGCCAAGTTAGGCAGGGAGTAATCCTTTATAGTGGTACTGTACACAACATTTGATCTTAAAACATCTGGTCACCAAGGTTCCTCCTTTATCTGCCACAAGATACTGCTGTCTTGTGTGTGTGTGTGTGTGTGTGTGTTTTGTGGGAAAAACCAACTGAGGGGTATTTGGAGTTGGTGTGGATGCTACGAGATAACCAAGAGTCTACTACTGGATCCATCAGTTTTCCACTTGCTCATAATTGGCCCCATGTCATGCCTCAATGCTGTCCGCCGCCTGTGGGTGCTGTGGTGAAGCAAGACCTATCCATCCTCACCATCATCACAACACCAAAGACTGATTCTATAGATTTATTAATACCTTCAGACAGCATCAGTGATTACAATATAGTCAAAATCTGAGAATTAGAGACTTATCAGTTCAAATTAATGTCAAGGTTTTTCTGAAAGAACTGAGAAGACATGGGCTATTTTGGTTACTATTCAGGCACTGGGTTTACAGGTACTGTTAATCATTGTAAGTGGTGGGAAATTCTCACTGGGGAGATTTGAGACACTTCCAGTCAGGTATATTTTATTGATGATATTTAGGTGTCATCACTCAACCAGTTCTTTGTCAGGCTTGAACGCTGATAAGGGAAACACTTCCAGTCTTTGTTTACATTAAACCAGAACATTATGTTCCCAGGCTTTGAGGTCTGTATCCCTCATCCTGTCAGTGTCTCTACTGGCATCGTGTGGGCAGGACATGCCATCTCAGTCTGCGACACATGTGCTTTGTTACATACAGATTTTTCCTCATTTAATTTCCCTACATGTCATGATGTTACACAGGCAGTTATAACTCACTGATGCTCTCAGGTATATCATCACGTAATCAGACATACCTCCCTCCTCACAGTGTTACTGATATCATCACTCCATGTAGACTTCCATTGTGTGTAGAACATATACCTTCAACACAGGACTTAACAAATACCATTTGAAAAGTGTTTCTCATTTCTATCAAACCCAGACAATGTGCACAGACCACTCAATAGCTGATTGTTGTATAGTGATGGTGGCACTTTTATCTGTGTGGAAGCACCACTTAAAGTGAATTACCTGCCAAGTTCAATGGTTGATGTTCATTAATTTACCTACTTCCTGCCATGATCTAATCTTACGCCCTGAGTAACAGGGCCGCCCCACCTTTAATTTTGGTCTGTCGGCCAGTCAGTGATAAGTTACACATCTCCTTGGATGTTCCTAGCTCTCGTACTGTAGACCTGTGAACTGTGATAAAAGCGAGTGTACTTGGTATAAGATTGGTGAAATGCACACAGTTGCAGATAAAGAAGTAGTGTTGGGTCTTAGTCCAGCTTTGTCGAGTTCCAGTCGAGACCAAGTCCTTAACCAATCGAGTCGGAGTCCGAGTTCAAAAGGGGCAAAGTTGGACTCAACTCCAAGTCTTTAATGGCAGAGTCCAGCCGAGTCCAGAAAGAAATTATATTGAAAAAAGATTTGTAATTACAATTGTAAACTCAACACCGTGCTGTTAAATTAATATTTTAACCTTCACAAACCAATGGCAACAAAAAATCCCACTATTACATCTTGCCATTGCCATTTAATAGTTTTATTTCATGTCATCAGCACCTCAACTAGTTTCCTATTTTCCTATAAAAAAAAACTTTTATTATATTACAAGTGTATGAAAATACAAATTAACCTGTTTTTGTTATTGTATCACACTATATTGTGTCCTCCAGTTCGAGTTGACATTGCAATTTTTTGATTCCCCTCCCCCATATAGGGAGAGAGAGAGAGAGAGAGAGAGAGAGAGAGAGAAAAAAATATTTTAATTCCTAAAATGAAAAAAATAAATCAGCAGGGTTTATGATATTTACTACATTAAGAAGTACATCTTATATTAAATTCAAGACTGGAATCACCAAATGCTAGGGGTGGCAAATGTTTAGGGGCGGGCGATATGAGTACAATCTTATTTCATGATAACAATACGTTTTCTCGGGTAGGTCTACCAGTCAAGTAAGAAATACTACGGAAATTGAATAAAGCATTTAAATGTAAAATAAAATAGACTTCTCTGTATGACATATACAGTGATTCTTATTTACTTACTCACTTATTCAAATAAGTGAGTAAGTGATTTTCTCTTTGTCTTTGGTTGTTTGATTAACATTAATGACACAGAGAGGAGCAGGCTTATTAGACTGCTGCCACTTTAAGACCTAATGCACAGATCCAATACACTGTACTGACACACCTCCAATTTTTTACAGTCACTTAAGACATAAACGACTGTGTTTGCACAAATACTCGGCCAGACCTGCATTTTGACATGGTGTGTGTGTATTTATTTGCCCAACCAAGCATAATAACCTGCTAAAGAGAACTCAATTCGGTACTCGCACAATGAGAAGGCTTGAAGTGTGTGCAAAGAAAGCCCCTGGTCAGGAGGGGAAACATTCCTTCATTTCTTGTTATCTTAATTTTATGTTGTTATTTATTTTTTTATCTTTCTTTTCTTTACACGACACAGACTCGACTGTACTCAGAAAAATGTCAGAGTCCGTGCCAAGTTCGAGTACAAATTTAACCAGGTGCGTGACAAGTCCGAGTTTGTTCATAATTAGACTCAAGTCCAAGTCTGGTATCGAGTAATGCGTAAGAATGCTAAAATTTATGCTTCTGGTACTTTAGGTACAGTATGCTAATGACAAGGGATATTGAGGCTGCAAGATTCAAGAGATTCAACCATGCCTTAACACCTAAAAGGATGGTAGATATTTCATTTTATTGATACACTGATGCTACATTTAGGGTGGCTTAGTGGTTAGCACATTCGCCTCACACCTCCAGGGCCCGGGGTTCGAGTCCCGTGGGGCCGTGTGTTCGGAGTTTGCATGTTCTCCCCGTGCTGCGGGGTTTCCTCCAGGTACTCCAGTTTCCTCCCCCAGTCAAAAGAGGTAGGTAGGTAGGCATGGTAGGTTGATTAGCATATCCAAAGTGTCCATTGTGTATGTGATTGTGCAATGGATTGGCACCCTGTCCACGGTGTACCCCACCTTGTGCCCAATGCTCCCTGGGATAGGTTTCCTGTGACCCTGAAAAAGGAGTAAGTGGTAGAAGATGGATGGATGGATAATGCTACATTTATAACAGATAATAAGATACACCCCCTTGGTATATCATTTGCATCATCAAATTACCTGAACCTTTGTGTTGAGTATCTTACGTGCAGTCAAACTTTTTTGGAGTAGATTTCTAGGTGCTCTCATTCTTAATTATGACCAGTATATCCACTACAATACATTACAATCACACCGGATAATGATTTAACAAAATCGGGTTGTTTTAGATTACGTCCTAGCACAACAAGATGGTAGTTGGCAGTGGTAGGCCGTGAGTACTGTACAGATATGATTGACCCTATGACAAATTTAACTCAGTACATCAAAGATCTAGATGTGTTGCGTGACCGTGTTAAGCGTATCAATCAAGTTTCGCTATTGCTGCAGGTGTGTTTCTAAGAGCATGAAATAGGATCAGGTAACACAAACTACAGTTATGTTGACTTCCAGTGTTAGGTCTGATGCCTACATCGAATATGATATTATTACTCTATTTTTGCTTGGGACATGGGTAGAAAGGTTAGACCAATCCTTACTACTACAATCCCAATTCTGAAAAAGTTGGGACAGTATGGAAAATGCAAAAAAACAAACAAAAAATAGTCATTTGAAAATTCAATTCACCCTGTACTATATTGAAAACACATTATTAACATTAATTATTTGATGTTTTACGTTGTGAATTTAATATATTTTTTGAAAATATACACTCGTTTCAAATCTGATGACTGCAACACACTCCAAAAAAAGTTGGGACAGTCAACTTTGCCACTGTGTAACATCACCTTTTCTTTTAATAACACTTTTGGGCGCTGAGTGAAGACACTAGTTGGTTAAAGTTTAGCAAGCAGAATTTTCCCCCATTCATCCATTATGCATTTCTTCAGCTGTGCAACTGTACTGGGCCTTGGTTACCTTATTTTATGCTTCATAATGCGCCACACATTCTCAATCAGAGACAGGTGCGTGCTAGCACCAGCACTCTCTGCTTATGCAACCATGCTCTTGTAATCCGGGCAGAATGTGATTTGGCATTGTCCTGCTCTGGATGGCAGCATATGTTGCTCCAAAATGTATACATATCTTTCTGCATTAATGGTGCCCTCACTGATGTGCAAGTTACCTGTGACATGGGCACGGACACACCCCTATAGCATGACAGACGCTGGCTTTTGGACCTGACGCTGAACAGCTTGGATGGTCCTTTTCCTCTTTGGCCCGGAGAACACGACAGCTGTTTTGTCCAAAAACTATATGAAATGGTGACTCATCAGAGCACAAAACACAATTCACTGTGTTACTGTCCATCTCAGATGAGACAGAGCCCTTCTGCTTTACATAGTAAAGCCTTAACTTGCATCTGTGGATGCAGCGGCGAATGGTGTTGATTGACAAAGGTTTACCAAAGTATTCCCGAGCCCATGTCAGGATATCCATTACAGACTCATGACAGTTTTGAAGACCGTGATGTCTGAGGGATCGGAGATCTCACACATTCAGAAGTGGTTTTCGGCCTTGCCCTTGTCCGACATTTGACTGGATTCCTTGAATATTTTAATTACATTGTGCACTGTAGAAGGTGAAATGCCCAAATCCTACCGATTTGTCTTTGGGGAATGTTGTTCTCAAAGTGTTGGATTATTTGCTGACGCATATATTGGCGAGCCTCGATGAATCCTTGTTCTTGAAGGACTTTTTTTAGAGGTTCCTTATGATTATGACACTATGATTAGAATATTGCTCACCTGTTTCACATCACCTTGTTACTTCAACTTGTCACATTGCTATTAGTCCTAAATTGCCCCGTCCCACCTTTTATTGGAACATGTTTCATGCATCAATTCCAAAATTAAGGTTTACGTGTATTAAAAAAAATGTATTGAAAATTTTTCAAGTTTTCAAAAAACTATGCAGTTGATTAACATCAAATACATTGTCTTTACACATTTTGTTTAAATACAAGTCAAAGTAAATTTACAAATCATTTATCACATTTTTAAGAATTTGGGTTGTAGATATGTAGATGGATAATCTCCTGGCCAGTGATTATGGTATGTAGGATAGTACAGGAAGTTTAAACTTGCTTTAAATCTCTTTATCCAAAGCGCTTTACACTGTGTCTCATTCACCCATACACACACACACCAATGGTAGCAGAGCTGCCATGCAAGGCACTAACTTACCATCGGGAGCAACTTGGGGTTCAGTGTCTTGCTTCAGTGTCAAGGACACTTCAGCATGTCAGTCATCCGGGCCGGGAATCGAACCTCCAACCATACGATCTACCATCTGCGCCACAGCCGCCCAATCTTATCCAGAAAGGGCCGGTGTGGGTGCAGGTTTTCATTCCAACCAAGCAGAAGCCATACCTGAGTCTATTGAAAGCCAAGATCAACTGATTAAACAGGTCTAATCAGGTGTGGCTCCTGCTTGATTGGAAGGAAAACCTGCACCCACACCTGCTTTAAATGAACACCTTTAGGGTCATTCACAGAGGGGAGTTGTGGGATTATTTTGTATTTTTCCATGATTATTTGTTATCTGTTATAAATGTAGCATTATCCATCCATCCATCTTCTACCACTTACTCCTTTTTCAGGGTCACGGGGAACCTATCCCGGGGAGCATTGGGCACAAGGCGGGGTACACCCTGGACGGGGTGCCAATCTATCGCACAATCACATACACATTCACACACCCATTCATACACTACGGACACTTTGGACATGCCAATCAACTTACCATGCATGTCTTTGGACTGTGGAGGAAACTGGACTACCTGGAGGAAACCGGGGGAGAACATGCAAACATCATACACACAAGGCAGCGGGAATTGAACCTCCAGTCTTGGAAGTGTGAGGCAAATGTGCTAACCATTAAGCCACAGTGTGTCCGCGATTTATTCATTTTAAGATCAGTTCAATTTAATGTGATTTCTGTAACTGTCTTTATTCACTCATGATTTACATGAGTCTGTTTTTTGGGTTATGCTGTTCTGTCCTTGCTCGGGTGTTTCTCTTTTCTTAGCCTTGGCCATTATCTGTATGGTCACCTTGCATGCACACTTCAGTATAAAAGCCTGCTGTGTCCAATTTTTGTTTAGACTCAAAAAATACCCAGGTTGTCTTTATGCATGCATGCAGTCAACCATCTCCTTCATTATACACTGGTTCTTGGTCTCCTGATTCTTCAGCCATCTTACTTCTGATGAAACGACAGTACGATATACAATTATTTTCTATTATTTTGAATGATCTATGATTCAACAAAAGCATGTGGATATCTGACCATCACTCCCATGTGCAATTCTTTCTCAAAATGTCGCCACAAATTTAGAAACACAACTGAAGAACAGAATGTCTTTGAATGCATTGCAATTTCCCTTGGAACTAAGAGACCCAAACCTGTTCCAGCATGACAAAAGTGCACAAAGTGAGCTCTATGAAGACATGTAGTGCAGCCCAAATCACACACTTGTGTACTATTCTACTCCATTTTGTAGTATAAATAGTGTGATTAATGTATTCACACTGAAAAACCCCCAAAAAACAAAGTGCACTTTAAGTTACCGGATGATGCACTCATTCAACCGAAAAAAAAAAACATCTTTCCTGAGGGGCGATATCAGGCTCAGATGCTGAACAAAAAAAAATATAAGATGTTTGCATTGCTAGCAGCCATAGTCGCAACCACAACTTACTAAGTTAATTTTAAATTGTGCAAGCAAAATTCCCCTGCGAAGACTGAGGTCTTGTTGGGCATAAAAGCAAACATTAACATAAACAGTAAAATGTACCAATTCATTTTTGTTATCTGTTTGGCTATTTTGCTAATGCTAGTGCCATTGCATTACATGTGTTTGATTTGCGCTCGAACTGGAAACAGCACATAATTCCGGTCAGTACAATACCGAAAGTGTGCCATTTGAGATGATACTACCCTTCTAAAATTCGTACACTAGACAGCAGAGTGTACGGTGCATAGTATAAGTATACACTGTATAGTATGCCAATTGGGACACACTAATAGTGTGTTAAGGTTGGAAGAACGCGAGTGTGCAGCACAGAGCCCCGACCACAACCCCACTAAACACCTTTGGGATGAACTGGAACTGGAGAATCGTCACCATCGCCTGACCTCAACCTCACTAATGCTCTTGGTAAATGGTAAATGTGCACTTATATAGCGCTTTTATCCAAAGCGCTTTACACTGTGTCTCATTCACCCATTCACACACCAATGGTAGCTGAGCTGCCATGCAAGGTACTAGCTTGCCATCGGGAGCAACTTGGGGTTCAGTGTCTTGCCCAAGGACACTTCGGCATGTGGAGTAACCCGGGCCGGGAATCGAACCCTATGATTAGTGGACAACCCACTCTACCAACTGCGCCACAGCAGCCCGCTCTTATAGCTGAATGAACACAAATCCCCACAGCCACGCCCCAAAATCTAGTGGAAAGCCTTCCCAGAAGACTGGAGCGCATTGTAACAGCAAAGATGGACTAAATCTGAAATGGGATGTTCAACTAGGACAGGGGTTCCCAAACTTTCCAGGGCAAGGCTCCTCAAATGGCATTAACATTTGACTGAGGCCCCCCTTTTGCAAGATGTCTTTAAAACACATTAAAAATACAGACTTCGGAATATATCACCACCTTTTTTTATTATTATTATTAATAATAATAATTGCATCTTACATCTTTACATTACGAATTGATTGTGTGTGTGTGTGTCTGAGAGTGAGAATGTATTTTTCACACCAAATTGTTGAGGCCCCCCCGGGCGCCCCCTGGTGGCCCCCACTTTGAAAACCACTGAACTACGACAGGGGTTACCAAACTTTTCCAGAGCAAGGCCCCCAAATGGCATTAACATTTGCCCGAGGCCCCCCTTTTTGCAAGATGTCTTGAAAACTCATTCAAAATACAGACTTCTGAATATATCCCCCTTTCTTTACGTTGAGGTATTGTCTGTTTAGCAATTAGAAAGTTAGCAAATGTGATTTTAATATGTACTGTTACAAATAACATGTTATAGTAATGCGTCTACAGAACAAATCATGTATTTCATTTTCACACCAAATTGTTGAGGCGCCCCCTGGCGGCCCCCACTTTGAAAACCACTGAACTAGGACGTATAGGTGTGATGGTCACGTGTGTTTATGTTTATAGTGTGCAACAAAAACAAACAAACCAAAACACACCATTTTGAGGGAAATTGTTGACTGATGCGAGTTTTCCGTAATGGTGTATAGACTTTAATTTTGAAGAATGACATACTTCCACCAAACTACTTCCGCCCAGCCAGCACGGGGCGTAGTCAGTGTTGGGTGTGTGTGTGTGAGAGAGAGAGAGAGAGAGAGAGAGAGAGAGAGAGAGAGATCTGCAGCTGGATATTCTATGGGGCATCTCTTCCTCTGTCACACACGTCCTCGCTGACGTGGACCCACGTCTGCTGTTGCGTGTGGGCGGCTCGCGCGGTGAGAACATGGCAGTGTCAGTGAGCCACGCGGATGTCCAGATGCAACAAAGAGAAGATGGAGACGAGGACGAGCAGCGCGCCTCCAGATCGGACAGGTGAACGCAGCACTGCGCTGATCGTCTCTTCACGGTTCCTCGCGTGATCCGCGTTTAATCATCGCTTTATCCATCAGGCACCGCGCTGACCTGACGCTAGCTGGCTAACTCTAGCCAGTGCGCAGTGCTTTAACAGGTCACGTGCACCAGCCGGATGGATTTACAGTGAGGACACTTCAGCACGTGTACAGCGACTACTAACACCCCTACACAACATCATAACGTTCCTACACGTCACACACAAGTCTAACACGGCTCCCACCAAGACAATCTACTTTAATAGAAACCCCTCATGGACTTTGTACTGGTTTTAATGGTTATAATAAGAGTTGTATTGGTTTTAATGGACTCTGTAATGGTCCCTGTGGGTCTCTACTGCAAATTCGTTGGACATAAGTCCTTAAAAGCGTCCTACTAGGTAGTGGAGATCATTTGGTAATGGTTTTAATGGTTAACAGCTGATAGTTTGTGGTTGTATTTGTAGTGGAAACCATTAGAATTTCTGTGATGGTTTCTTATTTATTTTTTCCCCTGCAAGGTTGTTAAGAGTGAAATACCACGTCGCAGCATTATGGCAACATTTTCCGAGTTGAAACGCTAATCCAAATGGGTATTTGCAATCATGTTTTTCAGTCGTCTATTTGCACGTACAGCATGACAAATAATGAACTGCACTTGAAGCTTTCGAAAAATGAAACCGCCAAAACTGTATACGGTCCCATAACGAAGACGAACTGTACGTCGATACGTGAAATTCTGGAGGGAACGTCGGAAAACGTGACGTGGAGACGTTCTGACGTGTGCCGTTAATCCAGCTATGTTCTATAAAACGGGAGCATTTAAAAGCAACTCATGTGAACACCTTAAGCACAAAATTGTCTTACTCAGAGTAAAGTCAATAATTAGATTATTGCTGTCCATGTAAAAAAAAAAGCTTAGGCAAATATGGAGAAACTTGGTGCAGCGACTACCAATGGGAGTGAAGGTGGTAGAGCGCACACGATCCGTGATCCGCCCTGTTGCCTGCGAGTCCGAATTTTGTGTATATATATATATATATATATATATATAGCGACGAGAACACTAGTTTGTTGTCGAAAGTAGTTGTTGACGTGTTACTATGGCTACTGGCGATTTGCAGTGATTGGCAACCAGTACAACCAGTAGTAGGGACGCCTACTGGCGATTTGCAGCGATAAAATCACTGCACGCGTGAAAATAGCTTGAGGCGGCCAGGTTAGACGTTTATCAAACTGGATGCGAATCCTTTTGTCTTTAATTTATTTATTAATTTTCATATGATTCATTTACATGTGATTCATTTACGTATGATTCATTTACATGTGATTCATTTACATGTGATTCATTTACGTATGATTCATTTACATGTGATTCATTTACTAATTTGCTTCTCTTTAAATCCAGTTTTAGACTGTGATATTACTAAGGTCTTTCCAGATGATTACTTGCTACTTGCTTCCAGATGATTACTTGTATGAGATAACCCCAGTAAAACTGCCTGAATTCTATAATATAATTTGTTCACCTTGTTAGGTTTAAATCCTCTAAAAGCAGATTCGCAGTTGAAATAACGAATAATGTAACAGTGTAGCACGTAAAGCCGAGGAGATAACACTAATAAAATGAAATAAACAGAACCTCTAACCCGGACAGAGCATCAATACAGAGAAGCACATTAATACAGAAGTAGATTTAAGAGGAGTAAGTCCACAAAATCTAGGTGAAGTAATGCAACGATTTATTTATCTTCAATAAAAATCCGAATTCTGTAGAGCTGGAAGGCAGAGTGCCAGAAAATAAAATAAAAGACTGATGTGGATCCTTTTATCCTAAGGGCCATGTACATTTCTAAAAAATGTAAAAATTCTAACTTAAACCTTTGTCGCTCCTGTAAATGTAAAGCCAGTATTACAGTAACGAGTAAGGAACTACATATCGATTTTGAAACCGCAGTAAACGTCCGGGCACCACTGAATACCGTGTTCTTACAGTTACTGTCGCTAGGGAACGTTCCTGTCCATATGATGACAGCCTTACTCACATGAGGCTCCAATCTTTTCTGGGCTTGCGTGTGGATTCCTGGAGTGGACATGAAGCTCAATTTGTACTCCCTCACCTGCACCAACATAAAATACCATGTCAGGAGCTCAATCTGAGGGGGTTCTCAAGTCCATGGACTTTCTCTTGCCCTGCATGGAATAATGCTCTGTAGCCTTGCCCAGATAAAGTTTGGTCCAGTGATGTGCTACTAAGGCATTTCTGATGGATATATATAGAGGATTAATATCAGGTGTCATCATAGCACTGAAATCATGTCTAAATTTGTTGTGTTTTTATTTATTTATTCTTTTTAGTATGTTGTTAATCCACTCAGCAGAGCTATTTGTGATCTACACTTTAGTGGCAGCGGTGAGGATTCTCTTGATGACCTTCTGAGGCGAACATGCCCTTTGACCCCATCACTGTCTCCACGAAAGAGGACCACAAGTCAGAGTAAAACCGAGCCGCCTCTCCTAAGGACCAATAAAAGGACGATCTACACGGCAGGACGTCCACCCTGGTACAACGTAACAGGGACCACCTTTAAAGAGGCTTTTGTTATAGGTATGTTAAGCTCATCCTCAGACCCAGCTACTGATGGACCAATGCTGTTTTCACTCCTTACTGTCCAAATACTCTGCTCGTTAAGGAATTAGTCATGGTAATTTTTCTATTCATGAAATGGTACTTTGGATTGTTGTAGATTACGAGCATTGTATGAATCTTGAGTGTATGATGGCAAGTCACAGTATTGGAAAGGGAACTCTCTTTGTAATATATTTATTTATTTCATGTTGTGCTCAACCTACAGACTAAAGCAAGCTCAAATCGTCAAGTCAAGTTTATTTATCATTTGCACAGTATCGTACAGAAGCCCTAAGCGGCCATGCGTTGTTCTTTTTTCTTTCTTCTGTAGTTTTCTTGTGATCACATTTTCTCATGATCTCGGCATAACAAAAAGTCGTTTTCTAATAATCTCGGTTCCGTTTTCCCGTGATCTTGACATAACCAAAAACTGTTTTCTCACGGTGTAATTTTACCCTTAGAAAATCTCGCGCGCTGTGAATGGGTCTGCTGTTACACGCACGTTGGCATCTTCACCATCATAAACCTAATAATCGCCCGCTGTAAAGATGGACTTTATATCCGCGTTAAGAGAGAGGGCTGTCCCCCTTCTCAAGTATCAGACACTAGTGCGGAAGTCATCAATCCTGCAGGGATGAAATATTTTGTAGTAGTCACCCCAGAAGCTAGCATCACCCTGGTTCCCTCGACAAAAAGCCAAAAGAATTTTTCCATTGGATTTTGGATTATTGCAGAAAATAAGCTCCGTGACCAACAAAAGTTTGATTCGTGCAGGTTTTGTTCATTAAGATAACATTCATAAGATTTTGAAGCATATACACTCACCAGAAGTAAAAAGCTATAAACGAACTACACCCACCGGGTATTGACCCAAGACCTGGCCGTTCCTCTAAACTTTCAGCTCAGACAAGGAGAGACTGATCAGAGATGCAGCCAAGAGGCCCCGCATCACTCTGGATGAACTGCAGAGAACTACAGCTGAGGTGGGAGAGTCTGTCCATAGGACAACAATCGTCGTTACACTGCACAAATCTGGCCTTTATGGAAGAGTGGCAAAAAGAAAGCCATCTCAACGTTTGGTGTGACGTTTGGTGTGTCTCCCAGGTGGCTTGTGGCAAACTTTAGACGAGACTTTTTATGGATATCTTTGAGAAATGGCTTTCTTCTTGCCACATCTTCCATAAAGGCCAGATTTGTGCAGTGTAGGACTGATTGTTGTCCTATGGACAGACTCTCCCACCTCAGTTGTAGTTCTCTGCAGTTCGTCAAGAGTATACATGGGCCTCTTGGCTGCATCTCTGATCAGTATTCTCCTTGTTTAAGCTGAAAGTTTAGAGGGCGGCCAGGTCTTGGTAGATTTGCAGTGGTCTGATACTCCTTCCATTTCAAAATGATCGCTTGCACAGTGCTCCTGGGGATGTTTAAAGCTTGGGAAATCTTTTTGTATCCAACATCCAACTTTAAACTTTTCCACAACAGTATTACGGACCTGCCTGGTGTGTTCCTTGGTCTTCATGATGCTCTCGCGCTTTCAGCAAAACCCTGAGACTATCACAGAGCAGGTGCATTTATACAGAGACTTGATTACACACAGGTGGATTCTATTTAACCACCATCAGTCATTTAGGACAACATTGGATCATTCAGAGATCCTCGCTGAACTTCTGGAGTGAGTTTACTGCCCTGAAAGTAAGGGGGCCGAATAATTTTCGCCACCTCGCACTGTTTTTTTTATTTGCTAAAAAGTTTAAAATATCCAATAGATTTCGTTCCACTTCACAATTGTGTCCCACTTGTTGGTGATTCTTCACAAAAAAAAACAATTTTATATCTTTATGTTTGAAGCCTGAAATGTGGAAAAAGGTTGAAAAGTTCAAGGGGGCCGAATACTTTCGCAAGGCACTGTATGGTTGAGGTCAGACCCATGGTAGTCATCTTCTACCATTTGTAAATCGAGCGACTCTGTGTGTGTGTGTGTGTGTGTGTGTGTGTGTGTGTGTGTGTGTGTGTGTGGTGTGTTATCTGTAGTCTGTGAAGCCCTCATTTAGACACACAGCCATAATTAGCTCTGTTATTTAATCCCATTAGGAATATTCCTCATGATTAATAAAGAACCTGCGTTTGAGCTTTCTAATTAATGTATGTTTTGTCTCCAGTTAGATTGTGCGCGGACATTGGCTTGCCTAATATATTCATTTATTTATGTCCTAACAATTTATTTGAGAATATTTGCCATTTTTATTTCATTTCTATGCTTTGTAGCAGTGTAGAATTATACTGGGGATGTTTTATGTGTGTATTGTTGGGTCCTACAGGTTTGTGTGGTGGCAGCGCTTCAGGGAAAACCACAGTGGCCAATAAGATAATTGAGGCTCTGGATGTTCCATGGGTCGTCCTACTGTCAATGGACTCCTTCTACAAGGTAATGATAAATTAGCAGGTCGGGGGGTTCTGTAGCCTCCTCTTTCGAAACTACTATGTTTAAACAGCTTTTAGTCACAGCATTTGGTTTTCAGTAGGTTAAGCATTTAGCAAGCTCTGTCTGATTTGTGGAGGTTTCTTTTTTTTTTTTTTTATTTAAACTACAGGTGTTGAGCAAAGAAGAACAGGAACTTGCAGCCAGGAACGAGTACAACTTCGATCATCCAGATGCTTTTGACTTTGAGCTGCTTGTAACAGTCCTGCGGAAACTGAAGAAGGGTAAAAGCATCAAAGTGCCAGTCTATGACTTCACCACACATTCCCGTCACAAAGAGTGGGTAAGTGTGTGTGTGTTGCTGTGAGGACGGTTGTGAATACCAGCTGCTGATGAGTTTTAAATGGATTCACATTGATCAAGCATGAAGATGCAGAAATCTAGGGCAATGTGGTTTCCACATATTAATCATAAGTCTCTGGACTTGTATATTATATCTGTAAGAGTACACAGGCCTCTGTTTGTCTTATACTGTAATACCATATTGTAATTTTATATGTATATATATTAAAATATACGCAAACAATAGAGATGCACCGATGTATCGGCCGATAAAGGCTATTTTTCACCGATTTATCGACAGACAGTTTAAAAACATCCGATGATCATGGCCAATTCTTTCCTGTCAATCAAAAGAGGGTGGGAAAACACATCGATTTCGTGCTGTGTGGAATGATGACAAAACTGCAGTTTGAAAACTCAGTGAAGCGGGAGTTTCGGAGTCGAGTAAAAAAAGAAAAAAAAAGAAAAACATTTCTCGAGCTGCTCGCGCTGAATTACAGCGCCAGTACACCATTGAAAGATTTAAATGAAGATGAGTTGACAAAGTATAAATTGCACAAAACTATATATTTGTAGAGCAGTGTATTTCATATCCTGTTAATGAGTTAATATCATTGAGGAAAAAAAAGTTTGTTATATATTACCAGTTTGATGACAATGATGAAGTAGAAATGCTTTTGTTTGTGATGAGTGAATTAATTCCGTTAATAGGAATTAACATCCAATAAGTTAAGAAATCTTACTTTAATCTACAGAATTGAGTTCATGTTAATCGGAGTAATGTGTTTTCTGTTTACGAGACCAGTTACTGTGAAACAACTTGTTGAAATGGAGAGAATAAAGGTTTTTTTTGTGGAATTGTGGAATTAATTATTATTAATTTAAAAGAAGGCATAAAAGGCAGAATTATCGCTTATCGGTATTGGCCGATATCACTGAATAATCGGTTATCGTATCGGCTGAGAAATTTAGTATCGGTGCATCTCTAATAAATAATATATTATCTCATGACTGATCTTGGAGGTACATGAAAGCAGAGAGAAATGGCATTAAAACTTTTTCCACATATAGTCTGATAGCTCTGTTCAATTTCTTGTTGCCTTAGATGCCTGTATGTTTTAAGTGAACTGCTGTGTGTATTCTTTGTATCTACCTGTGTTAGGCCTGAAAGCAGTTTTGCCCAGCACTGTGTTATTTTTGCCCCCTGCAGCTTCACTGTGGTATTACATTATACATACAAACGAAGGCCTGTGTCCAGCTTTTGTTATTGGTTAAGTAAACAAAAGTAAAAACCAAAGGAAAAGCTAAAGTTCACTGCATGACCACTCACTATCCTTTAAGAGGACATGCAGGAGTTGTCCACAGCTGAATGGCAGCTCACAGCTGGACATGCTCCTGGCATCGATGGGCTTCCAGCAGAGTTTTATTAACACTTTTTGGAGAACTCTCAGGGTATACTTGCTGGAGGATATTATATATTCCTTTCTGATGGTAAACTACAAGTAAGTTTCACTATAGCAGTACAGTCAGTGCTCCAAAAAATGGATCTGGGACTTTTAAAGAACTGGAGGCCAGTGGCAGTTCTATACAGTGATTATAAAATCTTATAAAAATACCTCACGAATATACTGAAACACTGCATGCACACAGTAGTGCACGGAAACCAGATATAATGGTCAGTCCGTTTCTGCTTCGAGATATAGTTGGTCTGTGTATATTGATCTTAATCATGTTCATTATACATAGAATCATGTTTTAAATCATTTTTACATGTCAGTTATAATAACGTGTTTATTTTCTGTCACTTCTTAGAGAGTTTTAAAGTGTAAATAAAGTAAGGCTAAAAGTCAGTCTCCCTCTCTGTGTGTGTGTCTTTACAGAAAACGGTCTATGGGGCCAATGTTGTAATATTTGAGGGAATCTTGTCATTTGCAAATAAGGAACTTTTGAAGGTAAGTTTACATGATGCCCTTCAGAGGTGTATTCCACAACTTGGACTAATAAAAATGGGAATTATCTGATTTAGCCTCGCTTGATTTAGCGAAATAGGGTCAATACTATTTCTGCTAATGAGTCATAATTTGCCAGTCGAAGCTCACGCATGCACGCATGCATGCGCATGTACAGAATATTCAGTGTGGGAAATAAGTACTGGATGTGTCAACAATTAAATTATTATTATTATTATTTTTTTTTTTTTTTTTTTTTTTTACCTTTTTCAGTACATATATTCCTATGAGGCTATTCACAGTAGTATTAACTGAGGAGATCCGGAAATATAAAGAATTCACAACATTAAAGTCTGTAAATGAAGTTATGTGTAATAAAGAGGAATGACACAGGAAAAAAGTATTGAACACGCTAACTGAAATTTATTTAAAGCTTAGTAGAGAAGCCTTTGTTTGTAATGACAGCTTCAAGACCTGTATGAAGAAATGAATGGGCCGTAGTATTCAGGTGTGATTTTGGCCCATTCTTCTAAACGTATTGTCTTTAAATCTTGTTCAGTTGGATTCAAATCAGGTGATTGACTGGGCCATTCTAACACCTTGACGTTTTTTTGAGAGTTTCCTTTGCTGTATGCTTTGGATCGTTGTCCTGCTGGAAGGTCCACCCACATCTCATCTTCATCATCCTGGTGGATGGCAGCAGATTCTTCTCAAGAATCTCTCAGTAAAGGGCTCCATTCATCGTTCCTTCAATTATATGAAGTCTGCCAGGACCATGTGATGAAAAACAGCCCCACACCATGATGCTTCCATCTCCAAACTTCACTGTTGGTGTAGTGTTTTTAGAGTGATGTGCAGTGCGATTTCTTCTCCAAACATGGTGTGTAGTATGACAGCCCGAAAGTTAAATTTTGCTCTCGTCTGACCAGACTACACTCTCCCAGCATTTTCTAGATTTGAGTAGTAGCAGACTTTAAACAAGCTTCGACATGCCTTTTCTTTAGTAATGGAGTCTCGTGGGGTGATTGTGAGCATTGACTGGCATAGCCTTTGTTCTATCTGTGACAATGACGCCTGCTGCCTCTGTGTTTCTGGAGATCTTTCTGAGTGATCCTTATCTCTTGGGCTACTCTTCCGACTGGCCCCAATGGTGCTTACTGGAGGATTCCGAAGTATTAAAATAAGTCTGTGAAGGTCTTGGGAGAGCTCTTTGCTTTTACTCATCATGATGTTTCTTGTGTGACACCTTGAAAAGCGATTTTATAGCCCATCAATTTACTAACCCAGCTGATATTAATTTGCACAGATATGAGGTATAAATACTTCTGGATTGTAGAATTGCTTTTTCTTAGCGTATTCAATACTTTTTCCTCAAAAAATCCCCTTTATTACACACAACTTTATTTATGGACTTTAATGTTGTGAATTATTTATTTTTTTTTTTGTAAATTTTTAAATTTTTTTTTTTTAAAAAAAAAATTATGCGTCCAATACTTATTTCCACCACTGTATTATCAGCCCTAGTAGAGGCCTTGAGTGAAGCTATAGTGATATGGCAGCCACTGAGAGCGAGCCACTTTTCACCCCAACTGAACAATCACTAATTATTCAATTCTTCAATGAGAATAAAAGCATTGCTGAAAAGAAAAGCAACATGTCTGCAATTAACAAACTCGAGAAGCAGCATGGTTTATGATGTACATTAGAATAAATGTGCAAAAACATATTTTTAAAAATAATGTAAAAGAAACAATACTAACATTTAATACATAATTTAGTCATTTAAGGCCAGATTTTTTTACTTGGTGTATTAATATAAAATAATATAAATACTCTTGCTGCAAAAAAATACTTACCTTGCAGTTTTTGTGTTGTGATTTTTAATCTTTGCATAATGAATTTTAGGTTGAATGAATTTGGGGAAAATACTGAAGATTTTCCAAAACCCTCTTATTGCTGTAAGAAATTATAGAATGTTACACAAGACAACATCTTTAAGTGTAGTCAATTTTACTGAACCGGTACTCAGTGTACTGTGTTCATACGATACTGTAATATCGTCACAGTATCCGAATATATTCGTGATGGATTTGGAGGAAAATCCTGTCAGTGAAATGTAATTCATGAGTCATGTTTTAAACCTGTCACTGAGGATGACACCGAAATATGTGTCCCAAATTTCCAAACATGGTTCCTGAATGTAAGTTTCAAAACTAACCAGGCATGGAGCAGGTTTGCCCAAAAGCATTGTTGCCATAGTAACTCCGTGGTTCTAAAGATAAATCTAAGCTAAAGTAAGTCTGGCTTATCGAGTTTTCTTCGTGGATCACCCCTCAGGATTCAGCTTCTGGGCTTGGGTAAGATCAAAATCTTTATACAGTCATAGCTTCTCTGAAAATGACCTCCTTATATGGTGTTATTGTGGATTTTTTGTTTTTCTCGTATACTTTACTTCCTTGTTTTGTGTGTGTGTGTGTGTTACCTTCAGCTGTTGGACATGAAAGTGTTTGTGGACACTGACTCAGACATTCGGCTTGTCAGACGACTGAAAAGGGACATTTCGGAAAGAGGTCGTGACCTTGCAGGTGTTATCAAACAGTACAACAAGTTTGTGAAACCTGCGTTTGAGCAATACATCGAACCTACAGTCCAGGTCGCAGATATTGTGGTTCCAAGAGGTAAAGTGCACATTTTAAAGGACTTAGCCATGTAAAAAAAGAAAAAAACAAGTAAGCTGTAACAATCCTTAATAGTGTCAAATCATAGTTTATGTGCATTTCCCATAGAGAGGTGAAAGAATCATTCCTTTAAAATAGAGTAGCTTGTAAATTGCGACGTTTTCAATGAGTAGTGGAGAAGATTACGTTTCGTATCATTTCAATAACCTCAACCCCACTGAACACCTTTGGGACGAACTGGAGCCTCCTCACCATCGCCTGACCTCAACCTCACTAATGCTTTTCTGGTTGAATGAACACAAATCCCCACAGCCACGCCCCAAAATCTAGTGGAAAGCCTTCCCCGAAAAGTGGAGGGATAATAAATCTGTAAAGGGATGTTCAACAAGGACATATGGGTGTTTATGGTGAGGTGTGCACAAACCTTTGGTCGTATAGTGTAGCTATTAAATGGTGTAATGACTTTTAGGCAATTAAAAAAACATTGAAACACTATGAAGGCCTTTATATGTTTTGCAGCAGTTAAAAAAATGCCAAAAATATGGTGAAGGGTGAAAAGAGAACCGCTTTCATAACAATAAAATTAATAAAAGAAGCTTTAGCTGAATGCAAGCCAGAGATTTTTCAGTGAGCCCTAACACACATTCATTCAAATGAACAGAAGTGACTATATGAATGCAGAAATAGTTTTGCAATGGCCATCCCAGTCTCAACGTTTAAACCCTTCTAAAATCCCGCCCACATGCAAAACACTATTTTCGTTTTAGATGTTCTGCATGGAGAAGTGGATCAAGACCCTCTAGAAGTCTCTCGAACCTTGTTAGAGGAAGCGGCACAGTGCTGCTGTTATTTAATTTATTGTCGTGTTGCCAGTATTTCCGGAAATCAGTGTTTTTGTACAAATAACTGGGAAGAAATTACTTGGAAATCAAAAACTTGGATCTATGGAAGACAACGTGCTTCTGAAAACACATTGTGTTCAAATAAAACTGTGTAGCATTTCCTCTGCCTTGAGGCTTAAAATCTTTATTTATTACACTGCAAAAATGATCTCTTTACAAGTGTAAATATGTTGAATATAGGAAAATCAATCCAGTATTTCTTATGAGATTATTATAAATCAGATACAAGATTATTCAGCCTGTTTTTAGATATTTAGATATACTTTTGCTTCTTTATAGAAATAAATGCTTAAATTAGGAAAAATATCAGCCAATAGAAAAAGAGTTTCAAGGTTTAAATGAGTACACGTATCTAGAAATGGATATACTTATGTTTATTATGTATTATTTTCTATACTTATGTTTATTATGTATTATTTTCTATATTTATTATTATAAATATATTTGTGTTAAGTTAATTGTATAATTGTAATAGGATACAGTGGATCAGTTAGCCTATATTGCAAATATTTTCACATGCTAGTATGTCTTTTTTTTTTTTTTTTTTTACCATTGATCAATTTAACTATCAGAAATTTAAAAATCAATAACTTTGATTGTTATTTAATATTAGTCTTTTGGAAGTGTGTATTAACTGTTTCTTACACTGAGTTATGTTCTTCCACAAGGTGGAGAGAACTTTGTAGCTTTGGAATTGATTGTGCAGCATGTCCACAGTCAGCTCGAATTGGTATGTCAGGCTTTTTACATCTTGTGTATTTGTGATAGGGCTAGACTTGTTTTTTGCCTGTTTTTAATGCCTTGCTTTAACAGTGAATATTTTACAAACAATATTTATAGTTATAAGAAACTATATCATTTTTATATATAATTTTTGCACAGCTAGTAGATTCAGGTGTGTCACATGACGGTATTAAAAAGATCGGTGGAAATGCATCAAAACTAAAATATGAGATTACTTTTCTTTTAGAATTTTATTTTAAAAAATTTAAGGTGTGAACACCCAAAATGACGCATTTGAGTACTGAAATAGGTACTTTAAAACCATACAGAATAGACATGTTTCTTAGGTCAGTCACAAATCACTCCTAAAAGTCTTTAGGAGTGTCTGTTTAGAATGAGACACAACAACAACAACAAAAATCGCTGCAAAAAAATTACATTAGAATAACTGAAGCTTAGTTCAATTATTGTAACACAGTGCAATTGTCAATTCAACTTTTCACACTACTCGTACACTTTTCAGTGGCAAGAAAGAATTTCACACATTAGTGTCTGGGGTAAAACTCCCCCATCTCCGAGTGACAAAAATACCGCTTGTATTTTACCGATAACTCAGTTGTGCAGTACCTGCAGATAACCGATTTAATCGACCCGAGAGTTTAAAAAAAATTATACTGAATGAAAACATAACTCAACGTAAAATATTGCCGAACTTTATTACAAAAATAAACTGTACTGACTGTACCATGAAAATGTTCTGTACTTTTTTTGATGGAATAAATCTATAAATATTAAAATACAAAATAAAATTATATATATAATATATTTATATATATATATATATATATATATATATATATATGAGAGCCTCTTAATAAACATTAAAGTACAAGATATACATACAAACCGATCACAACAGTAACACTTCAAATAAATAAAAATCGAGACCCAAAATGAATCGAAAACCACTTAAAATAACACCAGATTAGTCAGTGGTAGTTTTTATTTTACCTCTAGAGGCTGCTCTCATACTGTATAATGACGACAGACCCTTCTCAGCTCCCGCAACCGGGAAAAACTTATCAGTGTGGATTTTTGCAGATGACCGATAGTTAGGCGATCGTTTATCGGTGCCGATTAACACCTCTAGTACACATTTTCTGTACACATGCATTGTATTATCATGCAAGATATTATATACAATTAAACAAAACTATTTAGAAAAAAAATTCAGATGAGTATGATATTACAGCACTATTAAATATAAGTATTATAGAACTAATACATTTGCAACTCCTTAGCTCAGTCTAGATTATATTTCATCATCGGTGAAAAAAAATGAAGCTCCCGATTCTCCATCCTCTTCATACTGTAGAATGTACTCAAGTGCTTCTTGTACATTCATTTTCCTTATATGAAGAAAAATAGAAAACGCTCCTCATGAAATGTTGCGTTGTTGCTGCTGCTGTTGGGGTCTTTCCCCCCAGATAGAACAAGACATTCAACACAACATTTTTTTTTTTATTTTTTTTTTGCATACCACTGACCCAGCTAAAAATGTACTGACATTTGTTGCATGTGTATATATGAAACCCAAGCTATGGTCACAGAGTAAACATTTTTTTAAGGATTTGATTTGGTTTCATGTTTAACATTGAATCGATATGGGCAGCTACAAGTCAAGTCAACGGAGGGTGGTGTGAGAGAACTTGTTGGAGAAAACAAGCTGTGCAGCTACATTCTGGATCAGTTGCCAGGGTCAAATGAGTTGCAGTAGTCCAATCTCAAAGTTCCAAGGCACTGAAGAAGCACCTGAGTTGATTTTGTGGATTGTCATGTTAGCAATCCCTACGTTTACATGGACAGCAATAATCTAATTATTGATCTTAATCTAAGTAAGGTAATAATGTGATTAAGGTGTTTACATGAGTCGCTTTCAGAACACTCCTGTCATGCACCCGTTTTACATGTTAGAGATCATAATTAGATTAAGAGCATGCGTCATTACGTCACCGCGCCACGCCATCCGACGTCCCTGCAGATTTTCACGTTTCAACATATAGTTGGTCTTCGTTATGGTACCGTATACAGTTTTGGGTGTTTTTGTTAATTTTTTACGAACGCTTTAAACGCTTTATACTTACCTACTGTATAGTAGCCGAGATACATGTCTTTTTCCCCACTACAGGCCTATAGTAGGAAAGTATGCAGTTTGGGACACAGCCAAATTCTCTTGTTCGCCGTAAAACGTAAAACTGCCATGTGTGATAGTGTCCTGTTGCAAAATGCGGTGAAAACTCACACGCGACGTTCATAATGTGATTAAGGTGTTTACATGTCTGTAATGCACGTCTATAATATGATTTAAAATATGAGTAATCCACCTGTCTTAATTCGATTATTCCTTAATTAGATTACGACCTTAATTAAATTAAGGTTGCTGTTTACATGGTAGTTTCTTAATCAAATTATGGTCTTAATTAGATTAAGAGTGGATTATTGTTGTCCATGTAAACGTAGTCGTGTGGCAGGGAGGATAGTTGATTGTGCACAGAGACTGATGGTGAGGTCTCAGAGTTGTCCAGGGGGATCACAAGATCTTTACATGGGGGTGCATCTTCAAGGATGTAAAGCAGTTCAGTTTTGCTGGGATTTAGTTTCAACTGATGAGCTGCATGTGTCATCATCATGTGTCTCTTTCAGCCACCCTGAGATCTGTGCCAAAACATATGGATGTCCTTCAATTGAGTTCTTCCATCAAGTTACCTGGGGCACCAGGAGGCTAATGCATAACAATATTATGAATGGAGAGGTAACGGTAACAGCATAGAATTCAAAGGATGAGATGTTGAGATGAGACAAGAGGTGCAAGAGCTGTGAAGTATCATCTCCATGAACAAATCAGAGCTGTACCACCTCCCCTGCCAGTCTTAATGGAGTATGAAAGACAGCATTGGCCGAGGACACAACAGTTGGTGTAGCTGAGTTAAGCTGATGAGACATATAAGGCAAAAGCTGTTATGAATCTGACCAGTATAGCTGATCGTTTATTGGCCTTATTTTTTGTCTGTTTCAGGTTGTCATTTAATATTTGTAGAAAGCACAATGCAGTATTCATGTCCTGTCCTCATGCTTCAGAAGTGGTCTCTTAAAGTTGGAGTTGTATAATGGACTTGTAGACCTTCACCCACCCTTATACAATTAAGTTATTGAGTTAACAATCCAAATAATCTCTTGATGGCTCCTAATTCATCTTTCAGATCTTAGTCACCATAACTCTTTTAAAAGTCACCAAATACCCAACGCTGACTTTGTTCCTCCTAACGGTTCACTAAACACTAATCCACCCTCTTGAACACTCAAGTATACTAGAGCTACAGACATATCCATTCAACTAATATAAAAATAAAATAAACAGTCTAACATAAAAATAATACTTTATTATTATTATTATTATTATTATGCTTTCAAGATCCAAATTCAGTTATAAACATAATGGGTCTCATTTATCAAACTTTTTGTCTAAACCAAACCGAACGCAAAATTTCTGAACCAATGGCATCACCTGTGAAATACCAAGTGTGTGCATTGTACGGATGATTTGCATGTGGTGAGGCCCACAAAACTAAATAAAACTAAAGGCACAGTTCACAGCACTCAACTGGCGTACATTTACACACGAGCATGGGTTGGACATGAAGGTTTCTGAAAATGAATGGGATGAATACTAAATAATAATAATATAAGTAATATCAATAATGTTCACAAGAATGCCAGTGAAATTAATGTCAACTAGCAATACCCAGACCATTTAGCAGTTCTTCCAGCTAGGGAAAATATTAAGGAAAAAGGATTTTCAGTATTTAGATGCTCTCACATTTATTTTTTTCTTAAAGACTTTTTAGTGGAGTTTTTCGATTAATTCATTTTAGGTTTCAATGAATTCAGATGTTATGATCCAAGTTCCTTCATAAAGACTTATTCCTAGAAAAAAGAATTGATAGCATTGTCATCTGAGAAGGCTAGAAACCTATTCAACATTAAACTGGGTTAGACTGTGGTGTAAACGAGAAAGTAGCTTCATTTTATACCGTGTGATGCAGTGCTGAGTGTTGGAATGGCTTTTTTCCATTCGATGTTTTGATTTCATGAGTTGTTTCTTTGTTTTCATTTCTCTCCTTCACAATGTGCATTTGTAATGAAACACTCGTCAAACCCCCCTCGCCTGAATGCACTCTAACTTACCACAGCGTGAAATCACAGTGAGGTATGGCTGTCAATCCCAACAATCTGCCCATCTCCCTCCCTCCCTCTCTCTACCTGGCTTCTTCTTCTGTTCTTCTCCTCCCTCTCTCTACCGGTTCCCTCTTCTGCTTCTCTTGCTTTCTCTCCAGTTTTCTGCCACAAACCTGTAGAGACAAAAGAGACTAAAGGAAGTGTGTAATGGATATCTATTTCCAATGAGTAGGCTTTGATTTTAAGCCAATCCTTAATTCATTGAATTCAATGGTGGGATGTCCTATGCCTGTGTCGGGAAGAGTGGGACCATGTTTTGTACATCCTTTTGTCTCTTTCCTCACTGTGGCACTTCAGTGGCTGTGATTAATGTGGGAGAGGGGAATGATTCAGTGGTTTTGTTTTAACCCATTAGTAAATAGCTCATCATAAATGAGGAGGTTTACAGTACTGACTTTTTTGGTTCTTTTGTAGTTTGGTACCCATAAGATAAAGAAGAAATACAAGTGTATTTCAGAACCACTGAAACATCACCTGAACCTTAATATCCCGCTCCGAAAAACACACACACACACACACACACACACACACACACACACACACACACACACACACACACAACACAAACTGCAGTTCCTGTTTCTGCCTAAATTGACTTTGAGCTTTAATGGGGTTGTGTTCTCTTTCCCTCTCTTTCTCTCTTTTCTTCTCTCTGTCTCTGTTTATCACAATAAATCTGTTGTCATCTTCTTCAGAGGAAACTCCGCTGGGATATGTGAGGATAAACTGGCATCCCACTTTTTTTTTGCTGTGTCTATACTTTTGTCATTTTGTTTGTTGTGGAGCATCTCTGAACTCTCTTTTGAATATCTTTTCATCTTGGTTTTTCAACTGATTTCTTTTGAAGTCACTTAATGACAACCTGGTGCTTGAACGTTTCACTTGTTTGCCTTATGTTCTTGTGTATGACCAACTAACACAAGCACAAGTTTTCTTTTCTAAGATATCATAATGATTGAGTGCTGACAACAACATGTGACCGAAACTATGAATTGACTGTAGAATGGATGCCCTTAAAGTTTACTCATTTAAGTTTCTCTAGTACATTCATGTCTCGTGATGCAACATTGAATGTTTTAAGAGAACATTGTACATATTGTACAGATTAGTGATTGTACATAATAACATCACATGAGTAAGTAAGCTCAAGTTCTGTAGTAATGTTAAATGAAACAATTCAGTTAATTTGGAAATAAAATAAATGGCGCATTTAAATATAATGAATAAATAAAGGATATTTTCCATTCCATCGCATTTGGACTTCTCATCTTGGACACCTCATGCAACATGTTTACTCATGTTTGGAGGATGGCATCCAGGAAGACGCCTGAATATCATGTCTTTCTTAAAGGAACATGCATTTAGCAGTGGCCTTGCTAAAATATCATGCCTGTTTATCAGATTAGAGTAATGTTACTGGTTTTTTAAAACATTGTTGTTGTCAGTTCCTTTGTCTTCTTTAACATCTTAAAATTGCCCTATAACCTTGATGTCTGGTTTTTCTGATGACTTACATTCATACAGGGGGGGAAAAAGGCACAATAGTTCTGTATTGTTCTTTTTTTCTCCCCTGGCTTGACATGATTTTTGGTGTGTGTGTGTGTGTGTGGTATTTGTGTGTGTGTATGTTTTGTGCACGTACGAGCTGATTAAGTTATGGTTGTGCTGCTTAGATCTGCCTTGGCTTCAGCACACCAGGGTCAGCCTTTACCAAAGACCCTCAGCGTGCTGGAAAGCACACCACAGGTGCGGGGAATGCACACCATCATCAGGTATGATTAACACATTTAAGACTAGATTTTGTTCTTGTTGACTTAATTCCCGTAGGTTGCTGTGCTTTCTGCTTTAAGCCGTTGTCCATATTACGTTTTCTATCTTCCACTGAATCTCTGTCTGATGTGTAAAACTGCAGGAACAAGGAGACTAACCGAGATGAGTTTATTTTCTACTCGAAGAGATTGATGAGACTCCTCATTGAGCACGCCCTCTCCTTCTTACCACTGAAGGTTAGTGATTTTAAAAGAAATGGTGTCCGCTATGCTAAAATGTAGGCGCTTGTTATGAATTAAGGTCATCAACTTTGAAGTACTGTTTTGCTCTGCTTTTTTTTAGGATTAGACCAGAAGTACCTTTCATAGAAATGGGCATTTACACTACAGATTTATACAATTTGCATTGCTTGCTAAATTCTGTTGTTGTTTTTTTCCCCCTCTGTCTTCTCCACAGCCAGTGTCTGTTGAAACACCTCAAGGGACAATATATGAGGGGAAAAGACTCGGTGGGAAAAGGGTTTGTTGTGATTTCAGACCTTTTTACATTTTTTCAGACAATTAAGTTCCAAGAGTGTTCTGTTCTGCTGCTAAATGTACAGCTTTTAGTTGGGTTCACAGATTCACAGCTCTATGAGCTTTTAGCCGAGGTATTCAAACTGTAGGGTGTGAAGGAATTACATGTGAGATGGAAAATACCAAAAAAGAAATCTTTAAATACAGCAAAAAAGCTGTTTTCCGCCCCCTCTAGTCATATCAGATTAGTCAACCGAAATTAACAGATGTGCAGGTGTTTTGACTAGAGGTCGACCAATAGTGGATTTTACCGATAATTCAAGTTGGGCAGTACCTGCCGATAACCGATTATTCAACTGAATATTTTAACATTTTTACACATATATAAATCTAATAAAAATATTGTGTGTAATAAATATACACATATAATGTAAATAAACGATATGCATCCAAACTGAACCAAAAAGTAAGACTCCAAAGTAAAATTAAATCTGAATCAAAAACTGCATCAAAAAAACACTTCAAATAACACAACCAAATTTGTCAGTGGTAGTTTTTATTTCGCCTCTAGAGACCAATCTCATATAATGACTGCGGGCCCTTCTCCCGCAACAGACACAATCGAGAAAAACTTTCAGTATGGATTTTTGCCGATAACCAATTGGACATCGGTGCCAATTAATCGGTGAAACCAATCGATCAACCTCTAATTTTGAGCGTTCCATTTAGGCAAGTTTATTTATATAGCACATTTCATACAAAATGGTAAATCGAAACATAAAGAAAATACAAAGTATTTATTTTTTAAAATAAGAACAAGAAATTAAGGTAAGAAATTAAAGTGAGCAGGAGATAAAAAGCATACAAATTGTAATGGGTAAATAGGGGATAAGTTACAGCACTAAACTGATATAGATCAGTAGAGTGTAGAATAGTGTTCAGGCAGTAAATGCAAGGCTAAATATGTGTTTTCAGTCTGGTTTTATATGGGGCTAGCGTTTGAGCACATCTGACTTTTTCTAGAAGCTGAGTAGTGGGGGAAAAACATTACATAGACCTATGTATCAAACAATTGCGAACAAAACAGGTTTAAGAAAAATCTTTGTTTACATATATTTGTGTGTGTACACGCACAACAGTTATTGGCACACTTTTTGTGCTAGCTCCCTTTGACAAGATAACCGCTCTGAGTCTTCTCCTATAATGCCTGATGAGGTTGGAGAATACATGGCAAGAGATCTGAGACCATTCCTCCATACAGAATCTCTCCAGATCCTTCACATTTCCAGGTCCATGCTGGTGGACTCTCCTCCTCAGTTCACTCCACAGGTTTTCTATAGGTTTCAAATCAGGGGACTGGGATTGCCATGGCAGGACCTTGATTTTGTGTCCGTAAACCATTTGTATGTTGATTTTTGATTTTATGTTTTGGATCATTGTCCTGCTGGAAGATCCAACCACAGCCCATTTTAACCTGACTGCCTCTGCCAGAAAGCTTTTCATTTAATATCTCTTTATATTTGATGGAGTCCATGATGTCATGTATCATAACAAAATGTCCAGGTCCTCTGGCATAAAACAGCCCCAAAACATTAAAAAGCCACCCCCATATTTAACCATGGGCATGAGGTACTTTTCCATATGACTACCTCTCAGTGTGTGCCAAAACCACCTCTGGTGTTTATTACCAAAAAGCTCTATTTCGGTTTCATCTGACCATAGAACCCGATCCCATTTGAAGTTCCAGTAGTGTCTGGCAAACTGAAGATGCTCAAGTTTGTTTTTGGATGAGAGTAGAGGATTTTTTCTTGAAACCCTTCCGAACAACTTGTGGTGATGTAAGTGACTTCAGATTGTATTTTTCTCCAACCGCAAGGCGCAACAAATTTCTGCAGTTCTCCAGCTGTGATCCTTTGAGATTTTTTGGCCACTTGAACCATCCTCTTCACAGTGCATTGAGACAATATAGACACACGTCCAATTCCAGGTTGATTCATAACATTTCCAGTTAATTATTGCCCTGATGGTGAAAATGGGCATTTTCAATGCTTGTGCTATTTTCTTATAGCCACTTCCCATTATTTATACCCCTGTAAAGCAGGAAGTCATGGTTGAACAATGTCAAATATCAATTAGAATATACTTCAAATATATTTTTCTCATATGAATTAATAGGGATGCCAATAATTGTTGCACACCTATGTTTTTAAATATTTTCTATAAAACTTGCAATTGTTTGATATCCATGAGAGCAGAGTATTTTTGTGAAATGTTTTAACAAAAGATCAAGACATTAAACAATAGACAATTTTTCACAGCCTTCTTTTACTAAGGGTGCCAATATTGGTGGAGGGCACTGTATTTAAAAATGTGCTGTTATTTCTTACTGTTTTATTTAATTTCATAAATGTTTATTTTTTATACAATTTAACATGGGTCTTTTTTGACCTAGGGGGATAAAGGGGGATAAAGAGTTCCCAAAACTTCTGCAAAGTGGGACTCATGTGGAAACAATTTGAATACATCTGTTGAGATGTACGTTTGTTGAGGTCACCATAGTCCTCATTCAGGATATTAGTAATATATTTTTACTGAGTTTCTGCTCAGGTCACTGCAAAATTTTTTTTTTTTTGAGGTTGTAAAGCTCTCTGTGGTTACAGGAAGTGTGTGTGTGCGTGTTTGTGTGTGTGTGTAGATTACTGGAGTGTCCATTCTGCGTGCAGGGGAGACAATGGAGCAGGCCTTGATGGCAGTGTGTAAAGATATTCGACTGGGAAAAATTCTTATCCAGACAAACCATGACAGTGGGGAGCCTGAGGTACTTACAGTTTTATTGCACAGTCTATTAATCATTCAGTTGGATTGCTTATTTCCAGTCTGCAGTCTATGTACAGTCTTACTTACACAGCCTCATATTGCAATATCCTTTTTTTTTTTGGCAGTTTGCCCTTTGACTCATTTTGACTTTACCTCTCTGTGGTAGCCAGATGATTATTATTATTATCATTATGATTATTATTATTAATAATAATAATAAACATCTCTCTATCTCTTTCTGCCTCTGTTGTAGATTGAGAACTGTGTATTTGACTCTAAATAAATGCCATGCAATTGTATCCACCAACTGGAGTGCAAATGTATCTAGCCTTTTTAATTTCCTACTAATTGGTGGCTACAAGCCACCACTAGAAAAAAACAAAGCCAGCACTAGGAATTATTTGGGCTCTGATCCACACTGTGTACACGTTGTTAAATACTTGAAAATCATTGCCATGCAAACCTATTCAGTTGTAAATAGTTTCATGCATGTGATGGGTAATGTCAAAAGTAATGTGCTTAAAGTGGTCAGAACACCTGCAACCCCATAGCCAGACGTTTGCGTAAATACAGTACCGGCGAATACAGGAGATGATTTTGAAGGTTTGCTCGACTGTGATAGAAACAGCAATATTTTGTTGTCTGTGCAATGTCGATAAGCACTGTTTTCTTCATCAGTTAATGAGTTTGAGCTGGTAGCTTGAAATTTGTGGAATTGCACCCTAGTAGGTGTTCAGGTTAGTTCAAATACGAAACCTTTGCACATGGCAGACATGTAATCTACAGGTCACTGCTGTATCAAAAATGAATTCAGCTGTTCGAGTGAATAAAGCCGCTTCTCAAACAAGAACATCCAGTATGCTATCAACATGGCCTTTCTTTTTTTTTTTTTTTTTTTAAATGTAATTTTAATTGGTATTCCTTATATATCACACTCAAGACTGACAGTACGAAACAAGAAAACAAACAAACAAAACATGACTTAGTAATTACTTTTAATTTTCAATGCCCTGGCTGAGGGAAGGAGGTTCTTACCCAAGATTTGACGGTACATGGCCCCGTCCATCGTCCCTTTGATGTGGTGAAGTTGTCCTGTCCCCTTAGGGTTAATGTTTCCACCTCCATGTTTGACGGTGGGGATGGTGTTCTTGGGGTCATAGGCAGCATTCTTCCTCCAAACACGGCGAGTTGAGTTGATGCCAAAGAGCTCCATTTTGGTCTCATCTGACCACCAGAGGACAACTGGGTGAAAGTGTTGTGGTCAGATGAGACCAAAATGGAGCTCTTTGGCATCAATTCAACTCGCCGTGTTCTAAATTGTTATAAGATAAAAGCTTGTCACTACTACAGTAAATAAGTCCTTTAGAGTGCGTTTTCCACTTCTAAACCATTGCCCCAAATCAGAGAGGTTTTTTTCCCCCATTTTAATATATGGATTATTCCATACTGAAAAATAGTGTCGACACGTGAGAGTTCTGACATTTCTGTGGACGGCAACATGGCCTTTCTTCATCCGACGAGCTTCTTGTGCTTGTCCTCTCCTGCCTGCTGGATCCCAGTCCTGATGCACACCTCTACTTTCAAATGCCAAGGACATTGAAGGGAACCTGTGCCATATAATATCAAACGATGCAGAAACTTTTGTGGTCCGGGCTCCAAGGTTGTGTCTGTGACAGTTTTACATTTTGGATGCAACCAAGTTAATCCTCTTTCACCAATGACCTCATCAATCCTCCGTGACCTGATAGATAGTAATTAAACTCATTCATCGTGATGTAAAATTGGAAATGTACTAAAAGAAATTCTTAGGACTGAAAGTTTGTTTTGAACAAATAGTAATTTCACCCTTGCTTTATTTATTAATATGACAGTATGCAGTTAGATAATGAGTTAGATTATTCTGTGGCGTTGTAGTGCTTTTTCATCCATCTGCCACTCTATATACTGATCAAAAGGTCGTGGGTTCAAGCCCCAACACCTCCAAGCTGCCATTGTTGAGCCCTTGCACAAGGCCCTTAAAGGGGATAGTTCACCCAAAAATGAAAATTCTGTCATCAATTACTCCCCCTCATGTCGTCCCAAATCCATGAGACTTTCGTTCATCTTCAGAACACAAATGAAGACATTTTAATGAAACCTGGGAGATTTCTGTCCCTCCGTTTACTGTCCGGTAATCAAAACTTTCAAGCTCCAAAAAGTTCATAAAGGCATCGTAAAAGTAATCCATGTGACTCCAGTGGTTTAAACCTAATTTTATGAAGCAAAAAAACCTAAAATTAAGTTTTTATACCCAAAATATCTTCACTTCTGCATACATTTCCGATGCGTGTTCATGAGAGAACCATGACACATATGTCTCAAGAGCGAGCGGTTTAATGTTTGTAGGATGTATAAGGAATTATCATTTTAAACAGCAGATGAACTGATTCAAATTTTGAAATAGGGTCCAGACAGGGTCAGTGTCACAGCAAGGACAATGGTTTTTCTTCAGTAGATTCCTGTCTGAAATATATATGAAGGGTATTTGAGGCATTAGTAATTAGTAAGTTGGACTAGACTTTTGCTGCCAGTTCTTGGTAGTTGCGGAGTTCTGCTTGTTTAAGGATACATGACTGAAGCGAAAATGTTTTGTGTATGGGTGCCTAATTGATCCTTTTGATAATCTGACTTGCTTCTCAGCTCCACTACCTGCGCTTGCCGAAGGACATCAGTGAGGACTACGTGATTCTGATGGACAGCACCGTGTCCACAGGCGCAGCTGCTCTCATGGCTGTTCGAGTTTTACTCGTATGTAACCCGAGTAATCTGGTGCCAATTACTTTTTTTTATCATTATAATGTAAATTTGCATTTCACAGAATCAGTGTTTACGTTCGAACCCTTTCTCACAGTACACTGGCGTTCCATTTTGCCTGCGGAATGGAAATCGACTTATTAGACATTTTCCATCAGTACAAACAAATGAATTATTTTCTTACCGATGAGTCAGGACGCTGTTGGGTTTCTGTGTGTAGAGTATCATGACTGTGTTTTAACATTTGGTACAGATATAAAACAGAGAGCACAAGCTTTTTTTTATTATAGAAAAACACTGTATACAACTAGCACAATAAATTGAAAGCATTTAACGATTCATAACATTCTTAAAGCCATGAGTGTCTGCTTTCATGTCAGCCATTAAACTGTGGAGTGTGACATCACAAATAAATTCAATGCTGATCACAATAGCTGATTTGAATATTAATATGACATATCTGCAGAGTAAAAGGCGCAGTAATTTCACGAAAGTACAGAAGTTACTTACATTAAACAGCAAACGATCATAGGCCATCTGTGCATTCAATGCAGTTTATTGTGTATGGATTTGATAAGCAGGGAGCAGGGCATTATCACAATGTGCCTTGTGCCTTGGTTTCAGGACCATGATGTTGAGGAGGATAAGATCTTTCTGCTGTCTCTGCTGATGGCTGAGATGGGTGTTCACTCCGTAGCCTATGCCTTTCCCAAGGTGCGCATCATCACCACAGCCGTGGACAAGAATGTCAGTGATGAGTTTCACATCATCCCAGGCATTGGTAAGCTAGTCTACATGAGTAAAGGAATATTTAATCTGAGAAGGTGTTCGGGTTTGTGCTAGTGTCCAGAATGTTGTCCGTTTAAATCCCACACGGACACGATTCAATACTGAATGTCCATTAGGCAAGATTTGCACACAAAAAAAAATGGTCAAGATTAGGTCTCTAAAAGTTAAATACAATTTGGTTGATGGTTATTTAATTCTAGTGCCCATGTACACACAGCTCAACTAGTTAGCATTAGCAAAAACAGTCACGACGTTGTTGAAAGACGAGTTATAACACTATAAACACAGGAAATGCAGTTCTTACTGATTTCTGATGATGTTCACAAAGCATCCTATCCTTTATTCTTTCTTATAAGCTCTTAGCATCACTAACTAGCATGCTAGCATTGCTAGTTAAAAGATCGGACATTTTGATCATGATCATGAGACTTTATTTATCACATATGCATATGCACAGTGAAATTCTTTTCTTCGCATACCCCAGCATGTCAGGAAGTTGGGGTCAGAGTGCAGGGTCAGCCTTGAAACAGCGCCCCTGGAGCAGAGAGGGTTAAGGGTCTTGTTCAAGGGCCCAACAGTGGCAGCTTGACGGTGCTGGGGCTTGAACCCCCGACCTTCCAATCAGTAACCCAGAGCCTTAACTGTTATAACTTTATAAATGTGCAACAAAATTCCTCTCATAGTGATTTGAGTATGGTTGAATATTTTTATTTATTCATTTTTTGTAATGAAAAAGTATCTACTTAATTTGTTCCATAAAGCTGTCCATTCAACAATTCAAAGCTTTGTACAGATTGCCTTTACATACATGTCCAGGAGCAATGTTGTTAAACGTATGTTTACACTAGGGAACAATAAAGCAACAGGTGACTGTTAATTTTCTATATACCTCATGACACGGAGCAGCGATTTCAGTGACGAGAGTTGAGATTTGCTCGAATTTATGCACATTAGGTATGACATAGTAAAGCGACAAATCCAAATGATTTTCTCGAACCAATCATATGATGCCACATTTAGTAGTACAACATTTTTTCATTCTCCCTCACAACTTTAGTTCCTACCTGAAATTACTTCCTATGTCCTGCCTGACTCGAAAGAAAAAGGAATAAAAACATAAAACTGTGTATAGAACCAGACGAAACCAATCTGTAAATGTGTATATGAGGCATTACAAAGAAAAATGAAGCTCTGAAGAAAATTGCAAAGATCATTCGGGTCTCTGGAGAGTGTTTGTAGCTAGTATAGTTAGCTTGTGTGGCTAATAGCTAATACGAATGCGCCTGGCATCTAACGTGTACATCAAACAACCGATTTTTCACACTTTCTTTTTTTTTCTTTTCATTTTATGAAAATATTCCCGGTAATTTTAAGAACAAATCGTCTGCTGTAGTAAATGCTGAGCTGTAGATGCACGCCCCACCCACATGCGACACCAAAGCGCTCACTCAGCGCCCACAAGAGACTAACTATGAGTAAGAATGAATGTATGGGTAATTCTGCGTCTTGTGTAACTGCGTGTGTTGTCGTTAAGATTTTTCGAAGCACAGCGAGTGATTTATTACTACAGGAAGATTATCTGGCTGCGCTGGGTGCTTGCTGATTTCAGACTGAGATGTAGGTGTAGTGAAGGGGTTTTCTCACCCATGTACTGGAGTGCATCTTTAATTCACAACTGTTTTTGGGAACATGGGTACAATGTTTGACTCTGACCTCTGACCCTAGCAACCATTGACCCTGCGGCATTAATTAATGAATTAATTTGGAAAAATCTGTCGATTCATTTAAAAATGCAAAGTATCACAATGGTTCGAAACATTTCTTTCAAGGATAATCAGCATAATCGGTGTTGATCAAATGCTGGTGTTTTACAGGAAACTTCGGGGACCGTTATTTTGGAACAGACGCTCCTTCAGACTGGTATGAAAGTGAAGAAGGGATGGATTACTAAGCCTTAGTTTTAAAAAAGCAAATTGGTGTGATTTTAGTAAAAGCTACTGCTGATTTGCTGCCACATGCCATAATGCACCCAGTGGCGCTCAAAGTGCCGTGTGTGGGGTTTTTTTTTTTTACACTGCAGCTTTGCTTAGGTTTTACAGAAGGTAAGGTTAGTTTCGTGTCTCTTTCCGCGAGTATTATGAGCGGCATCTTTCCATCTTTTGATGGTTAATTTATTTCCTTGAAGGATGTAATGGCCTGTTTGATTTGAGATAATCTTCAGTGAAATGAATTAACTTTGACTCATTCGATGAACTGTTTATGGATCTGTATCAAACTTTCACATGCTTGAAATTTGAAGCTTTAATTTTGAGAGTTGATCTTTTGCAGGGTATGATTTTAATTGAGTGTTCGAGAAAGTTGGGCTTAAATGTTTTAATTAATTGGGGTTTTTTTTTGTTGACTGAGTGTATACGAAACAATATTGTGGTTTGAATTTTAAAAGGAAATGTATTCTAAAATACGATTCAAAAGGAAAAGGGGTTTGAGAAAATGTCTTTTTCTTTGCTGCCATTTTCAAGAAATTCCTGAACGATTATTTAAAAAGTATGTATTTGTAATGTTTTTAATAATTCTTTGCGATCACTCCAAATGGCAGCACTGTGAAAAGTATTGTTTATGAAATGGTGGAGGGAGTGTAAAGGGTACACAGAAACCGTTTCTCACTACAGTGTTGAGAGTCTACAGGCATGTACAAAAATTAAAATTTTTATTATCTGATCGTCTCTTTTGTATGTCCCTCGGACCGTTTGATAATTAAGGGGGATAGAGCTTTTTCAGTCGCTGCCCCTCGTTTATGGAATCAATTGCAACTGGACATTCGCCTCGCACCCTCATTTATCATTTTTTAAAAGAAGCTGAAAGCATATCTCTTCTCCAACGTTGTTTAATCAAATTAGATTTTTTTGCTAGTGTCTGTTTTTATTTGGTTTTATTCGGTTTTCTATTTTACTTTTCTTTACTCTATTCAGCACTTTGGTCAGCTTTGCTGTGCTTAAATGTGCTTTCTAAATAAAATATACTTGCTTACATCCTGAAAGACCCAGACCCTCAACACTGTAGTGACAAATGGTTCGTGTGTACTCTGGACACACCGGGGTGTGTAGACTTTTTAGACATTGCCACCGAACGTGACGCAAATGGATAAGCATTTTCATGTGTTAGCCACAAATTGAATCAGTTTA
Organism: Ameiurus melas; assembly: GCA_012411365.1. Lineage (NCBI taxonomy): Eukaryota > Metazoa > Chordata > Actinopteri > Siluriformes > Ictaluridae > Ameiurus > Ameiurus melas. Next base: position 13,143,739 of record CM022753.1, on the reverse strand, counting down.
TGAGCTTAATTTGGATCCACAAACAAGCACAGAGGCAAACAAAGCTTCAGGAAAGTAACAAAACAAAGGAAAGCAAGGGCAAAATTTACACAACGTGCTGTCCGGTGTGAGAAATGATGAGCAAAATACTTAAGCAAAACAGATTACTTGTTGTATCCCTTGTAGTTCTTTTGATACTCAAAATCACATAGACAGTAAACATGGCGTGGTACAGTCATGGGCGAAAGTATTGGCACCCCGGGAACTTTTCCAGAAAATGCACCATTTCTCCTAGAAAAGTGTTGCAGTGACAAATGTTTTGGTATACACGTGTTTATTATCTTTAAGTGCATTGGAACAGCACAAAAAAGCAGAAGAAAAAAGTCAAATTTGACATCATTTTACACAAAACTCCCATTGGACTGGACAAAATCACTGGCACCCTATTAAAACTGTGGGTAAATAATTTCATTTCAAGCATGTGATGTTCATTTAAACTCACCTGTGGCAAGTAACAGGTTCTGGCAATATAGAAATCAAAACTGAAGCCAGTTAGAGTGTATAAAAGTTGGCTCAACCTTTGTGTTGTGTGCCTGTGTGTGCCACACCAAGCATGGAGAAGAGAAAGAAGAGCAGAGAATTGTCTGAGGACTTAAGAAGCAAAATTGTGGAAAAATATCAACAATCTCAAGGTTACAAGTCAATCTTCAGAGATATTAAAGTTCATTTGTCCACTGTGCGCAATATAATCAAGAAGTTTATAACCCATGGAACTGTGGAAAATCCCCCTGGATGTGGACGGAAGAGAAAAATTGATGAAAGAATCCAACGCAGGATAGTTTGAATGGTGAATAAACAACCTCAGTCAACTTCCACGCAAATTCAGGCTGTCCTGCAGACTCAGGGTGCATCAGTGTCCGCTCGAGCCATACGTCGTCATCTGAATGAGAAGAAGCGCTATGGCAGGAGACCGAGGAGAACCCCACTTCTGACACAGAGGCATAAAAAAGCCAGACTGCAGTTTGCAAAAATGTACCTGAGTAAGCCTCAATCCTTCTGGGAGAACGTTTTGTGGACAGATGAGACTAAGGTAGAGCTTTTTGGCAAAGCACGTCATTCTACTGTTTACAGAAAACAAAAAGAGACCGACACAGTACCTACAGTCAAACATGGTGGAGGTTCAAGGATGTTTTGGGGTTGTTTTGCTGCCTCTGGCACTGGGTGCATTGACTGTGTGCATTGACTGTGTGCAAGGAATCATGAAATCTGGAGACTATCAAAAGATTTTGGCCCATAATGTAGGGCCTAGTGTCAGAAAGCTGTATCTGCGTCAGAAGTCATGGGTGTTTCAGCAGGACAATGACCCGAAACATACCTCAAAAAGCACCCAGAAATGGTTGGAGTCAAAGCGCTGAAGAATTCTGAAGTGGCCATCAATGAGTCTGGATCTAAATCCCATAGAACACCTATGGAGAGATCTCATAATTGCTCTTGCGAGAAGGCACCCTTCAAATCTGAGAGACCTGGAGCAGTTTTGAATAGAAGAGTGGTCCAAAATTCCAGTTGAGAGGTGTAGGAAGCTTGTTGATGGTTATAGGAAGCGATTGGTTTCAGTTATTTTCTCCAAAGGGTGTGCAACCAAATATTAAGTTGAGGGTGCCAACAATTTTGTCCGACCTAATTTTTGAGTTTTGTGTAAAATGATGTCAAATTTGCCTTTTTCTTCTGCTTTTTTGTGCTGTTCCAATGCACTTAAAGGTAACAAACATGTGTATACCAAAATATTTGTCATTGCAACACTTTTCTGGGAGAAATGGTGCATTTTCTGGAAAAGTTCCAGGGTTGCCAATACTTTCGTCCATGACTGTACATTGGCCAGATCCATACATGTTGAAGTACGAGGATTGTTAGCCTCTTTTGAGCCTTTTTGCTTTAAATGAGTGTTGTAATGGTTTCATTGAAGGTTTCATTGCACATTAAAGGGATACATGAGCCTGAAACCTTTTTTTTCTTTTCTGCTCATGTATCCCCAAAATGTGATACGAACTTTGATGTTCTGTTGTTTCATACCTCGTATCACTGGGTCCTGCATATAATGATGACCAACAGCTAAAGAAGATAATGGTGTGGTTAATGCTATACATGTGGGAGGATGTGCACATTATAACGTAAACAGAAATGATCCTAGACACTGCATTTACAGCACTCCAGGAGCATGATGTTTCTGGAAATCTGGGTTCAGAATTGGCCATTAATCCATATTAAGAGGAAAGGATGAACGTTTGAATAGGATGTGCCTCACAAACTATATCTAAACTACATTGTGTGCATTTATGAAGTTTATGCATTTATACACGGGAAATGTTTTGCTTACGTGTACTTTATTCTCAGTGGGTTTTTTTGTTTTTGCAGTTTATGAGGGTTAACTGATACTTAAATTGTTACCCAGCAGTCTTAAATTTGAACATATACTGGTTACATATTTGGATATTTTATTTCTTATAGAGCAGTGCAATTTAAATACTTTTGTTTTACTGAACATGCATCACTGTATATTGCACATCAGTGTCAGCCATTGATATACAGAGCATCCAGAAAGTATCCCCCCTCCCCCCCCACCCCCCAGTGGTGATTGATATTTTTTATTTATTGCAACAGCAACTTTAAACATATTGAAATTGATTTATTTTCCATGTTCTTTTGAACTGTCTCTCTACAGGAAAATGTGTCCTGATTTATTTGTAAGTAAATAAATAAAGAAATCTAACAATGGCTTCAAACTTCCTTAAAAAAAACCCTGTGTGAATTGTCCTTTTGTAGCAATTACAGATTTGAGTTCTTTTGAGTGTGTCTCTAAGCTTTCCACATGTTTTATTCTGCATTTTCTTCCATTCCTCAATTTTCAGGTCAACATTTTCAGATTTTCAATTGGATTTAAGTCTGAAACAAACCAAAACAAACCTTAGATGATGGGTTTTTGGTTTTTTTCAAGCCATTTCTTTGCATTTTTTGTCCTGTGCATTGTCCTTTATAGCAGCGGTCCCCAAACTTTTTTGCGCCACGGACCGGTTTAATATCAGGCGATATTTTCACGGACCGGCCTTTAAGGTGTGGCGGATGACAACAACAAAATAAAATGATACGACCGGCACAGAAACTGGGGTATTAAAAATATATATATATATAATAATAAACGTGAATCCAATGTGAAATCGCAACTTTATAAGCAGCGTCCCAGTAACATCACGCCAACAACATAACACGAGTAACATCCGCTCTGCCCCCCTAACGCTTAACATATCACATGACCGAGACGAGCGGAGTCATAGACGGATGTAATGGAGAGAATCCGGTCAAAATAAAACATCGTTCAGACTCGGATAATAAATAAAATGGAAATAATGTGAGTGCTTTATTCTTTCTGTGCGGCCCGGTAACAAGTGACCCACGGACCGGTACCGGTCCGCGGCCCGGGAGTTGGGGTCCCCTGCTTTAGAGCATGATGCTACCACCATCTTGCTTCATCACCGGAATGGTGTTACCTGGGTGCTGGGCTATAGGCTATTTGGTTTTGTGCCAAATGTTATGCTTTGACTTTAGACCAAATGGCTCAACTTTAGTCCCATCACCTACATAATGTATTTTTTATTTTTTAAATAGAATTATGTATTATGTTAATGTGTCCACTCGAAGGAAGAAGAAAAGCAGCTCAATACTACTTACTTCCAAGTTCTAAAGCATGGATATTAAAGTTGACCAGATAGGGTAGAGTTTCATCGTCCTTCAGATGTTCTTCACAGAAAAAGATGAATCAGTGACATGGCATGTTAATTATGGACTAACACATGACGGACCATTCTGTTAAATTAAAGTAATCCATGCTGGTGTGATGTAGCCCGACCATGAAGTGGAGTTGCTGTTACCACCCAATAGTAAGTGGATTATTTTTGTATTATAGCAAGGTCCTAAGTGTTACTCCCCTTAATACCACAGCAATTTGCCAATGATTTGATTTTTTTTTTTTTTTTTTATATATATATATACACACACACACACATATATATACACACACAATTATTTTGCCCTGGTGAAATTGTCATGTGTTGTCAATACATTCCATTCCATTTGTGGCAAATATACGCTAAAACCAATGTTCACCAACCCTGTTTTTGGAGATATCCACCTTCCTGCAGGTTTCATCTCCCACCAAAATCTAACACCCCTGTTTTAGTTTATCAAGAACTTTTTAAGGCAATGATTAGATGGTCAGGTGGGCACAATTCTGGTTGGCACTAAAGTCTTCAGGAACATAGATCTCCAGGAACATGGTTGGTGACCACTGAATTAAATCTTAAAAATGGACCATGACTGCACTTATTAAGAAAGCGTATGAGCTCTGCTTTGGTTGTAAAATTAGTGATCAAGACAGAGCCTCACATTTGCTGAACAAAATGCTAGCATCTTTGCCATTTGCTATCCCAGTGATATGGTGAGAACAGAAGGAACATAAGAGTTCTTACCAATGTCTCTGGCTTTTCAATGTGCCTTCATCCATGAAGCCAGTGCCACATGATGACATTCTGCCAATACCAAGGTCACCAGAGACATTGAGCATAGAGGAAGCTAATAAAGATGCCACAATGTATGAGCAGCAGCGGCTTGTGATAAAACCTTTTGTAAATGCAAAGAACAAGGAGTTCAAAGGTTTGATGCTTCCCAAAATACAGTGGTGTGAAAAAGTGTTTGCCCCCTTCCTCATTTCCTGTTCCTTTGCATGTTTGTCACACTTAAGTGTTTCGGAACATCAAACCAATTTAAACAATAGTCAAGGACAACACAAGTAAACACAAAATGCAATTTGTAAATGAAGGTGTTTATTATTAAAGGTGAAAAAATCCAAACCATCATGGCCCTGTGTGAAAAGTGATTGCCCCCTCAAACCTAATAACTGGTTGGGCCACCCTTAGCAGCAACAACTGCAACCAAGCGTTTGCGATAACGTGCAATGAGGCTTTTACAGCATCCTGGAGGAATTTTGGCCCACTCATCTTTGCAGAATTGTCCTAATTCAGTTACATTAGAGGGTTTTCGAGCATGAACGGCCTTTTTAAGGTCATACCACAACATCTCAATAGGATTCAGGTCAGGACTTTGGCTAGGCCACTCCAAAGTCTTCATTTTGTTTTTCTTCAGCCATTCGGTGGTGGACTTGCTGGTGTGTTTAGGATCATTGTCCTGCTGCAGAACCCAAGTTCGTTTCAGCTTGAGTACACGAACAGATGGTCGGACATTCTCCTTCAGAATCTCTTGGTAGACAACAGAATTCATAGTTCCTTTTATCACGGCAAGTCTTCCAGGTCCTGAAGCAGCAAAACAGCCCCAGACCATCACACTACCACCACCATATTTTACTGTTGGTATAATGTTCTTTTTATGAAATGCAGTTGTTCATTCGCCAGATATACTTGGACACAGACCTCCCAAAGAGTTCCACTTTTGTCTCATCGGTCCACAGAATGTTGTCCCAAAAGTCTTGGGGATCATCAAGATGTGTTGTGGAGAAATTGAGACGAGCTTTGATGTTCTTTTTGCTCAGCAGTGGTTTTCTCCTTGGAACTCTGCCATGCAGGCCATTTTTGCGCCAGTCTTTTCCTGATGGTGGAGGCATGAACGCTGACCTTAACTGAGGCAAGTGAGGCCTGCAGTTCTTTGGACGTTGTTGTGGGGTCTTTGTGACCTCTTGGATGAGTCGTCGCTGCGCTCTTTGGGGTAATTTTGGGCGGCCGGCCACTCCTGGGAAGGTTCACCACTGTTCCATGTCTTGCGCCATTTGTGGATAATGGCTCTCACTGTGGTTCGCCGGATTCCCAAAGCTTTGGAAATGGCTTTATAACCCTTTCCAGACTGATAGATCTCAATTACTTTCTTTCTCAATTGTTCCTGAATTTCTTTGGGTCTCGGCATGATGTGTAGCTTTTAAGGATCTTCTGGTGGACCTTACTGTGTCAAGCAGCTCCTACTTAAGTGATGCCTTGATTGTGAACAGGTGTGGCAATAATCAGGCCTGGGTGTGGCTAGAGAAATTGAACTCAGGTGTGGACAACCAGTTATAGTATGTTTTAACAAGGGGGGCAATCACTTTTTCACACAGGGCCATGATGGTTTGGATTTTTTTTCACCTTTAATAATAAACACCTTCATTTACAAATTGCATTTTGTGTTTACTTGTGTTGTCCTTGACTATTGTTTAAATTGGTTTGATGTTCCGAAACACTTAAGTGTGACAAACATGCAAAGGAACAGGAAATAAGGAAGGGGGCAAACACTTTTTCACACCACTGTAATTGATGCTAAGACAAAGGAAAGAATTTCTGTTAGTCAACAAACAGGTCCTCAGTGACGGTGATTCAATATTGCACCAGATCACTGAATCTTCCATCTTCTGCAGGGTTGTAGTAACATACAGTTGTGCCGCTGTTTTAGGTTAGTAGACCTAATTCAAGCAACTATTCTATTTGTGTTGTGAATGTAACCTAACACAGGTCTGATGTCAGTGCAGATTAAATCTGCCATTTCAACTGCCAGTATCACTGGACAAGGTGAACTTGGATTTTTCCATGACAAACACGACATGGCACAACCCTACCCCCCTGTGTCAACTTCCCCCAGATAAGCTATAGCTGAGATGCCAATACATCTAAGAAGATGCAGATTTCTGTATTGTCTTGCAAGTAGGAATCTTTGAATATGCATTTGTTCAGTAGTAGTTGCAGTGAGTTTGTCTATACAAGCAAAAATTTCACCCTAACCTAAGAAGATCTAAGAACATGAAGGCTGACCACCCACTTGCATTGTATCAAAAATGTGCTAGAACATTATGGAGCACATACACTGATCAGCCATAACATTATTGTAACTAATATTGTGTAAATCCCCTTTATGCCACCAAAACAGCTCTGACCCGTCGAGGCATGGACTCCACAAGACCTCTGAAGGTGTGCTGTGGTAGCTGGCACTGAGTTGTTAGCAGCAGATCCTTTAAGTCCTGTAAGTTGTGAGGTGGGGCCTCCATAGATCGGACTTGTTTGTCCAGCACATCCCACAGATGCTCGATCGGATTGATATCTGTGGAATTTGGAGGCCAAGTCAACACATTGAACAGTTTCTCATGTTCCTCAAATCATTCCTGAATAATTGTTTATCCTGCTGAAAGAGGCCAACTCCATTGGTGAATACTGTTGCCATGAAGGAGTGTACTTGGTCTGCAACAATGTTTAGGTAGCTGGTACATGTCAACGTAACATCCACATGAATGAGAGGACCTACAGATTCCCAGCAGAGCATTACCCAGAGAATCACACTACCTCCACCAGCTTGCCTTCTTCCCATAGTGCGTCCTGGTTAACTCTTCCCCGGGTAACCGACGTACACACTCCCTGCTGTCCACATGATGTAATTTTGTTTGTCATTATATAGGTTCTTTTTAGTGTCTCCTTAATATTATTGCTGTTGACTATAATAACACTGTAATTGTTAATATTTTATTTATTGTTAAATGCAAGAAAATGTGAGGCATACGAGTTGACATTTTAAAATGTTATTTTTTCTGTAACTGTAATTAACTCTTACATTTAAAATGTATTAAACAATTACAGTAGACGTTATTGGTATTATAATAGTTTTTGCTTATCACTGTCTTCTTATTCTTTGTTGTCAATTTACAATTTTGAGTCCTTTATTCTGTCAAGTTTTTTGTGTTATGTCATGTTGCTGTAACATAAAGTACAGTCAATACAACACCCAAAACAAAATAAGGCCAAGGGGTGGTATCCCAAACAGGATGATATAAATGGGACTCCTCTGGGGCCAGTGGATGGTGGTTCACATTGGACCCACTTGTAACTCATCTATGCCCAAGTAGGTGCTCACATTGGCTAAGGCACATGGGTCCCACAGAGAAAAAGTTTAGCCCTATTTGGGCAATCTAAACCATCCCATCAAAAACGTTTAACCCACACAAATGCTCATTATGCCACCATGTCAACTGAGTAATTCTGCTCAGGAAGGTCCCAGTTCATACAAAAAAAGCCCAAAAATCTGCTATCTGGTTAAAACTATTTAAGAAAGATAATGACTACAAACATACATCCAATTATCCCAATAGTGGTTGCACGACTGTTGCAAGAAGCCTATAATATTCAGAATGGAGGAGGATCTAAAATCCCTACAAGGCTCTGTGCTGTCATTTTCTCTAGAGAGGGCTTCCCAAAATAATTGTGCAAATGCAGATTATTCTGAAACTACATTTTGCAGAATAAAATAGCACTTAATATTTTTCAGTTACACATCTTGTGTTATTCTAAAGCTGTTTAGTTGTGTACATTTGTTTAAGCTCAAAATATCACTATAGTAATTTTTGCTCATTTTCTTGAAGGGTGCCAATAATTGTGTTGTTAACTGTAGATGTGTGTGAGACAAGGACTCTCTGGGCTTCTGCTCTGTGTTTGCTGGTGCTGCCTTGCCCTAATATGTCTATGAAGCAATTCTTTTAGCAGTGTTAAGACCCAGGCTATTCTGGTGCTGTGGGCCTGCAGAGTGTTGACGGGATGCTGATAATGAAGCGGGCATCTCATCAGTTTTATTTTGGGGTCTGTTCCTTATGAAGAGAATTTGACCTTTGTAAGCGTGGGCCAGCACACAGAAGCCCACAGGGACTGGGTAAATATAGACCAGTATTATGAATGTGACATAATTCAATAACTGCACAGAGATCATTTTTTTTAGCTTGGATTTTAGTTGTAATAAAAATTTGCAAGCAATAACAATCCATACAAAAAACAGAACAGCCAGACAGATTACAGGCTTAAATATATTCTCAGATATTACCTTTACAAAAAATAATAATAAATCAATCACAGTACAGTTCATTATATGGATTTTATTTCTTTTTTTTGCACTTCTTCTTTTGTTTTATTTCCAAATCGTATGTCAGGATTTAATCTTTATTCTTAAAATTAAAAACAATAATCATGAATCTAAACAGCTTTAACTTTGGCGAAAGAAAAATAATGTACCAGAACATATCACAAATAAGGTTTAGAAGGCCTCCATTAATATAGCACCTTTTTCTGAGCCAGTGCGAAAACACACTAATGATCACACCTAATGTAATGCATAGACCGAAAGAGACACGACTATCTATGGTATATCAGACTACAGGCACACATAATACATATCTTGCTGTTTCTTTTTGAGTCACTCTTAAAATATCAACTGTATACTGTACAACACTGTATATAAAACAGCAAACCCACATAAACACTCTATATATATACCCCGGAGATATTAGTTTACCTTTTTGTTTCATCATTTGCACCATCTGACCGTACATAAATGTTTCACAGAAGTGACGATATACATATCATTTCAAGAAGGAGCTCAAATGAATTGAATATACAAATAAAGTAAGGTATCTAGTGTATATACACAAGCAACGATTTTACACATTCTAGTTTTATTAAGTGAGCAGTGAGGACATTCAGGCTCATTTCTTAAAGAACAATGTTTTAAACACTGGTATCTAATGAGAATTAAGGCCTAATCTGTTTTTGTTTGTTTGTTTGTTTTGTTGTTGTTGTTTTTTTTTTTTTAAGCAGTGACAAGAGACATTCTGCTTTTGAAAATATGCATAAAAATTATTTTGTATGAATTTTAAATTAACACACATTTAAAATTCCGTTTACACTCAACTATCTTACATCATCTTAAAACAGTGTAGAGTCTTGATTTGGGGGTGTTTCCCTCCTTTTTCTTGAAGGCTAACTGTGTGTTACTTCTTTTTGGATCATCTGCTTATTTTTCTGTATTTACTTTATATTATAGTTGTATTTATATATGTCTCGAAGTCGAAGTAAAATCCTCCGACAGTCACTGTGTGCATATGCAACTTTGTTTTAAATAAAAACATAAAACCAAGTTCAAAGTGTGGCTAAATGTTAACTTCAATTCAATTCAATTTTATTTGTATAGACATTGTCTCAAAGCAGCTTTACAGAAATATAAACACGATGTATGTTAACGATATTAACATATTAACGATATTAATGTTGTGCTAAGTATGTAGTAAAGTGATAACTATAATGCCAGACAAAGCTTTCAAAATTACAGCCAGTTGGCTTAAAGTTTCATTATGAAATTATCTATAATATCCCTCTGTGTCATATATTATATTGTCATGTATTATATTATTCATTATAAACTAGATGAACTAAACAAATTATGAATGAGTACAAACCATGGTTTTAATGGCAAAGAAAACATTTGATCCTTAGTTAGCTAAATATGATAATATTGTAGAGAGAGCAGCGCTGCTGTGTCACTTGAAATAGAGTATTTTCAGTTTGCTTACTCCACGATAAAGACCAGGAAAGAAAATAGAGTCGAGATGTTGTTTAACTCCAGTTAACACCACTGCTTAATGTTTCCAAAGAAACTTTGGTAGCTTTGCAATGGAATTAATTGCAAATGATGGACATTGTTGCATTAACCAGTTACCCAGCTTAACTACCAATTAAAAAACTGTCTCCTTTATATATTTTTGGCTAAGTACCCAGCTAGAGGTCAGAGCATTTCAGCTGGCTTGTATGTTACTAGAAATACGAGATAATTATGTAATAGCACACCATAACCTTATGGTTGTTCTCCTAAATTTACACAGAAGCTTTGGGTGAGGGGGTTTAGATGCCAAGATGATATTTGGAGCATTGAGTAAGGTAATGGTGTAATTCAAAACCACAGTATTTGGTAAATATCGTATAACAATAAAAGAGGATTACAGTTGAATATTAATATTTATGTCTTGGGTGTTCATGCAGCATAGATTTCTCATTTGGACATATTTCTGGCACCAGGAATAACCAAAGTAGCAGTGCCAGAGACAAACATACGCAGAGCCGTTGAGATTTTATCAAAGAGGAATTAAGCTAAATTATTTGGTATGATATACAGACAAAAAAATCTTTTAAAAAATAAAAATATATCTAATAAACATTCATGCCAATGACATTGGCTTCACATTCAACTGAACACAATATTAATCTTTTTTAAAAATATATAGAATCTTGAACATACAGTAGAGACCTGCAAAGGTGTTCACCATCACCTACTTTCCTACTATATAGATACTGATTAAACCTCCATTGCATTTCACTCAAAGTATTGCACAGTGAAGCCTCATCATAAGGCTCATCATGGTCAACTCTGGTATAAAAATAGTACAAGAACAACTAACACGCCAAACAAATCTTTTCTGACAGGCATCTTTAGAGACAACGTGCATATTCCAAAATCCATGCTAAAGCGAAAACTTTGAGGCATGCATCCCATTCACAGACAGTCTTCCGGTTGAAAAAAAAAAAAAACTAAAGGAAAAATACTTTGGAGGAGAATGCACTCTTAGTCAACCTTTCTATACAACGGTCTCTACTCCAATAAGCTTGGGCGTGAGTATGCGAGGAGTGATGCCATTATTGAGATCTTCTTCAAACTCAAGGAGTTGGCCCATGAAGTTGAGGTTGGGCGAGATGATAGGCCTTCGCATCTTGACAAACTTGTAGGCATCTGTCATGGTCATCCAGGTGTGTTTCATCAGGTATGCAATGACAATAGTGGCAGACCGTGACACGCCCGCCTGGCAGTGAATGAGCAGTCCCTTGCCTGCCTGGTGAGCTTCTTCTGTTGATGCAGATGAAAAGACCATGGTGATTAACATGTTAGCAAACTGGACCCGGTGTGATGCTTGCACAGCATTTATTAATTTCTTCATTATTAACTGCTTTAACATGCTCAAGAAATTCTTGGCCCAATTACATTCATTAGAAAGATCACAAATCGCTACAAACAAACAAACAAACAAACAAAAAAAAATAACTATGATACCAGGTGGGATTATTTAAAGGTCTAGGTGTAGAGGGGAGAACCATCCAACTTTCAACAGAACCGACACCAGGTTCCCTTGTCAGTTTGTCAATTCGGCTTTAAAGGCTTGATCACACACTGCTCTAAGCACACTCTGTGTTCTGGGTTGCAGTGGTGGCACCAATGTGGTCCCTGGTGCATCCTGCATAGCTCATTCCATTTGCTGTTGTGGTCTTTCAATCCCATCTCTGTGGAAATAATGTCCCGGCACAGATACATGTCTAAGGGCAGTCTGTTGTGTCTGCCCCCTTCTGTCTGAGATGCAAGCAAAACATACAATCATTTAAGGGCCTATGTGTAGCCTTCCAGTAGCCTGTGTGCCCATATATTGCTGATACAACTGAAGCATAGGGTTTTTACATCAGTCACTGCAGCCAGTATGCCTGCTCTTTAAGCACATCACAGCTTCAACATGCTCTAAAATGTGCACTCGTGTGTGTGGATATTCCACAAACTGGAATATACACTTGTGCAGCCATATTGGGTAGAACTTTATTTCACCGAGGCAGCCTTAATACTAGCCTGTAGGGCATTCATTGCCACTGCTGTGCTGTGCTCCTTCTTTACACAGTCTTTAGCTTGTGTTAATGATGAGAGATAACAGCACTCTCTACCGAATTGGGCCTCATCTTCAGAGAATGAAGACAGCACATCAGCATCAGTCCTTGTATGTGAGGAGGCTGTACTATGCTCCCTCAAGTTCTGTACATCAGTAACTGTTGCATTTCTGCTAACAGCTCTTGCTTTTGGACCATGTCTGCTAATAGCTCATCTAATCTGCTTTAAAACATAATATTGGACTGCTCAGCAGAGTCTTCTCACAGCTTTAGTTCCTGCTGCTGCCATACAGCGAAGGAGCTTACCTTTTGTTTCCATAGTAGTATCTGTAGCCATGTTTGCTGTTGGCTTTGCAGCATCAAAGGAAGGCCATTATACTTCAGTTATGGCAGGGCTCTGTAAGTACTGGTCACAGATATTGACGTCCCAAATAATCTGAGCATTGATCAGGTCTCACATTTGTCCGACTCTATCAGGGTTTGTTTTGTTTTGTTTCTTAATATAGTGTCTGAATACTTTTTCCCCTTTCAGTTTTGTTTTTTAAACCTATCTTTGTTTATGCTAATGAACACATATTTTGAAGTGGACGCATGCTCTGGAAGTACACTACCGTTCAAAAGCTTGGCATCACTCCGAACATTTCACATTTTTCCATGAAAACTCATTCTTTTACTCATTAAAGAAGTTGCAATAGAGAATATAGTCAAGACATTAATAAGGTTAGAAACAATGGTTTCTGCTCGGGAATTACATTTTAGTGCTTCAAACTTTGCTCATCAAAGCAGCTACAGTCGTGCAGACCTTTGGTGTCCTAGCTGTCAGTTTGTTGAGGAGTCTGAATAAATTTCACTCCATGCTTCCTGAAGCACCTTCCACGTTTTCGTTCCATCTGGTCAAGCTGCTCCCACAGCATCTCTACAGAGTTGAGATCCAGTGTATTGCATTGGCCAATCCTTTACATACAGAATACCAGCTGACTGTTTCTTCCCTAAATAGGTCTTGCTTAATTTGGAGCAGTGCTTTGGGTCATCGTCCTTTTTTAGGATGAAATTGGCTCCAATCAAGTGCCATCCACAGAGTATGGCATGGCGTCGCATGTGGGGAATCACGCTCCTTTTCTATCCTGCTTAGGGCAAGTCTGCACTGTTCTATGAAGGGAATGGTACACGTCTTTGTAAACAAAATCAGCTGATTCCAGCTATAATGGTCATTTACAACATTAACAATGTCTAGACTGTATTACTGATCATTGCATTGTTAATTAATTAATTAAAAATAAACAAACAAGGCCATTTGAGTGATTCCAAACTTTTTTTTAACAGTAGTTTATATTAAAAAACAAAAAAGAAAAGTGTCCAAATACTTATTTCTTCTCACTGTATCTAAGGATTGGAATATGGAAAAGCTGGCATACTGTATGGTCTCACTGACTAAACCTCATAATGGCTGGACTGGAGAATCACTTCATTGCTGAAATGTCATTAGAATCATCTTTGGTCAGCTAAGATTTGATAATTAGATTACTGTGTTCAAGGTATTACCAGTGAATTGATTGATAAAATCAGAAGGCAGTTACCATACCTATAAATTCAAATGCTTCTTCAAAGTACTGACGTAGGTTCTGCTTGTTGCTGTCGGTGGCAGGTAAGCGTTTATACTTGCATATCCCTAGGTCATAGAGGTATAGTGGGAGGTGCGTGGTGACATTGAGAATGTATCCAATGTTCAACCTTTGCATTTGGTCAAGGTCCTGTGCATCACGCTCGTTTCCCAGGTACAAGAATGGCAGAATAGTTGTCAGCTCAGCATTCTCAATATCAGGGCTGGAGGGCAGCAAGTGAGGTAGCGCCCCAGACAGGGCAACAGCTGCACCAGCATCGTGACCCTCTTGAAGTTGTAGGGAGCTCTCACATAAGTCCTCATGGTCATGTCTGAAACTGGAGAAGCCACCTGTAAGGGACACATATGCACATGGAATACTAGTAATGACATTAATGGTATTAGCTTAATCTCAATTGTTCCATACTTAACCCATTCCTCCCCTTCGTGTACACACTCCTACTGCTGACTTCATGATACACTTTGCTCAGAACGTCAATCTCCATCAACCTCTCTGAATGTGACTGCTAGGATCAATACATCTTAACAGTTCGTCTGGTTCCTTCCATCTTGTGTGATCGAGTCACACCTCTGCTTCATAACTCCATACTCTACCCACTAATGTATCTGCCTCGATATTCAGTCCCATTTTGTGAGAATTCTTAGCCGCAACAGAGTAACTCTCCAGAAGGTGCTTTCATAGTTGCTTAACATATTCTGAATGGCATCTTTAGCCCTTAACTGCAGGACTGGTACCAAGGATGAGGTCAACTGGCAACATAGGTTGTCTGCCAAACATTTATATGGTGAAATTCTGATACTGGCATGCATTGTGCGATTATATGCATGAACAAGGGGTTTACAACAACTCCGGTGGTAATTTGTGGTCAGTGGTTGTTCCTCTATAGAGTTTCAAGCATACTCGGGAGTGTTCTGTTGAACTTCTCAACAGGGTTCTCACAGGGATAATATGGTGTATTTCTCACCTTTTCTGCTCCAATCAATGAAAACAGCTCTTTGAATGTCTGTGACTGTCCTCAAAATCTCTCCTCTGTCTAGGAAACCCACAGCACAAAATGAACTTCTCCCAAAGTGCTTGTGCCAAAACAAGTTTGTGATAAAATGTGATCAAATTAAATGGCAAATGTCTCAGCTGTCTAGTTTGAGGGAATGACAGTCCATGCACACAAGCTACACTGGGTGATACAGTGGGGTGAGTTTTCCGTGGGGGCAACTCTCGGAAGATTTGCCTTTCTCATAAAACACCTTTCATATATGCAGCATTGTTCATCAATATCTACTGTCATCCATGGGCAATGATGAAAACCACGCTCAGATTCAAAATGGCCAATGTCGTCATAAACAACATGCAAGTCTGTCTCTCTATATTGACAAGTTGATAACATAAATCTCCATTGTCCACTCGCTTCTAGGGCTAGATACCATCCCAGAGCTAAAGTTTACTCTCATCATCATGTACCATTCTTGGTACTGTCTCCTGCCCAGGGAAGATAAAGCATTCAGGGATTACAGAACCATAAAGAGGCACTTGACAAAAGAACATTTACCACTCACAGGTGCAACTGATTGGTGTTCAAATATTCCAGATAGCATTGTGTGTGACATCTCTTCCCTTGCATCAATTTCCTCTTTTTCCAGTAGGAATGCTTGATCTTCAAGTGTGTATTTACATGTAGTGTGTGGAGTGTGTGTTTCATGTAGTCATAACTCAAGTCATAACATAGGTCAGGGGGTTGTTGTCGATTGTAAGGTCGACACCAAACAAGCAATTACTGAATGATTCACAAACTGCCCTTTTTAAAGCCAGATACTCTAAATTATGGGTAGAGTAGTTTTCTTCACTGATAACCCTTAAATGGCATAAGCTATTATTTGCAGCTTTCCAGCTTAGAATTTGTCAAAGCAAGAATAGGTGTAGATGTCAAAATCTCAATAATGGCCATGAAATCAGTCTCATGTTTAGCAGTCCACTCATCCTGGAAAGGAAGATCAAGTTGCAAAGTGTTCCATTATGTGCTCTCTCTTGTAGTTTCCCTTTCTATTTGGGTGGCTGATACCCCAATGTAAGACAATTCAAGGGCTTTACTACTTTTGATCAACCATCGAAAAAAAGCTAGTACCCAGCAAAAGCCTAAAAGCACTTCACAACTCCTTTTGGTAGGAGAGTCAGGGCCAGCTCTGCAAGACAGAGATCTTACTGGGTCAGTATGTACACCATCTGCATGTAGTGTATGACATGCCCAAGGTACTTCATAGAAAAATTTCAGTCTCTCTCTCTCTAGAGAGAGCTACACATGGCCCCACATTGATAGTCTAAAAATCACTATGAGATTACTATGGATGGTACCACATAAATACCATAAAGATGGCTGTGGATGTGCTTTCTTGGGTAGCCTCAATGACTGCAATTGCTACGAACAGTTTATACTAGAGCTGCAACAACTAATCGATAAAATCGATAATAATCGATTATGAAAATTGTTGTCAACGAATCTCAATATCGATTAGTTGGTCTGCGCGTGGCACAGGGTGTATTTACTCACTACGTTACTTATGTACTGAAAACACACATCAGAGAGTAAATACTAAAGTTCTGTCCCAAATTACGTACTGTACACTTACATTATGCACTATATACTCTACCGTCTAGTGTAGTATCGGCTTAAAAGTAACTCTAGCGGGTTTTTTGTACTAAGTATATATATAAGTATAAGCCAGAAGTATAAGCAGCTTCCTAGTCAACGGTGCGTGACGTCATACACACATAATGCAACGCCACTAGCTTTCGCAAATACCCAGAGTCACCAACAATGTGTCACGTTTATTACCTAATAGAGTTAAGGCCGAATACAAATGCAGATAAGAGGTTTTTATTAAAGGAGATATGCAGACAAATCCAAAATGGTAATCCAAAGCGTGGTCTATTAACAGGCAAAAGGTCAGGCGATATACAAACCAGCATGAACTGGGCGAGGCTAGAATCGAAAATGTGAAACGAGAAACAAGGTCAATAGAATGAAACATGAAACGAGAACCGGGAAACATCCGCTTGGTAATGAGTTAAACTCAATACTGCGCAAAGAGACACGAGGGGTTTAAATGACAAACATAATCATGGGTAAACACGGACAGCTGAAAACAATACTAATTAATTCTGCATTATGTTTATGGATGCACAAAAAGCACTGAATTAAACTACAGTCCTAAATGAATAATATATATTCTGGTGTGTGTGTGTGTGTGTGTCTGCGTGTATTGGGTTATTTTCAGACTTATATAACTGGACAAACAGTTGTGTAAAGTTTTAGTCTGAAATTTATATTTGTAACAATCAGTTTATGGATTTATTTTAAATAAACAAAAAAATGTTACTGAAAGTTTGCTCCCCCATCCGTTTAATCGGAAAATAATCTGCCAAATAATTATAATTCTAATAATCGATTATGAAAATATTCATTAGTTGCAGCCCTAGTTTACTCTCCAGTCTCCATCATTGAACAGTTGATAACTTCAGTTTCATATGATTTACTTATAGTTAAAACTATAATGATGCTCATACTCACGTTCCTGTTAACCCATTTGGCACTTTTTTGACTATATAAGATAGTTATAGTAGAGAAATTATTTAAAATCTGGTGTCACCCAGGTGAGGATGGGTTCCCACCTTGCTCTGTATGCCCCTGGGAGTTCTTCCTTAAAACTGTCGCCTCTGGCTTGTTCATTAGGGATAAATTTATACATTTCAAATTTCAATCTTAAATCAGGATTTCTGTAAACCTGCTTTGTGACAATGTCCAATGTTAAAATTGCCATATAAATAAAATAATTAACTAAATACATAAACAGAATTGAGTTTTAAGAATTATTTGTCTGAAATCAACTATAAACCAAAATCCCTAAGACAATTAACATTCATATTCCTCAAGTGGATTAGAAAAGACAGGCAGGTCATCCAGGAACACAAGCACTTAATTCAAATGGAGGTCTCCAACACATTTCTTCATTAAGTGTTGACATGGGCTGGGAGCATTTGTACCAGTCTAAATATTTGTAACGCACTAAATTTCCAGAAGCAAAGGGGGCAAATAAATGCAGTCTTATGCTTGTCTTATTCTGCAACTTCCACCTAAGAGTTCCCAGAATTTAGGTTCATTATGGAAAACCATTTGGTACCACTAAGCGCAGAAATATTTATACTACACAGACTAAACTAGACTAAACTCTATATTAGACAGGGCATATGCATCCTGTAGGGGACACATGTGCAATTTTTGGTAATTAACACAGAGTCTGATTTGAACATTAACAGAGATTCAGCAGGGTGAATGGGTGACGAATCAGCATAATCACAAATTCAAAGCTAATGCTGATGCTTGCCAACAGGAGCACCACTCATCTCCACTTCATTAAGCATCCACCAAGAAGCCTGTTGAAAGAACTCTGGTTATAGAAGACTTAATCTTACAACTCATGAAATTAGCTAGGCCTTCAGGGGCACCAGTAGCTTTATTTAGGGGTATACCAGGAGCCTCGACACTGGACATAGCAGGTAATCTTAGGATCCTAGATGAACATAGGTTTTCAAAGATAATTATTCATGTAGGGGCCAATTATATACACCTTCATTGGTCAGAGGTTACTAAGACTAATATTGTAGTGGTGAGTCAATACGTGAAGGCAATGTCCAGTGCAGTAGTTTGCTCTGGCCCCATCCCAGTGCAGTTTGGTGATGTAGATTACAACAAATTATGTTCACTGAACTGTGGTGGAATAAGACCACCACAAAAGTATGCACAACATCAGTATTTAGTAGCGATGACTGATGGTAATAAAACCACATCAGACCAGTGATTAGAATGCTTTACTCCTCATCGACAGACTGAAATAATTTCACTAATTTCCTCATCAAAATCATCAACTTGAGTACTAGATCACTTACATACACATTTCTTCAAACAGATACTACCAGAACAATCCATTACAAATAATCCATTCTTCCCTGAGCACTGGCTATGTACCTAAATCCTTTAAACTAGCAGCTATCAAACCCCTGATTAAAAAACCTCACCTTGACCCCTGCCAGCTCCTCAAATATAGGCCAGTACAAAACTGCTCCTTTATCTCTAAGAGCCTAGAAAACGGTTGTAGCACAGTAGTAATGCTCATACCTACATAGGAATACCATTTATGAAATGGATCAAGCAGGATTTAGGCCTCATTACAGCACAGAGACAGCGCTGGTGAAAGTGGTAAAAGACATCCTACTGGCCTCCGATCAGGGTTGTCTCTGTCCTTGTGTTGCTTCACCTTAGTGCAGTTTTTAATACTACTGATCATACTACTGATCATACTATTCTCATTGATTGACTAGAAAATGTTGCTGGCTCAGATCATATTTGACTCATCGTGATCAGTTTGTAAATTTTGGTGTTCCACAAGGTTCTGTTTTGTATTGAACACGTTAAGAAAAAAAGCAGTTCTCCAAGGCAAGGTAAGGCAAGGAACCAGGTGAAATCCGTAAGTAATTATACTCTCTATCTGTGCAAATTAATATCAGCTGGGTTAGTAAATTGATGGTCTATATAAAGGCTTTTTATTACCAAGGTGTCACACAAGAAACATCTGATGATGGGTAAAAGCAAAGAGCTCTCCCAAGACCTTTGGAACCTTATTGTTGCGAAACATATTGATGGAATCAGAAACAGGCATATTTCAAAACTTCTGAATCTTCCAGTAAGCACCATTGGGGCCATTATCCACATGTGAAAGCAACATCACTCCGTCATCAACCGGCCACGCACAGGAGCTCCTCACAAGATTTCTGAAAAAGGAGTCAGTAGATTAGCCCAAGAGCCAAGGACCACTTGGAAAGAGCTTCAGAAACACATGGAGGCAGCAGGTGCCATCGTCACAGAGAAAACAATCGGCAATTCTCTCCACTGCTCACGCTCACCCCGCAAGACTCCAGTACTAAAGAAAAGGCATATCGAAACTCGTTTAAAGTTTGCTACAACTCATTTGGACATGTCTGTGAAATGCTGGGAGAGTGTAGTCTGGTCAGACGAGAGCAAAATTTAACTTTCTGGCTGTCATACTACACACCATGTTTGGAGAAGAAATCGCACTGCACATCACTCTAAAAACACTACACCAACAGTGAAGTTTGGAGGTGGAAGCATCATGGTGTGGGGCTGTTTTTCATCACATGGTCCTGGCAGACTTCATATAATTGAAGGAACGATGAATGCCCTTTACTGAGAGATTCTCGAGAAGAATCTGCTGCTATTCACCAGGATGATGAATATGAGACGTGGGTGGACCTTCCAGCAGGACAACGATCCAAATCTTACAGCAAAGGAAACTCTCAATTGGTTTCAGAGAAAAACAAATCAAGGTGTTAGAATGGCCCAATCAATCACCTGATTTGAATCCAATTGAACAGGATTTCAAAACAATATGTTTAGAAGAATGGGCCAAAATCACACCTGTATACTGCGGCCCATTCATTTCTTCATACAGGAAGTGTCTTGAAGCGGTCATTACAAACAAAGGCTTCTCCACTAAGTATTAAATAAATTTCAGTTAGCGTGTTCAATACTTTTTTTCCTGTGTCATTCCTCTTTATTACACATAACTTCATTTACAGATATTAATGTTGTGAATTCTTTATATTTACAGATTTCTTGCATTAATACTGATGTCTGGTGACATTTTCACATGAACAGCCTCATTGTAAATATATTTACAGAAATAAATGTTGATACGTTCAATATTTATTTCCCCCGCTGTACATGCTACCACTGGGTCAAATAATTCGTTAACATAGTGAAAGGAAATTCTCTTCTATCATGTACCCTCTTATATTATGAACTGCTAACAAATACCTATGATGAATGTAATCATTTAATTACTTTGTATTCATTTAATTACCTCTTTGAATAAGCTGATCAACTGCTATCGATTATATTATTACGTATTTCCGTGTCAACATGACACAGGACTTATTTTGTATTATGACTATGTGCTGTGTGTTTTGTTTAAACCTGTCTGACACCTAGACCAGTAGAAACCGTCCATGCACTGCTGTTATCAATGTGTATAAATACTTTTGGTTTGCATGAATGAAGTGAGATGTCTTTATGAGCATGCAAGAAGTCAGTGTGTGTTCATTTTAGATCCCCCAGGCCTGAACGCTCCACGGTAAATCACACTTTCTAAATAGTTAATAGAACTTAAGTTAATGGTAAAACAGGCCGGAAGGCATGACGGACGATCTGACGGGCATAATCTGAGATTCCCAAGATATGTCTAACACACAGTATTATGTTATGCTTATGACAGACAGTTCTTTCATCAAAGCCAGATGAGAGACACCAGCTTAATAAAGTTGAGGAATGTAAAGGACATTAGACACTGGATACTGAGTCCTTCCTCCTAGGAAAGGCAGAAGTACTTCTACGAGAAGACCTAGTTCATGCTTTTGTTACCTCTAGGTTGGATTATTGTTGTAATGCTTTGCTGTCTAGATATGCCAGTAGGTGCATAAACAAGATATGACCACATCACCCCTACCTTATCCACACTGCATTGGCTCCTAGTAAAATTTTGCATTGATTATGAAATACTACTATTGACCTATAAAGCACTGAATAGTTTGGCACCACCATACTTGAGCGAATTTCTGAGCTTTTATAATCCGTCACACCTGTTTCAATTAAAAGATGCAGGCTCTTTGTTGGTGCGTCAAATAATGAAGGCTACAGCAGAGGGCAGAGCTTTCTCTTACAAAGCCCCACAGTTCCAAGAACAGCCTTCCAAGTAGTGTTCAGGACAGCCTCAGACACAATTGCAGTGTTTAGGTTGAAAACATATTTGTTTAGTCAAGCCTTATGTTAATAAGCTTTTCTCTTAGGTAAAGACACAGATCTGGAGCATAGAGTGTTTGCTAAACAGGGATGTTTGGATGCTGTTGAGTCCCCTCGACCTCACAATGTCCACTGTCAAAAGCACTATATAAATATAAATATAAGTGTATTGGAGTGAACTGAAAAATAAAAATGCTAATTGTTAACTTAGCATGATTAATGACTCAATTTAGGAGGGAAGTTTTTTTTATGCATTACCGCATAAGGGCCCGAAGATCACGGGCATGCAATATTGATTTTCACCCTTGTGCACAGAGATTTCTCCAGATTCTCTGAATCTTTTGATGATATTGTACAGAAATTGTAAATGTAGTTTTTCACAGATTGGTGAACCTCTGCCCATCTTTACTTCTGAGAGACTCTCTTAAAATACGCTTTTTATACCCAATCATGTTACTGACCTGTTGCCAATTAACCTGTTTCTTTTTTACTAACACTCACTTTTCCAGCCTTTTCTTGCCCCGTCTCAACTTTTTTGAGACATCTTGCGGCCATCAAATTCAAAATGACCTTTTATTTACTTTATTTATCTGCAGTTTAAACATTTGATATGTTCTTTTGTTATCTCTATGTTCTATTCTATGTTAACATACGGGTTTATGAGATTTGCAAATCGTTTCCTTCTACACAGCATTTTACATTTTACACAGCATCCCAACTGTTTTGGAATTGGGGTTGAAGTAACATATTGTAGGAACTCTGAACTACAGTTCCCAGCAGCCACTGCATTACAGTCATATGACCACCTGCACCTGAATCATGTTCCAGTTAACGAGCACTCGTGTGTACAGTGCCTTGCGAAAGTATTCGGCCCCCTTGAACTTTTCAACCTTTTGCCACATTTAAGGCTTCAAACATAAAGATATACAATTGTATTTTTTGTGAAGAATCACCAACAAGTGGGACACAATTGTGAAGTGGAACGAAATCTATTGGATATTTTAAACTTTTTTAGCAAATAAAAACTGAAAAGTAGGCATAAAAATTCTGCCCCTTCTTTCATTGCTTTCAAAACAACTCACTCCCAGAAGTTCAGCGAGGATCTCTGAATGATCCAATGTTGTCCAAATGACTGATGGTGATAAATAGCAACCTGTGTAATCAAGTCTCGTATAAATGTACCTGCTCGGGTTTCGGTCTAAAGTCCGCAGAGCGAGCATCACAAGGACCAGGAACACACGCGGCAGGTCCATATTATTTTGTGAGACGCGTTTAAAGCCGGTTTGGATACAAAAGATTTCCCCAGCTTTAAAACATCCCAAGGAGGGCACACTTGCAAGCGATCATTTTGAAATGGAAGGAGTATCAGACCACTGCAAATCTACCAAGACCTGGCCGCCCTCTAAATTTTCAGCTCAGACAAGGAGAAGACTGATCAGAGATGCAGCCAAGAGGCCCATGATCACTCTGGATGAACTGCAGAGAACTACAGCTGAGGTGGGAGAGTCTGTCCATAGGACAACAATCAGGCCATTGCACAAATCTGGCCTTTGTGGAAGAGTGTGCAAGAAGAAAGCCATTTCTCAAAGATATCCATAAAAAGTCTCGTCTAAAGTTTGCCACAAGCCACCTGGGAGACACACCAAACGTCAGACCAAACGTTGAGAAATGGCAAACTTTAGACGAGACTTTTTATGGATATCTTTGAGAAATGGCTTTCTTCTTGCCACTCTTCCATAAAGGCCAGATTTGTGCAGTGTACGACTGATCATGATTGATGAGTGATCATGGGCCTCTTGGCTGCATCTCTGATCAGTCTTCTCCTTGTCTGAGCTGAAAGTTTAGAGGGATGGCCAGGTCTTGGTAGATTTGCAGTGGTCTGATACTCCTTCCATTTCAAAATGATCGCTTGCACAGTGCTCCTTGGGATGTTTAAAGCTTGGGAAATCTTTTTGTATCCAAATCCGGCTTTAAACTTCTCCACAACAGTATTACAGACCTGCCTGGTGTGTTCCTTGGTCTTCATGATGCTCTCTGCGCTTTCAACAGAACCCTGAGACTATCACAGAGCAGGTGCATTTATACAGAGACTTGATTACACACAGGTGGATTCTATTTATCACCATCAGTCATTTAGGACAACATTGGATCATTCAGAGATCCTCGCTGAACTTCTGGAGTGAGTCTGCTGCACTGAAAGTAAAGAGGCCGAATAATTTTGCACGCCCCACTTTTCTTTTTTTATTAGTTAAAAAGCTTCAAAAATCCAATAGATTTCGTTCCACTTCACAATTGTGTCCCACTTGTTGGTGATTCTTCACAAAAAATTAAAATTTTATATCTTTATGTTTGAAGCCTGAAATGTGGCAAAAGGTTGAAAAGTTCAAGGGGGCCGAATACTTTCGCAAGGCACTGTATATAGCCACAGTTTGCACTGCATTCTTTGTCTTACATTTGTCTTTCTTTGCCGTTGTCCCTGTTGCTGTGTTTATGATCTTTGGTTTATGTTCATTCTTAGCCTTAATGTTTTGCTGCTGATTCATAGTTCACTTGCATCCGCCTCCACCTTGGAATCGCGACATAGTTCATGTTATAGCCGGAACTACTTTTTTTTTTCTTTGGTGCACACATAAAAACAAACAAAAATGTTCCACAATTGCAAATTAGAATTAACAGGCAGAAAAGACAAGACAAGATGATGAACTCGAAGAAATGAAACAGATGGAATGCAAAGAACATTGTTTATGAGGGAACAGATGAAGGCCCTGAGTGGCCTCACAGTGTGGTGCTCAGCAAGCGGCAAACTGACAGATGCACTATGCTCTCAATTCAATGCCTGCTAGCCCAGCCAAATTGTGAAAAACATGGCAGTGTTCACAAGACAAGTAGCCTAAGGATAAGAGACAGTTCACTGTTTACAGCTGTATATGATTTCCTTCAACCAAATTCTCTGGGCTCTGTTTGCATGTTCCCTGCTGAGTACAAATGGATATAGAAATTGTAAATAATTTACCGACTGTCCTGGTAAACATGAGTTGCAGATGCTCCTCCATCTTATGTAAGCTTTAAAAGTACATCTGTTTACTTGAAAGGTGCCAAATCAGCCTGATAAAAATAGCAATCAATATGGCCCATGTTACATGGCACAAACAAGCACAAAGTACTCAATTATTTAAAGCAGTAAGTACTTAATTATTTAATGCAGAAAAGTGTATGTGCTTATTTGAAGAGAATATGCACTGTTTGACCTAGATTCAACTACCACTTGAACAAGATAACGTCACTGTAGCAAACTGAATGAGGAAACAGGAAGTCTGTCCAGATCATAATTGCTAGGCCGATATCATAACTACTATAATGTGCTAGCATTTTGTACTCTATCTAAATATCACTAATAAATGCTTGAGGCAATAATTGGCCTCTTTATGATTATAATGACGAACTGGTGGTTCAACAGTTAAAGTTCGGATCTGAGGGTTAAATTCAAGTTCCCAGAACTGCCAAATAGCTACTGTTGGCTCTTCAAGCAAGGCAAGACTCTTACCTTGGATATAAGTTTCTGCCAATACATTAACAACTGGTATAAAAAAAAAAAGTTTAAAGAGGCCAACCTCTGAGAACAATTGGGTCCCTCCCATCCCTACGTAGAGACTCCAGAACTATATGCAAAGGTTGAGATGATGACAGTCGAGTTGGGTCCAGTGTCCTCTCATCATAAATGATGATCTCTTTTGAAAAAATGCCCCTAAAGGAGTCTTTGCTCTGGTGGGAGGAAATGAGATCCAGCACAGTGATCTTGCCCTGCTGCAGGCGCCGGCGGCTGATCTTGTCTGAGCAGTTAATATGCACAGCGCCTCGGATATGGCTCTTGCTGTAGTCCATAAAGGGCCTACAGTCTATTATTATTGGCAGAGGCCCCACTGGATGACCTGTGGGGCAATATGTCATCTTCTGAGCCAGCTCAATTGGGTGGATGATGCGCACACCACCTCTAGGTGTGCTGGATATGAGACTGGGTGCACTGACGGTTTCACTCTGGCCCACCATTGGCCTGGAGAAACCTCCGTGCGCAGCATAGTTGATGCCGGAGTTCAAGTCGGGGCTACTTGTACTGACCTGGCTCAGTGTTTGGGTCAGGGTCTGGGTTTGGCTGTCTTTCTCGTAAGTGCTCACCATGCAACAGCTGGCACTGTTGCATCCACACGTCAGGGAACGAGTGGAACTGCTGGATGAGGGCATATAAGTGAGGTTGGTCACCTGGATCTCCACCACAATGGCGCCCACGGTGGCTTCCAGGTAGGTTGTGTCCAGATAAAATTGGAGCGGCACCACAAATCTGTCATCGAGGGAGGATGGAGGCATGGGTAAACCACAGAGCAAGGCTGGCAGACAACAAAGAACCCAGCTGACCACTCTGGGGTGGGGGAAAAAGTGAGAAATGACAATTATTTAAAAGATTGCATGTCTAAACTAATTACATTTACATTTATTCACTTGGCAAACGCTTTTATCCAAAGCGACTTACAAATAATTAACTAATATAGTAAATAAGGAATAATTGACAACAGGCCATTCAATTATTAGAAAATAATGCACACCCCGAGGTGGTAATGCGGAGTGGCCGTTATACCTCTGGTGTGTGTTATTATATAATAATTCAATGGACTGGAGTCAATTATTCTGCTTATACCAAAGTTACCACACCTCAAGACCTTGTTCAGATGTTTTATTTCAAGATATTTGTCAGGTTTTTGTCCATAAAATGCTCTTGTGTGTGGAACTCATTTATAACGCATCCCAACTCAAGCCTTCGTTTGATAATTCCAATACTTTATTTTTGAGCTAGGAACGGAAGCTTGAGCCATTGATATGCAGTTATTGGAAAGAGAGAGAGAGAGAGAGAGAGAGAGAGAGAAAGAGAGCAAGGGAGATAGAGAGTTCATAAATAAATATCAATAAGCCTACTTGTTCACAGGGTTTTTAATTTATTATTACTGCTGAAAATACAAGGAATAAATATATAAATAAATACTGATACTTGTTCACCGGCTTATCACATGTGCTCTCTCTCTCTCTCTCTCTCTCTCTCTCTCTCTCTCTAATAACTGCATATCAATGTTTCAAGCCTCTGGTTCGCCTCATGGCCGAATTACCACCTCGGCTTCACATTATTTTTCTAATAACTCAAAGGCCCGTCGTCAATTATTCCTTACATATTTCTGTAAAATCTTAGTTTTGTTTGTTGTTAAATCTGGCGAACTTGGCGAAGTGATATGGAACTGTAATTCAGTCAATACCTGACTGGAACAACTTTTGCTGTGCATTTACTAAAAAATAATTGCACACATCAAAACGTCTGTCAGCCAATCAGAATTGAGAATTCAACTGCGCTGTGGTATAAAAAGAAATAACTATTGAGGTCTGAATTTATAACATAATCTACTGAAGCTTAATAAATTAAATCAATAACCTATAAACAGGAAAATGTCAAATAAGACAATGCAGTTAGGTCTATAATCACTTATCTGAGAACACATTCACACTGGCTACATCTCCACTATAGTTCAATCTTAAGTCTAGGTGAATTCCTTGTGCTCGGATATATACACTCACTGGCCACTTTAATAGGAACACAAGTACCTCTGATCATTCATGCAGTTATCCAATTAGCCAATCATTTAGCAGCAGCACGATGCATGAAATCATGCAGATACAGGTCAAGAGCTTCAGATAATGTTCACATTAAACATTATAATGGGGGACAATGTGATATCTGTGACTTTGGAAAAACATCACATGAATCATCAACTATCCAATATGCGTGAGCCTGTGCCCAATCTAGACTCAGATCCTTGTTCTTGGCTGACAGTAGCGGCACATGACGTGGTCTTCTGCTGTTGTAGCCCGGCCACCTCAAGGCTCCATATGTCATGCTTTCTGTGATGTTTTTCACTTCACCACTCATGGGTGGACTTTGACATTTGAGCCTAGGGGGAAGGGGTCAGGGTAATCGGACAAAAACTTCATAGTGTTATTCATTTAATTTCCAGTCATAGCACATCATAGTAACAAGACAATATGTTTTATTGTCTAGACCAGGGGCTCCCAAACTTTTCCAGGACAAGGCCCCCCAAATGGCATTAACATTTGACCCAGGCCCCCCTTTTTGCAAGATGTCTTTAAAACACATTAAAAATACAGACTTCTGAATATATCTCCATTTTTTTTAAATTAATAATTACATCTTACATCTTTACATTACATTACATAAAGAGAAAACATACTAGCTACTATTTTTCACACCAAATTGTTGAGGCCCCCTGGGCGCTCCCTGCCGTCCCCCACTTTGAAAACCATTGGTCTAGACAATGCGAGAATAAATACCACAAATTCTCATAAAATATCTAGAATAATTGGAAGTAGAGATGCATACACAACGTATGTAGGTTAACTAACGTAATTAATTCAAATCTGGTCATAATAATAATAGTTCAGTTCTACTCAAAAAATACACAAGGCACAGTACACACAAAGAGAGAGAGAGAGAGAGAGAGAGAGAGAGAGAGAGAGAGAGAGAGAGAGAGAGAGAGAGAGAGAGAGAGAGAGAGAGAGAGAGAAGAGAGAGAGAGAGAGAGAGAAGAGAGAGAGAGAGAAAGAGAGAGAGAGAGAGAGAGAGAAAGAGAGAGAGAGAGAGAGAGAGAGAGAGAAAAGAGAGAGAGAGACAGAAAGAGAGAGAGAGAGAGAGAGAGAGAGAGAGAGAGAAAGAGAGAGAGAGAGAGAAATAAAGGTGTAATGTTCATAATTTTGTACATATCTATACCAGCTGGAGTTCATCTATAATTGGTGGAATTAATTGCTTCAATACATTCACAGAAGAATAAGACAGAAAAAAAGAACAATGTCCTTTCCTGTCAACTCAATACAGTCTTCTCTAACTTTTCTCATCAACAAGGCATTACCAACTATCAGTCTATGCAGGATTTCACAGTTGTTTATGATCGTTGCAGCCAAACATGCTTGATTTTGCTGCGGCTTTTTTCAAAGTTTGCGACGCTACTTATGAAATTTCTTGTGCTTTTGAAAATACTCCAATTGGTGAAATCTCAATCGCACGAAATTGTTTTGCACGGTCTTTCACAATGATGTTTGTGTGTAAATGAGAAGTTTTAGCTGTACTCATGCTCGATGCACGTGAATCGAACAGGGTTTCGCCTGACTGTGCATTGTGATGACGTCACATGACGTGTCTTGGGCCAAACCTGTGGAAAATCTGCGGTAATTTTGAAAAATCAAATACTGTGGACGTGTTTTTGCTTAATTCCAGTAAAAAAAATTATAAATCCAGTGAAACCCTGTAGGGACTGACCTATATAACCTGTATTTCACCATAGAACTGCTGCTCATTGGATGTTTTCTGTTTTCCGCACCACGCTTTGTCAACTCGTGAGACGTGTTGTGCGTGAAAATCCCAGGACATTAGCAGCTTCTGAAATACTCTGGAACCGACTGGCACCAACATCCATGCCACGTAGAAAGCTCACACTTTCCCCTATTCTTCAGGGGAAACATACAGAGCCTTGCGATGGATGTTCTACAACAGCAGAAAACCACATCACGTGCTGCTCCTGTCAGCCAAGAACAGAGATCTGAGCCTTGACCAGGCAAACTGGCCAGTGAAAGAGTTCCCAAAAGCCAATGAGATCACATTATATGATGTGAACATTACCAGAAGCTCTGGACCTGTATCTGTATGATTTTATGCATTCACACTGCTGCCACATGACTGACTGGTTACATCACTGCATGAATGATTCCTAATAAAGTGGCCGGTGAGGGTATATCCTTGTTTTCATGAACAGCTCAGGCTGCGGACCTGCTTATAAATAGCCCTCTCTGAAACTCGGCATGAGGACGTGCTGAGAATATGATATACAGACACGTCCTGCAACCGACCTCACACACACACACACACACACACACACACACTTCTGATAGATCATGATGCACAGTTTACAGGGTTTTCCACACACCACACTTTCCAGTTCTGAAAGCTCCAACATGAACAACACGCAAGCGGGACACAGTCACCACGCGACTCACCTTCTGGCGTGTTTTATGGAGATTAAAGGGTCCTTGCTGATATTGGAAAGGCGTTTGCGAAGCTTCAGATCATCCCGAGAGCTCGAGCAGCGTTCCTTCAGAGCATGTTCACTTTCTGCTTGGCTCCCTGATGGTACAGATTACAGAGTCTCACTTCAGAGTGGCACCGGATCGAGCCAATAGATTTCCTCATTGATCCGGTAATCATAGTTCTACTGGCTATGTAGCAAACCAGCCCAGGAATAAAAAATAGAAAGAAAAAAAAAAGAAACAAGGAGAAGGAGGAGGAGGAGATGGAGAAGGAGGAGGCTGGACGAATGTAAAGTCAGCTTTCAGAGGCCTGATCAGAGAGCAGTGCTTACTCAGCGTCCCGAGTAATGACAGGGATGCATTCTCACTGACACACACACACACACACACACACACACACACACACACACACACACACACACACACATATATATATATATAGATATATATATATATATATACTGCAGGTACAGTTGAGGTCCTGTGTGTGTGTGTGTATATATATATATATATATATATATATATATATATATATATATATATATATAGAGAGAGAGAGAGAGAGAGAGAGAGAGAGAGAGAGAGAGAGAGAGAGAGAGAGTGTACATAAGTTTGCATACGCTGCGCAGAATCTGCAAAATGTTCATAAGTTTAAAAAAAATCTAAATAAACCAATAAAAAGAAGAAGAGGTATCATAAAAATTGCATCTTGTTTTTTGTTTTGTTTATTAATTTATTTATTTTTATATTACCTCGAGGAAGCTATTTCACATAACAGATGTGCCCACAAGACACAATAATAACTGGATTTATACAAATGAACCAGTTCAGAAGTTTACTTATGCTTGATTATTAATAGTGAGTGTCGTAACCCGAGCACTTTCGACTCACACCTCCAGGGTCCGGGGTTCGATTCCCATCGTGGTCCTGTGTGTGGAGTTTGCATGTTCTCCCCGTGCTGCAGGGGTTTCCTCCGGGTACTCTGGTTTCCTCCCCCAGTCCAAAGACATGCATGGTAGGCTGATTGGTGTGTCTAAAGTGTCTGTAGTGTATGAATGGGTGTGTGAGTGTGTATGTGATTGTGCCCTGCGATGGACTGGCACCCTGTCTAGGGTGTACCCCGCCTCGTGCCCGATGCTCCCTGGGATAGGCTCCAGGTTCACTGTGACCCTGAAAAGGATAAGCGGTATAGAAGATAGATGGATGTTGTTACCTGGATGTTCAACGACTGTGTTTATGTTTTGTGATAGTATTGTTGTTTTTTTTTGCAGCAACTAAATGGCTATGTAAGGCCATGAATCTCTGTAGCATTTCTACGAATATTGCCAGCTTTTACATTGCTGAACCAAATAAAAGTATGATAATCAGTTCCTACATATTATTAGCATTAGTTGAACTTTTTATGTTTGACATAAATTCTTCTAAATTCTTATAAAAAAAAAATTTAGTTGGTCTGCTGAATTTTTTTTTAACAAACAACTATTTGACCAAACTATCTAATACTCAAGCCCTCCATAAAATGGTTTGTGAGTGTCTGAGAGCAAAGAAAACACTAGTTACAGATGTGGTTTTATAAACACCAGATAACCACCGGGGGCAGTGTCTGGATATCCACAGTGTGTGTACAAATGTATGCCAAGACCTTCAATAAAATTAAAGTTTCAAGTAATATAGTATTTATAGTATTCAAGTGTGGTATTTGTTATAAATACCTGAATCATTTTATTTCTGCCCTTGGAACCTACTCATCGAGCACCTATCAGGTCGGTGGCTGATCCCGACAATGAGGAACCTGTTTTGTTCGTAGAACCAGTTTTGTCCATAATTAGTACACTATTTCATTCATTCTAAAGTTAAGGTAGTGTCTAACACCTGGATGACCCTGCCACAAGGTCATGAGGAACTGACCTACCTGTGGCTGAGTGGAAATGTGTTTGCCGATGATCATTCCTCTCACACCACCTATTGAACTCGTAGGGTCTTGAGAAAATACATGGTGATGACACATCACAGCATAATGTATACTGAGATAAATAATAAATGATCAATGCTCATTACCTGATACTTTGTGCAAGAATGTAAGAAAACAGACTATTTTCACTTCTACCTTTTCTATTGATTTTTTTTTATGTCATTTCTGAAAGAAGGGTTGTTCCTGACCTGAAGGAGCATCCAACAACCAAAAAACATGGTCCTAATTCTTTATTTGGACATCCATCCATCAACTGTATATGTTCTAGGATGTAAATAAAGGATAACAATAAAAGCGATCACTTTCCCTTCTCACATTATTGATGTCATTACAGGTGTGACCACCTAAATGATGAGCTGAGAGGATTGTCTAGACAGATATCTTTCTGAATGATAATTACAGTCACGTTCCACTTTGTTCAGGGACGGTTCTTGACTGCTGCTCCCATGCTATACTTGACTGAATGTCACTTCAGGTTGTATTGTCCACATATTACTGAGCCCAAGATGAATCGTCCCTAAGATAATTAAGATGTTCTGGGAGATGAACTTGTTATAACACCTACATTGGAATGGAATCTGCTTAGAGGCGATCTGCAATTTCTTACAATGTAGACACCATACTAATGGCTTTTATTATCATTGATAATATGTAATAACTAGAGAAGTGTTTCTTATTAAGCCTATGTAAAGTAAAAGATAAAGTGTATAATAGTGATTTTGGGGTCAGTTTCCAAACAGGTCAGCTAGATAGTTAATTACACTCCATCCAACCCATGCAAACACAAGGAGAAAGCAAAAGTCCACACAGACAAAAACAAAAGCCCGATAGATATATCTTCAAAACTTTTTCCTCACAGACTTGTTTTGATAGCTCCTTGGTCTTCATAATGCTGTTTTCTTTGCATCTGTTCTCTGATGTGCTTTTTCAATTTATTTATTTGACAAATTTGCAAAGATTTCACATTCACTTTCATATTGTCATTATGAGGTATAGTTTGTAGAATGTTGAGGAAAATAATGAATTTAATCCATTTTGGAATAAGGCTGTAACATAAAATGGAAAAAGTGAAGCGCTGTGAATACTTTACAGGATGCACTGTGTATGTGTGTGTGTGTGTGTGTGTGTGTGTGTGTGTGTGTGTATATATATATATATATATATTACTTTCAGGTGCACCCAGAGGAATTGAATTTAACTCTGTGAAGGAGGTGCTGCTATCACTGAAATCTGTAAAGGCCTTGCACAGTCTGCGTTTGTGGGCTTTAACTGTTGGACAGACCCTGATTTCTGTCCATGTGGCCATTGGTAAGACACCAGTACTTCACTTGCACAGATATATTTGACTAAAACTCATTCAAATGCTGTAAACAAGACAACTTAAAATGCTGTAATCTCATTTTCCAAGTGTATATCTACTTTTATAAACTGAATTGAGCTTTCCTTTCATTTTATTAGTACTTTTAGCTTCAATATTATGAACAGTACAAAGTGTGGAGCTTCATGCCTGCTAGAATAAAATACCATTTGTGTTTAATCAGAGGAAAATGCAGATCCTCAGAATGTCCTAAAGGAAGCTACAGAGCTCCTGCAGACCAAGTTTGGCTTCTACAGCACCACCATCCAGGTTGAGCCCTACAGTGAGGACATGGCCTACTGCACCATGTGCCAGGATCCCATGGACTAACCAAGACAATCCGGTGAGGAAAGCTGTCCTGCGGAAGTGGCCTGTCTAAAACATGTGTACATTGTTTTTGACCTTGTTGAGGCTCCGTATTCAGAAATGCTGCTGGTGCATTAGCAGGCACTTTTTTTTTTACATCAGTATTCTTTATTATACATAGATGCAGAGATCCTCATGTTTCCTCTGTTTTACTAAAGTTTTCCTAAAAACATAAGCTTAGTCGGCTTCCCATAAGCTGTGCACAATGTCAATATTCTGGAGTACTGAATTTCTTTTTACTCAATAGTACTTTCCAGATGCACTGTGTGTGTGTGTGTATATATGTATGTATATGTATATATGTATACATACAGTGCAAGAAGAAAGCCATTTCTCAACGTTTGGTGTGTCTCCCAGGTGGCTTGTGGCAAACTTTAGACGAGACTTTTTATGGATATCTTTGAGAAATGGCTTTCTTCTTGCCACTCTTCCATAAAGGCCAGATTTGTGCAGTGTACGACTGATTGTTGTCCTATGGACAGACTCTCCCACCTCAGCTGTAGTTCTCTGCAGTTCATCCAGAGTGATCATGGGCCTCTTGGCTGCATCTCTGATCAGTCTTCTCCTTGTCTGAGCTGAAAGTTTAGAGGGACGGCCAGGTCTTGGTAGATTTGCAGTGGTCTGATACTCCTTCCATTTCAAAATGATCGCTTGCACAGTGCTCCTTGGGATGTTTAAAGCTTGGGAAATCTTTTTGTATCCAAATCCGGCTTTAAACTTCTCCACAACAGTATTACGGACCTGCCTGGTGTGTTCTTTGGGCTTCATGATGCTCTGCGCGCTTCAACAGAACCCTGAGACTATCACAGAGCAGGTGCATTTATACAGAGACTTGATTACACACAGGTGGATTCTATTTATCACCATCAGTCATTTAGGACAACATTGGATCATTCAGAGATCCTCACTGAACTTCTGGAGTGAGTTTGCTGCACTGAAAGTAAAGGAGCCGAATAATTTTGCACGCACCACTTTTCAGTTTTTTATTTGCTAAAAAAGTTTAAAATATCCAATAGATTTCGTTCCACTTCACAATTGTGTCCCACTTGTTGGTGATTCTTCACAAAAAATTAAAATTTTATATCTTTATGTTTGAAGCCTGAAATGTGGCAAAAGGTTGAAAAGTTCAAGGGGGCCGAATACTTTCGCAAGGCACTGTACATACATACATACACACACACACATTTTTGTGCTTCTTAAAGATTAAAAAAGGTTTGGTTAAACAAAAGCAGCAACAAGTAATTGACTAAGATGGTACAAATGGAAATGGAAAGAAACCAGGGCCGTTTTAAAATCATAACGGTAGAATTTGTGCAACTTTATAAAAGAGAACATGCCAGTGATGTAGACAGTGCAGTGCGATATGATCAGTGTTTCTTTTCAACAGGTTGTGACTCTCTGAAGCTGGTAACAGACCTGCTCCTCACCAGAAGAAATGGCATGACCTGTTTAAGAGGGTATGTACAGGCAAACATTCATAGGAAAACAGCCATAAATTGTAATCTAATAGGTTGGTTGTCAACTGACACAGTGTTATTTTAATGTTACAGATAGATAAATGTCAAGCAAGATATAAGAGCCACATCACATCCACGCCCCCCAGACCTACCGGAGAGGGCCTGACCAACGCGGGCACACCCGCTATATTTTGTATGTAAATATAGTGTTCAAATAGTTGTAGTTTTTGTTTTGAGTACAGCCTTATATTCTCATACCATAATACTTGTAAAAAAAATATAATAATAATAATAATAAAAAATACAGAATTCATAACAGTAGATACATGGAGAAATGTCATATCACGTATTGAATTAAATCGCCAATACCATTATCAAACTACACAGAAGTGAACTGTGGCGATGAATCATTTTCTAATTTTAACAGCAGCAAATGTTTCTGTAGTCAATCAGTTGTCATATCAAAATCTCTCGAACCTTTTTTCTGAGAATATATACAGATGCATAGGAAGCAATCGTTTCTCTTTAATTCTCATTTCTTTTCTTATTTCTTTCTTTTCCTCACTTTTTCACAAATTTTTCCTCGCTTTCCCTTCACTTCCAAAATATCATGTTCTTTGCTTTCTTCCCTTGTCGAGCCATCATTTTCTTCTGATTGTCATAGTACTTCATACTGTAGCGTGACTCTGAAATGAGAAAC
Source organism: Ameiurus melas (assembly GCA_012411365.1). Classification (NCBI taxonomy): domain Eukaryota; kingdom Metazoa; phylum Chordata; class Actinopteri; order Siluriformes; family Ictaluridae; genus Ameiurus; species Ameiurus melas. Next base: position 13,107,759 of record CM022753.1, on the reverse strand, counting down.
AGTACGTTATGATAAGATGTATACAGTGTAATCTAGAACTATTGGAACCCTTCATGAATTTATATATATATATATATATATTATATATATATATAAAAACCAAAAAAAAAAAAAAACAGTAACATCCAATAAGTAATACATTGAATATACATGGACACTTTCAGTTTATTAAAAACATGTTTGGGTGGGGAGTTTCCCTGATCTCCCCTCACTTTAGTACTGGTCAACAGTTCCCACCCACTCCCACCAATTCCCAACCACCAGTTAGGTCTCCCCATCATACAACAGCTACCAACCTGGGAGAGCCATCTCGTCCTCTGAGACATGTAAATCCACCCAAGGATTTTATTTTTTTGGCGAAAACAAGGATTAACGTATTGAAATGCTCACTGATGGAAACGCAAATGAATTGATAACATTTTAAAAGTGTTGACAATAATATATATATTTTTTCATTTTACTTTAGTGCACATTTCGATACTTCAAATGTTGCGTTTCAAAACAGTTTTTGTTGAGAAAAACGTCATTCATGCAAAAACAGTGCGTCACATGACAATTTATCTGTCTGTCAGGGGAAGAATAAGGGATGTGCTTGTCCACTGCATCCGGCGCACTGCAAACCTGTGGCACAAGATCCGCCAAGGAAACATGGTATGAAATTTTATTGGCTTCCGCTACATTTGGCAGCTCGATAGAAAGCCGCATTAAATTTTTTTTTAGATCGCTGTGCACACAGAATTTGTCGATTGACAGTCGTTTTACTAACGCTGAAAATTTCCCCCACTACTCTATACTTGGCCATCCGTATTCAGGTTAGAACCGGTTGTCGGTGGTAACCTGCAATGTGCGCAACATCAGGACCATTTAGTTGGCACAGCATCTCAAACGTGGGCCGTGATTTTCTAAAACATTGCAGCCTGAGACTTTTCCACCACTACCTCCCTGACCCATGGGCTTCATCACTTAAGGACAGGTACTTGGAGCCCTATCAGACGAGCAACTGCTCCCTTTAGACGTCGTCTTCTAGTATTTCTTACAACTGGAATCATGTGTGAAATTAAAGTGACAGTAAGCTGGCCAATTTCATTTACTTGTCTCAATCCTCTTCATTTTAAATTTCGCAAACTTTTTTTTTACGCATTTTGACTTTGACGATAACAGAAAAGTGGATAGAAACTTGTCTACTTTCACAGAAAAGCACTTCCCACGCAAGCATGAGCTCACAGAGACAGTATGCCATCCCTCCCATGGCCAATTTTGCTCTCTTGGACAGTCACGGATGTTCGTCGCCTTGCCAGGATTTGAACTAAGGATCTCTGGTAGATACGGTGAATGCTTTTCTTTTACACCATTCAAGAGTCCACAAATAGCCATTTTAAGTAACGCAACACCTGTCCGGACAAGAATAACAGCACTTTGTCTATTCCATTAATGTCGAACTTGCTTAGAAACAGTTGTAGAGAGATATCAATCCACTCCTACATGCATAACATTTTAAGCCTTTATATTTTGTGTATTTCAAATACAGTGAAACTCCACAAAGACAAGAACCCGAGTTCAGAGAAGTTGGTGAGGGTGTTTATGGTGAAGGTGTTTATGTACTCGAATGCTCCCAGGCCACCCTTGGTGAACAGATCAGACAATCGCTATCCTAATATGAGGAGTGATGGTCAGGTGCGATGGCAGTTGGGTGGCAGGGATGCGATGGACAGTCTTAAACTAGACCCTTTGAATGGAAAAGGGCAATATGACATTCTGCCTTCCCAAAGCCAAAGTTAGCATGAATGCTCTGGATCAGGGATGGTCTGTTTACTTCTCTGCGTTTCCCACAAGAGACAGGCCTCAGGTGATTGTGGAGATACTCACAAGTCCCCAAGTTTTTCCCCAGTAGACAAGAGTTGCCTCTATAAGATTTCGAGTCTCAGGGTTAGACTGAAGTGGATCAAGAGGGTACCTCCTACTGACTTCATAGTGCCCCTGGGGGATTTCACAGCTCATGTTGGGAATGGTTGGAAAATTTGGAGTAATAACTTGCTGGTCAGGTCCTTGTATAGCTGTAACCCGCTAGACCGAGACCCAGAGGCAGACCTGGAGAGATTACATCTCATAATTGGCTTGGAAATGACTTGGGATTTCCAAGGAGTTGGAATCTGTGGCTGGTGACAAGGAAGACTGGATTGACTTTCTCGGCCTGTTGCCACTGTGACCACCACCAGGAAAAGTGAAAGAAAAAGGGATGAACCTATAGATAATACAAGCCAGATACTCTAATACAGCACCACTGAAGTCAACATTTATAGCTTATTTGTTGTTCCTCTAATGAGAACAATTAAAAAAAAAAAAACAACAAAAACACACACAAATGAATAAAAGAACAGTGATCACACTTACTATATAGGCCCACACGGAGCAGTACTTTCACTTTGACACTCATTAGTGCCTCAGAGTCCATCCTGCTATGGAGGGTTTTAAAATGCATTTTCAACCAGAGGTCTTTTCTTTGTTCCCACTCTTCTTTGATAAGTTTCTTAAAGTTTCTAAGGAAACAGAAGAAGAATATATCAGTCAGAACGTGCCAGGCTGCTACTGAAACAAAGTGTTATGGAAAACACCGCAACCAAGAGGACACACATATGTAGGACATATACAAATGAAATAGACAAATCAAAATGGTTAGGGTTACAAAGCCATGTTGTATCAGCAATCACTTGGGAAAAAAAAGTAACATGTATGATTTGATCCGAGTGCACACAATTTTTTTTATTAGCCTCAGCTTAAACAACCCTCACTTTCGCCCTCTGCGTTGCTACCTTGCTTGTTTATTTAATAGGACCCTACAATAGAGTGCAGCAAAAATGACAAATTACCTATTTTTGTAGGCCAACCCGGAAGTTAGTTTTGCAAGAAATTTGGGAATGTTGCAGAAAACAATCTCTGTGACCAACAAAAGTTTATGATTCTTGCACATTTTGTTTTGACTTATGAATTTTGAAGCCTAAACACAATCGCCACAAGTAAGAAGCTAAAGTTAGGCTAGAAACGAACTACAGCATGGTCACCACCACTAAGCTTTATTACTATAAAGCTTAGTGGTAGTGACCATGCTGTAGTTCGACCATGCTGTAGTTCGTTTGTAACCCTCAACAATTTGAAGAAAAAAAGAAAAAAAAAACACCACTACAATTGGAAAATACTATAAATTGATAACTCTACAAGTTGGAAAGTTTGAGTTGGAATAGCTTGCAAGAGCGCAAGTACACACACAACGAGGCTGTATTAGAGGAGTTCTCCTGTTTGGCGTGATGACGTTTAATGTCCCGGACAACCTCCATAGTCCCATTCAGCCACTTGTCATCAACCGTCTTTTCCAAGACATGTAAAAACCTCGACAAAATCATGAGTGGGGTATTACTAGAGTATCTTATGTCATAGAATAAAACTTGAAAATACATTGGCCTTCTTTCAGCCATTTAAACCAAATACTCATTAAAAAAAAAAAAAAACACTGACTTCGGGACGACGGAACCTGAAGCGCTAAAGTGCTAAATCATTTCCAGGCTTTAGGACTCATTTTTACAGCGCTCTATTAATGCAAATAAATGACAACAAAATAAACTTAGCAGTCTGGAGAAGTAGGGTGTTTATTGAAATTATTATTTTTTTGAATCTAAATCATAAATGGTGGGGTGTGTGTGTGTATGTGTGTATATATGTGTGTGTGTGTGTGTGTGTAACCCTCATAATTTGAGCTTTTAAAAGAAAATGATGACTTAAGAGAATATTTTTGTTAGAAAAAAATAAGTAGATTTCCAGTTGTGTGAGTAGAAAAAAAAAATCCATAATTTAAGACCAATAGACCAATCATTCAATTATGAAGAACGCGGTTGTATAAATGCATATAAAATTCTAGCACGCCAGATTGACGCAACCGTGTCCTTTTATTTCTCCAAACACAACTTGCTATTCACAGTCCCAAACATTCCTCTTCTTTTGGTTTTCTCTCCACCAACTCAAAAATGAATGAGACACCCCACACTTAAATATGTAGGAAGTCATTCGCATTGACCATTATGGATATTTGTGGAGGTAACTGGGTGGGAGAAGAGGTTTTCTCACCTGCGCATATTTTCAACAGACTGTTTAAATATTAAGTGAATATTCATCAAATTTTGCAGAGCATTTTCCCTTACTTTCTTCTTTTGAAGTACTTTAGAATATGAAGCAGACAGGTCCATGCCTTCACATCAGTCTTCCAGCAGGCATGTTCCAAAAGATTCATAGCAACACTAAGAGCGTGCTGCTGATTTTTCTGTTGTCCTGGTAAAGGAGCAGAATAAAGACGTTTTATCATCAGTTATGCAATTAAAAACATGCGCATAATTGCTGCAGGAACAGCAATTAAAAAATAATAATTACATACACACACACACCTCACATTTTTGTAAATATTTGATGATATTTTTTCATGTGACAACACTGAAGAAATGACACTTTGCTACAATGTAAAGTTGAGTGTACAGCTTGTGTAACAGTGTAAATTTGCTGTCCCCTCAAAAAAACTCAACACACAGCCATTAATGTCTAAACCGCTGGCAACAAAAGTGAGTACACCCCTAAGTGAAAATGTCCACATTGGGCCCAAAGTGTCAATATTTTGTGTGGGCACCATTATTTTCCAGCGCTGTCTTAACCCTCTTGGGCATGGAGTTCACCAGAGCTTCACAGGTTGCCACTGGAGTCCTCTTCCACTCCTCCATGACGACATCACGGAGCTGGTGGATGTTAGAGACCTTGTGCTCCTCCACCTTCCGTTTGAGGATGTCCCACAGATTCTCAATAGGGTTTAGGTCTGGAGACATGTTTGGCCAGTCCATCACCTTCACCCTCAGCTTCTTTAGCAAGGTAGTGGTCATCTTGGAGGTGTGTTTGGGTCGTTATCATGCTGGAATATTGCATACTGATCATGGTCTGCTTCAGTATGTCACAGTACATGTTGGCATGCATGGTTCCCTCAATGAACTGTATCTCCCCAGTGCCGGCAGCACTCATGCAGCCCCAGACCATGACACTCCCACCACCATGCTTGACTGTAGGCAAGACACTTGTCTTTGTACTCCTCACCTGTTTGCCGCCAGCATACGCTCGACACCATCTGAACCAAATAAGTTTATCTTGGTCTCATCAGACCACAGGACATGGCTCCAGTAATCCCTGTCCTTAGTCTGCTTGTCTTCAGCAAACTGTGGGCTTTCTTGTGCATCATCTTTAGAAGAGACTTCCTTCTGGGACGACAGCCATGCAGACCAATTTGATACAGTGTGCGGCGTATGGTCTGAGCACTGACAGGCTGATCCATCACCCCTTCAACCTCTGCAGCAATGCTGGCAGCACTCATATGTCTATTTCCCAAATACAACCTCTGGATATGACGCTGAGCACGTGTATTCAACTTCTTTGGCCTACCATGGTGAGGCCTGTTCTGAGTGGAACCTGACCTGTTAAACCACTGTATGTTCTTGGCCACTGTGCTGCAGCTCAGTGTCAGGGTATTGGCAATCTTCTTATAGCCTAGGCCATCTTTATGTAGAGCAACAATTCTTTGCCATGAGGTGCCATGTTGACCTTCCAGTGAAGAGTATGAGGGAGTGTGAGTGAGATGACAAATTTAACACACCTGCTCCCCATTCACACCTGAGAGCTCATAACACTAACAAGTCACATGACACCGGGGAGGGAAAATGGCTAATTAGGCCCAATTTGTACATTTTCACTTAGGGGTGTACTCACTGTTGTTGCCAGCGGTTTAGATATTAATGGCTGTGTGTTGAGTTATTTTGAGGGGACAGTAAATTTACACTGTTACACAAGCCGTACACTCACTACTCTACATTGTAGCAAAGTGTCATTTCTCCAGTGTTGTCACATGAAAAGAAATCATCAAATATTTACAAAAATGTGAGGGGCGTACTCACTTGTGAGATACTGTATATCATATATAATATTAAAAGATGACAATTATTTTAATATTACCTGACTTAATCAACAGAGTGCAATAATCCAGCATCAGCTCATGGCTGGGAACCAATGAGTGCAGTACCTGAAACAATTTAAGATAAATATGGATCCGTATGAAATTTTTCGAAACCCTCCTTGGAAAAACATTCAGCAGTTTTATTTACAAGAGTCCCATCAATCACTTTTCACTTTCACATTAAGTCACAAGGACTGTTTTATCCAATCCAAACATTTTCAGGCAACTGTGTGAAACTGTGTGTTTTGGTTGCCAAAGCAACCTATTTTTTAAATACATGATCAAAGCAGATCATGATAAGTTTGTTTGGAAGTGCTTTAAAAATAAAGTTCAATTTCGCACCTTCTAACCACAGGGGGTGGGTGATGTTTAACACCTGGATATGCTCGTATTGATAATATACAGAGACCTCCAACATGAAATGGCTGACGTAGTATTTACTATAAAAACTCAACCTAGCATCACTTCGTCACTAGTGTCAGTTTTACTCGCCAATGCCTGAGCCAGGACCAGATGGTGCCATCCTGTGCAGCTTGTGACTTCAGCTGGCGCTAAAGTTTTCCTATTCTCTTATGCTGCAACAGACTGGCTGGAGTGTGTGCTGCCATTGCTCCACCACCAACTGGACATCCATTAAGCTGCCCATTCCATCTGTCCATAGGACAACAATCAGTCGTACACTGCACAAATCTGGCCTTTATGGAAGAGTGGCAAGAAGAAAGCCATTTCTCAAAGATATCCATAAAAAGTCTCGTCTAAAGTTTGCCACAAGCCACCTGGGAGACACACCAAACGTCGCACCAAACGTTGAGAAATGGCTCTGTAGTGTACGACTGATTGTTGTCCTATGGACAGACTCTCCCACCTCAGCTGTAGTTCTCTGCAGTTCATCCAGAGTGATCATGGGCCTCTTGGCTGCATCTCTGATCAGTCTTCTCCTTGTCTGAGCTGAAAGTTTAGAGGGACGGCCAGGTCTTGGTAGATTTGCAGTGGTCTGATACTCCTTCCATTTCAAAATGATCGCTTGCACAGTGCTCCTTGGGATGTTTAAAGCTTGGGAAATCTTTTTGTATCCAAATCCAGCTTTAAACTTCTCCACAACAGTATTACGGACCTGCCTGGTGTGTTCCTTGGTCTTCATGATGCTCTCTGCGCTTTCAACAGAACCCTGAGACTATCACAGAGCAGGTGCATTTATACAGAGACTTGATTACACACAGGTGGATTCTATTTATCACCATCAGTCATTTAGGACAACATTGGATCATTCAGAGATCCTCGCTGAACTTCTGGAGTGGGTTTGCTGCACTGAAAGTAAAGGGGCCGAACAATTTTGCACGCACCACTTTTCAGTTTTTTATTTGCTAAAAAAGTTTAAAATATCCAATAGATTTCGTTCCACTTCACAATTGTGTCCCACATGTTGGTGATTCTTCACAAAAAAATTTAAATTTTATATCTTTATGTTTGAAGCCTGAAATGTGGCAAAAGTTTGAAAAGTTCAAGGGGGTCGAATACTTTCGCAAGGCACTGTATAACACATTAAGTGTTTATGCTACAATAAAGGTTTATGGTCACTTTACTGTAACTAAGTAACCAAGTAGAGCGGTTGGAAGTATGTTTTTGGGTTTTTCCATCACAGCTCACACAGTGTTTCTTTACAGTTGATGAACTGCTGTTGTTTTCCTTGGTCAACTGGTTTGAGGTCTGGTCGTTAGAAGACCAGTGGTTTCATTCTTTTTTAGGACATTCCAAATTGTTGTATTGGCTATACCCAATGCTCGTCTAACGCCTCTGATTTATTTTCCCATCTTTTCTCGGTTTCAAAATGGCTTCCTTTTCTCCCATAGACAGCTCTCTGGTCTTCATGTTGGTTTATCCTTGTTAACAACAAATACAGTCTTCACAGGTGATAACCAGGGCTCAAACCAAGAGCAGCCGTTCAGAGTTATTAATTGTTTAAAACAATCAATCCAACAGGGCACACCTGGGCAACAAGAAAAACCTGTTCCAATATTTCTGATCACTTGAAAAATGGCTGGGTTCAAACTAAAGTTTCCATGTTCGAAGTTGTTTAATACATTGTTGACACAGAGCATACAGACCCAAGAGGTCTATAGCATAATAAAAATTTAAAAATCCATAAAAATAAAAACAAATAAATAATAATAAAAATAAATACATAAAAAAACAGCATGGTTTCATAAAACTGATTTTCAGTACACTGTACCTTTAGAGTTTTAATAAGTTGTGCAGGTGAAGCTTTATGTCTCAGCTGATGCTCATACAAGTAAACGTGAGCATTGGGGTTTGATGGAAATTTATCGTTATAGGCATAATTTTGCAGTAACTTCAGAGCTTCTTCTTCGTCGTTGTAGAACTCGAGCATCTGTCAAGAAAATAAGCATAACAGTACGTATGTTATCAAAATTAGATGAACATAACATAGATTTTGAGTGAAATCAAAGCCAGCAATGTGTCAACTCACATCAACACAACCATATACAAAAGGGTCCCACACTCCTGGCTGTTTGATGATTTCCTGCAGAGTCACGGAGGCATGTCTGAAGTAGCAGTGCATCTCATGGTTATTTCCGCAATCATCTGATAAAATAGATAAAAGCACAGCGTTTATTAGGACTGGGGAGAGAACAACGGTAAAGCCACACAAAGAGCAGAGAAGAAATCGGCAACTTATAAAAGGACAAAGTGTGCAAAGGACAGGACATCTCTCAGTTCTCAGAATTTAAATCCCAAACAAACCACCAACCTATGATAATTCAGACATACTGGGGGGAAAAAAAGCCAAAAAAAACAAAAAAACCTTCATTTGAAAATACTAAATATGTAAACAGTCACGAAATGTACGCCCAACACTGCAATCAATGCCATAGTGCCTCAATTCCTGTTTTAGTCATTCAGTCTTCAGCCTGACAGCCACCTAAAATTTTTTAGGTGCTTTTATCTATATCTATATTTTAGTCTTAGGTCAAAGGCTAATGTGGCGACACCACCATGTTCTGTAATGGCTAAATATGTGCTATTCTGGCACGTCATGATCTGCAAATGTCCTTACGCTAGGCCAGCCATCCACACGGGTTACTACTGACTGCAGAATTTTGGATTTGCTCTAGGCACTAATAACAACTTCCTTTTAGCTTTAGGAATTGATGGGATTTAGGGTTTTCAGAAGTCATACCAAATTCCTACTTTACATAGACAACTAGTGGAGCATTAAAATAAACAAACAAACAAACAAACAAATTGTAAACTCAGATTGATAGAAAGCCTGGTTTATCAACTTTTCCAAATCAGACTCCACTGGTCTTTAAGTGATGAATTGAAATTCTTTTCTTTAATTTCATTGATTATAATAAGCCTAAATTTGGTCCACCATAATTCATCCATCCATTTATTCCTTGATTAATCTTTAATAAAATCGCTTTACCCTGGTCAGGGTCATGGTGGAAATACACTCTGGATGTGAGAGTTCATAATATACGTAAACATTCACACTCATTCCCAACTAGGGGCAATTTAGCATCGCCAATCCTACAATCGGCATGTTTTAGTAGGGGAGAGGAAACCCAGAGAACCCGGACAAACCGATACAGACACTGGAAGAAAATGAGAAACTCCACACAGCCAGTAACCAGAGGTCTAGATCGAACCAGAAACCATGGAGCAGTGAGGCCGCAAGGCGAACCACAATATGCAGGGGTGTCAGACATACGGCCCGCGGGCCAAAACCGGCCCGCTAGGGGGTTCAATGTGGCCCGCAGGATGAATTTTGAAAGTGGAAAAAAAAATTATAATAAATAAATACATAAATAAACAAATACATAAATAGAAATATGCATAAAAGACACAAACTAGAAATTTTTCATAAGTTTCTATTCCTAAATTATCCACTACAGGTGCACTGTTTTAGTCAGAGTAGAAGCAGCAGCACAACACTGGGACTCACATGAAACATTGGGTTTTTTTTTTAAAGAAACTGGTAGGCTGTTATTGAAAGTACAAATTCCGAGTTTCACACATGACCCATGTGGACGTGCAACTGCATTTGTTTATTATTATTATTATTATTATTATTATTTAAAAAAAACCTTGAGCTCCTGACTGGCACGACCTTAAACTGTTTGTCCTGGTGAAATGGTGGTGGGTTACGGCAGCAGCCGGCTTTACAAATCTCGAATTTTATTTCATATGTAGGACTGGTGAGAGAACAGTTTTAGCTTTAGGAGGTCGATGTAACTTTAAAAGTAAATAAATAAAAAGTTCATGTTCACAAATGCAACTTTATTGTTCTTACTGGACTCTAATTGATATTTGGACCCAAAGGTTGCATATGTAAATAGAAAATAGAATTCAAATACAGGAATCCGTTGCCATTTTACTCATTACAGATTAATAACCTGCTTTAAGTGGAACAGTTGCTTCTCGTGGTATTTACAAGAGCTACATTGCAAGACAGCATACGGGCTGCAATACATCAGCACGCCTTAATGCGTTTCAAAACTGTATGAAAATCCCTGCTGCTAATTTTGACGGACACGTCGAACACCGGTTTACCCAGCAAGCAAGACCACTAAGAGTTGGACTATCCTCTGCAAATGTCTATAAATGTACTAATTTGTAGTAACAGATGAGAGAGATTCAGCAGAGAAATGAAGTGGAACCTTCCTACCTGCATCAGAGAAGGCCTGCCTCTTTGAAGACCAGAGCAAATAATCCAGAAAGCCACAGTACGCATGGATGAGCTTTAACTCCAGACCCTGACTTGCAGAATGCTTGCCATACCTCCAGCTCATTGCGGCCGATAGCTGCTGTTTGGCGTTTTGAATCTGGCCGTTCAACAGAAGGTGGAAAGTGTGTTCCAAACAGATCTTCGCAAAATAAGGAGAGCAGGAGTTTAATTTCAGACAGATAAAATGAATAAAAGCAGGAATGACAGAATAAACTTTATAAAGAATTTGACATCATCGCTTGAAATGCACTTAATAAATATTTACCATTTTAAAACAAATTACTTTCACCAATGGCATTTTTTTTCTTTGATTATCCAACATCCTTTTGTTTCAGTAAACTCCATGTGTTTGGATAGAGGAAATACTGTAAATCCACCATCATATTATTTGAACTGTAACAATTTTTTGGACTTTTGACACTAGTATATTTTATAAAGTATATTTTACAGCGAGGTATTACTTCAGCTTAAGTTGCTCTTTCAATTCAGGACTTTATCAGTACTAGAGAATTAGATTATTTCTTTTAAGCTTTTATTTACTTCATGTTACTTTTTAAAAAAAAAAAGATTGAGAGAGACAAAAATACACTACAGATTTAAAAATCAAACCTTAGCAAAATTTTTCACTCCAGTGTTTTTCATCCGTTCATAAAGAACATTAAAATGTTCCAGTTCTTTCTTCGGATGATGCTGGAGGACTTCAGTGCCGAGTCTCCAAAGAATCTGGGGGGGAGAGAACAAAACAAAATGAGAACATAAAGAAATATTTCCCATTCAACATCTCCAGAGAAATGTAAGCACGTCATGACCACACGTTCATCCAGATGACCTACTGGGTAGTGTTAGAGTTTTGTGAGGAATAAGAAGGTAAATAAGGGCATGAATAGAGATAAAAATCAGTCCCTCCAGGAAAAAAAGTCACTGCAGATTTCGGCCGAGACGCATCATGTGACATCATCACAACGTGCATTCAGCTGAAGCAGTCATTGATTCACGTGCATCGAACATGAGTACATTAAAGGTCTCATTTACCAACAATCATCGCTGCGATTTCAGCAAATCGATTAGTTTGAGAGGGGGGGCAAACACAAAAACAGTCCATTGCAATTATATTTATATATATATATATATATATATATATATATATATATATATATAATATTAATGCCGCAGCAAAAAAAGCATTTTTGACGGCAACAATCCCAAAAAACCTGCAAAATCCTGTTTGGACTGACTTTACCACTACTGGTGAATAAAGTCGGGGTGATTTTCCTCTCACTTACCTCACAGGCCACTGACTGCTTGCTAATTGTGGTGTCTTCCAGTGTTTGAGTGTAAACATCTAAATACTGCGCAGCTTCTTGCCAGCGATGATGCAGAACGGCATCTTGAATGGCTTGAAGACATAACCTTGCAGTTTTATGGAATCCACTCTCTTTCCACATTTTCCTCCCTTAAATGGAATAATATCATTATACAATTAAACAATTGATAAAGCAACAACAAAAAAAACACAAGTTATGAAGAACATAAGTGGACTAGGTATTTGAAGTATGACGCTCACACAGAAAGGAAATCATATTATTCTAGTTTTGAACAGAAACGATTTTCTTTTCAAATTAATTCGCACTATGCAACAGTATGAGACCCAGGAACGTCTGCTACCCACTTTAAACTTGGTCTATATGGACATATTAATAATTGGTGCTTTTTTTTTTTAAAACCCTGATTCTGTAATGAAACATTTATATAGTTCATAGACGCCTTGAGCTGAACCGCGACTCTGAAATAAACGTCCTATAAATAACGTGAACTTTGACCCAGTATGTTCTACTGGTGGAAATCAAACACTCTAATGAACATATAACCAGAATATCAATACATGAAGATCAATTCAGAGCCTAATATGTGAGTAATTGCTCATAAATAAAAATGTGCTGAGAGTGTACTTTGGGATTTTTTTTATTTATTTTTTTTTTACACAGTTTAAGGGGTCAATAGCTGCAACCCCCAGGGCTTTGGGGCTTCTGCATACAATTTTCTCTCTTTCTATTGAGTATGTTAAAGATTAAAGAAAGTAAACAAACACTGGGTTGATTCCCGCCAATGTAGACGAAACCCCGCCCACAGGAACTACGGTGGCCCATAGAGCGTCTGCTAAAAATGACGGACAGAAGCAGTATCCAAACATAAACATGTTTTCCGGCCCGGAACCCGTTTCCCATACGCGCTCTCAGCGACTTAATCCGTTGCTTATTTAAAAACATGCTCTACATATCTTCCAACTTGTTTGGACAATTTAGGAATGTAAAAAAAATCGACTATTCTACCTTTAAGGAGCCTACCTTTAATAGGATAGACGTGCAGCAAACCGGCCCGTTTCAGTGACGTATGACTTGCGTCATCCTCCGAAGTGTCGTCGTTCAGATCTGCGTCTGGAATACACAGCTCCGACTGAAGATTGTCCATACCTTGCTGTTTCTTTAAAATATACTAGCAGTTTCTCCACTGAAAGCGTTTCTGCTTCTCAGGGACCGCGTGCTCTGCAGGAACCAACATGAACTCGAATTAAGCTCTTCTGGACGCTTCTCGTGCGTTGACTAAAGAAAGAACAACAAAAGCTACAAAGCCATGCGACGTTACAACAATTTAGATCATATTACTTCCGGGTTTTCTTATTTTTCTTTTGGTTTTAATAGCGGTTGGCAAACCAACTTAAGGTGCATTACCGCCACCTACTGGACTGGAGTATGGGCAGCAGATTGGAAGGTGGAAAAAATATTAAATAAATGAATTAATAAATAACTATATACTAGATATTCCTACTAAATTACTAAAGTCCCTCACTTTTCCCAGTATTTTCCAGATAATTTATTAGGGGACGGTGCACTTTTCCAGATGTTTTTACAAGCAAGTTCTCTAGTGTCATATTTTGCATCTCTAACTCAGTTCTTGCCTCATATCTTTTGCAGTCTAACAGAATGTGTTTCACCGTCTCTTGTGTACTTCTGGGTTTAATAAGATATTTTGTTAGTCAAAATAAATGTACCCTAGCAATACTACTACAGCTGCTGATGATGTGGCCATACTACTACAGCTGCTGGTGTTGTGGCCATCAAATTCAAAATTACCTTATTTTTTTCCATAAAACACTACATTTCCTCATTTTAAACATTTGATATGTTTTCTATGTTCTATTGTAAATAAGATATGGCTTTATGAGATTTGCAAATCATTTTTACAATTTACATTTCACACAGCGTCCCAACTTTTTTGGAATTGGGGTTGCATATGTATATGGAATAGAAATATCAAAACATGGGCACAAATGAGCATGATGAGTTCATGTAATGCTAGCAATTTTGTTTTACATGGTACTTTATGGGCGCACGGTGGCTTAGTGTTTAGCACTTTCGCCTCACACCTCCAGGGTTCGAGTGCCGCCCGGGCCATGTGTGTGTGGAGTTTGCATGTTCTCCCTGTTCTGCGGGGGTTTCCTCCCCCAGTCCAAAGACATGCATGGTAGGCTGATTGGCGTGTCTAAAGTGTCTGTAGTGTATGAATGGGTGTGTGAGTGTGTATGTGATTGTGCCCTGCGATGGACTGGCACCCTGTCCAGGGTGTACCCCGCCTTGTGCCCGATTCTCCCTGGGATAGGCTCCAGGTTCCCCGTGACCCTGAAGAAGGAGTAAGCGGTTGAAGATGGATGGATGGATGGATGGTACTTTACGTTTGACTGTGTAAATAGGTATTGACAATGGCTAGTAGTGTATTTATTTATTTTCTTCACAGAGTGAAGGTAATAGTATTTAGTAAAAAGAAAATCTTTGTTAATGTGTAGGGTTTTTTTTATTATGTGTGAATTATAAGCTATAATCTCTTTTATCTATCTTTCTACAGGCATACAGTGCACACGGTACATAAAACAATTCCCAAAATACACAATTGACAAGCATTTTACTGGTATAAGGCATTAAATACATGATAGCGAGTTTTAAGCTGACAAGAAAGTGTTTTAGCATGTTTGCATTAACTAGATAACATTAAAACCAAGATACATTTGATAATACATCTCACTTTTTACAGAACCATTGTTTTAACTAATGGGTTATACATACATACATACATCCACTGGTCACTTTATTGGGAACACTATACTAATACTGGGTGTCCTCTCCTTCATGAGATGGGTTCCACAACGTGTTGGAAATGAGATTTTGGTTTACGTTCCCATGAACCGCTACAAATTTATAATCTGTGATAATCGATTTATAATGAATTATAATCAATAATATTCTATTTATGATTGTTGCCGTTTAAAAATGGTGCATTGATCCAAATAGTCCAATCGTTACACATATGGTTATGAACCACTACTACTGAACTAGGTGGACTGGCGCCGAATGAATTATTGTTACGCATTGTTTGAAACCTTTATCTTCGTTTTGAACTTGTTGCCAATACAACGACTTGCTAACTACAATCTCGGCTGTTTGATTGACTTTTCTGTCAGAGAGATTCCCTTTCAAGTTCCAAATGGATGCAAATGAACAGAATTTTACACTCTGCTAAATGTGCACACTACCGGTATTTTTTTTTATGAACTCTTACTGTTAAAATAACACATGCTTTTTTTCATTTGTAATATATTTTAATAGCCAGCATCCATTTACAGACTGATCATTTTGCTTATAAGTTATGAAGAACGTGTATACGTGTTTTAATTTAGTTGACATTAGTTGCTCTCCCGGTTAGTGACCTTTGCACCTTATTCTACAATATTACCCGACGTCCCTTGTACTTAAATCAACTAGAGATTTAGATAAATCTTTTAACGGAAAGTTCAGTTTGCATAAAACACTTGAACGTGAAAGAAAATAATTACCTTTAATTCAATAGAGCTGAGAAATGGTGGTCTTCCTTGGAGCGCTTTCAGCATTTTAGTGGACAATTCAATATAATTATGTATTGGAGTAATGTTCTATTGACTACACTTGTCTTGTAGAACACTTTGTGGAGTAAATGACAGTACGTAAGGTTAATCGTGATAACATGAGTATTACCTACCACCTCTATATTTTAGATCTCATACAGCTATGAACAATCAGTCAGTTTTGATTAATCATGTTAGAACATAATGAACCAGAAAAGTATCTACGCTCTCATTCTCAGATGTTCCTGTAAGTCCTCAAGAGATCACGCATCCAGTGTCTTTCTGGGGCTTGAGATCAGGTTCCTTCACAGGCTTAATCTCCTCCTCCTGCTTGGGTTTCTTAGTTGCCTAGGAGCAAATCAAAGAATGAATACGTCAATAGATCTAGACAGCATTTGATTGTTGCTACGTCTTTCAAATATAACAAACGTGACGATTTTTATCTGCTTAATTTGTCATCTAATACCTTGTCATCTTTTGGTCCTCTAGTGAGATCGAATGTGGCGTAGACCTCAGGAGTACACTGGCTGCTGAGAGCAGGAAGCTCAAAGATAACGGGCTCCGCCAGACCATAACTTGCCTTCAGCTCCAAAGCAGGTGCCTCTGCAGGCACTTTATGGAAGTATCTGTCAAACAAAATCATATATCTTTATATATATAAAAAAAATAATCAAATCAAAACCATAAAGTTTTTAAAATGCACTGTGAACACCATTCCAGGTACATGTGTATCTGAGATTGTAGTCCACCATCTAACCAAGGCCAGTTCACTCAAGTCAGTTTTCCCCAAACTGATCTTCAGGGACCACACCTGGTCCACATCTTTCAGCCCCAAACAACCAAACCAAGCAAACAAGGCCTGAAATGTACAAGCTATTGCAGAGATTCACTACTTCCCAGTTTGACAGTTAGAAACTCAAGTGCTGGTATTAGTTAGGAATTTTGGCATATTAATAGGCTAGATGTAAACTGAAATACATATCCTGATTACAAATACATAATCAGGTTACGTAAAATCAGAGTCGATGAGCAGCAGCTGCACGTGACCATATATTTTGGTTAATAATGACATAGCCTCAAACAAATTCAAGTCGAGAAGCTATCCCACTTGACTTATGCTATAGATTATTATCTAGTGAATTTTTAGAGCAAATCCCGTAATCGGCAGTTGCGACTCGACAAAACACGCAGTCATCCGCCGTACAGTCTAGCAGCTCGCTTTGAGTGGTTTTAGCTTTAAACGTACCTTTGTTCACCTATGTTTGAGGTCATATCATTAATCAGGGTTAACAGGGTTTGAGGAAAATGTCCAGTACAACTATATCTCCATAAGCACACAAAATATCTTAAACTAATCTTAAAAAGTTTGAACATTGGAAAATTTACTCTCTCCCCCCCCCCTTTTAATTTTTGATGTACAGCCATTATCCACTCCATACTCCTCTTTTCGCTCTCCCAATATTTGCAATATATCCAACAATGGAAATTTAAAGTTTAAAGATTTTTAAACTAGCCCAATCTGGCTCCACTGAAAATGTTCATAGTGCGAGCTTAGGGCACACAAAAACCTGCCCCTACAGATTTACGGACGTCTATCAGCACTTGTTGCATTTCCCATGTCTGACCACTAGGTGCAATAATAATAACTCTATGGGAATGTGTGTGTCATGATGTACAGCATGTCTGTCCCAGTACTCACATGAAACCATTTTCCCGCTGACATTTCTCCAGAGTGTTTTTGATCTGGCCGCCGAGCTTCGTGAAGAAGAGCTGTTCAGACGGCTTGGCAGTGCTGCCTGGACCTTTGGTCTGACGGTATTCTTTACACAGTGCCTCTGCACGTAAATAATCTCAAGAAAAAAACAAAAACGATTACATTACAACCCAAATGAGCCATTTACAATATGTGGGCCCAAATTATAATTCCACATATCTGAGGTACAGAGTCGTGTGTAAAAAAGATAAACATATACTTGGAATAGCCTGCATCTAATCTGAAAGTACTCACATTTCTCAGCCTCTTGTAGGGATCTAATGGCTTCGCCACACTTATCGCCAATAAGGAGAGTCTGTCCGTAGTAGCAGTGAGCCTGTGATTTAAAAAAATATATATATATAAGATTTGACAAATTTAGGCGTGAATTGAAGCTTAAATACAATCTATAAATATCAACACCAAGACGGAGAAGCATAAGAATACTCTTTTCACCTTGTGAACACATTGTAAAGTGCTCTGGTTAAAGTGAATAAAGGATTGGCACATTGGGAAATTATAGTGCATGACACACACATCAGTACTGCTCTCATGATGTAATCCTTTGTGTGAAAACCTGTAGCCACGTCAGCCAATTGTAACACATCGGCACTGATGTTAATAAAGACTTACATGAGCCATGTAAAAGTGCTGCTTCAACTGCAGGTACTTTCTCCATTTATTGCTGCACTCTGGGTCCAGAGTGTTCAGAGTATGATCTAGTAAGAGGGAGAGTTTAGTCACTGGAACATGTCAATATGCAAATAACACATAGGTAACACATTCCTATGCTTCTTTGTTAGTGTTATCTGAAACGTACCAGCCTTTTGATAGTAGTTTGCTGTCTCGAGTGCCAAAGCTGCAATAAGGCCAGCATTATGCTTCAGTTCAATGGCACGGGCAATGGTCACTAAATGGAAAGGGAGAAATTCGATGCCCAAAATGATTTGTTTGTTCTTGCAATACACCAGTGGGGGTGGAGAAAGTAAACAGGGAATGTTTAAAAAAAAAAACACACAAACAAAGAACGTTCTTTCCACACCTTCTTGAGCCTCTGCTTGACTCTGCACAATGTATGTGTCAATCACCCTGGGCTCCATGTCCCTGCCTTTCTCCACTGGCGTGATGAGGCGTGGTATCTGAACCTCCTGGAAGTAAGAAAGGAAGAAATCTGTCAAGCATCTACAGTGGAGAAACATCATCAACTATTAAACTACTACTAGAAAAGTAGCAGGTGTGAAATATATACACTAAACATCGAAGCATGATTTATTTTTTTATCCAGAGAGAAATTTACCTTGAGGTACTTGAAAATTCCAGCCGCAATTTTCAGATTCTTATGAACATCTTTCGCCTCATCCTCAGTGATGCTATGATTAAAAGGTTACATAGATGGTGTTAACAATTACATGCACTTATCAAACATGACTTCATATTAGGGCTGTAAAAAAAAAAATAAATAAAAAATAATAATAAAAGAAAAAAGATAAAAAGTTTATGTCCTGGTTTTTTCCCCTCAATGCAATAAGATTCAAATAAAAGCATCAATTCTGCAATATTTGCACTTGGGCACCCATTTTACATAAAACAAAGAGTGGTACTATTCCCCCTTATTCACTGCGACAAATGAACTCATTGTCATGGTTCCACGTGACCTGCTATTTCTAGTATCCACTGCACTCGCGGAGCTCTTGTATGGATTTTTTTAATGGTTACTGAAGCACATGTTTGCCAGAATTCAGTAATTCAAAACACACAAAAGCTATAAGTCCCCAAACAACCACTGTCTGCTACAGTAAAGGAGCTGGTCAATTTAAAGTATGTAGTAATGTCATATATATACTGTTCCTTAGAACTGGTGCATCTAAGTATTATATAATGCCTAAGTTCAAATTTGATCAATAGTGGATTTTTACCTATACCGATAACTAAGTTGGGCAGTACCTACCTGCCGATAACGGATTAAATTGACCTATAGCTTTTAAAATTGATACTGAATGAAATCCTAACACTCAAAGTAACTTTATTACAAAAATAAACAGTACTGACTGTACCATGAAAATGTAATGTACTTTTTTAAATGAAATTAATCTAAATATTAATATATATTAACTATGAATGAATATTAAAGTAAATGATAACGATAACGTGTCTTTACTGATCACATATACATTACAACACAGTGAAATTCTTTTCTTCACATACCCCAGCATTTTAGGAGGTTGGGTTCAGAGTGTAGGGTCAGCCATGATACAGCACCCCTGGAGCAGAGGGCCTTAAGGGCCTTGTTCAAGAGCCCAACAGTGGCAGCTTGGCAGTGCTGGGGCTTGAACCCCCGACCTTTTGATCAGTAACCCAGAGCCTTAACCACCAAGCCAAGCCAACACAATCCAAATAATAAATAAAAATAGAGAATGAAAAAACACTTCAAATAACACAACAAAATTGGTTGATGATTAGTGGCCTCTAGAGGCGACCATCGGTGTGGATTCTTGCCAATAATCAACAGTTCCAGCAATCAGTTAGCAGTGCCAATTAAACAGCAAAACCAATCAATATGTCGATCTTTAGTTCAAGTAGCCTTTGGAGTCAATGGGGTTGCTTCCACTACACTGAAAAACCGTGAAAATTCACATCGAACATGAAGGAAGCTACTGAAGAAAAATTACTTTAAACATTTGACCTTGCTGCAACTTAAACAAACGTACAGCCATCCCAAAAGCACCATGCTCAAGGGGGGAAGAAACTTTTTTTTTTTTTTCTTATTTGTAACAAAAAAAAAAATATACCAGGGCCCCATTTTTTAATAAAAAATAATTATATTATTGCTGAGTTTTTTTTTACCTTAATGTGTTGCAATACAATTTACATACTGCATTAAATAGGTTTCCTTAAATGATTGACCAGCAAACACTTTTACACATGACAGGAAACCAATGATAAATGTAATAAAGCTTATTTAAGAAAAGCTTCCATGTGGCACAGACAGGGAGATTTCCTGAGGTACTGTTTTGTTATATTTCGTTCTCTGTAGGTTATTTTACCTTGGTGTGTTTCCTTGCAAAGTGTCAGTCCACTTAAAGTTCTGAATGAAGCGCAGTTTGTTCTCTTGTGTAGTACCATCCAGGGATACAATGAACCCTACACAGGTCAAGCGGTACAAGAACAGTAAGGTCTTGATATTCATTCAACCTTATACATGAGGGAACTGATGTAAATGTCTACAAGTAGCTTGTTCTCGTGTTTCACTTTTCAATTGGGTATTCGCCATAATCTTGCGTCGTGTAAATAAGGTAAGAAATTCCGTCAAGCACAAGTTTTTATTCATGTCTGCTGTTAAAACCGGGTTAAACTAGAAGGCCAAATGTATGTGGACACCCTTCCATCACACCAATATGTGGTTCTTCAACATGCGGTAGGATTACAATTTCCCTTCACTGGAACCTGCTCCAGCATGACCGTGCCCCTCTGGACAAAACGAGCTCCATGAAGAAGGACACGGTGTATTAAGGTTGGAGTGGAAGTTCTCGAGTGGCCCTTGTAGTTGAAGGAACACAAATCCCCATTGCCACACTCTGAAATCTAGCGGGAAGACTTGCCAGAAGACTGGCACTTATTATATGTTTGCTGTTATAATAAGCGCATGTTCAACGAGCACTTACGGTTACGAAGGTCAGGCGTGCACATACTTTTGGCCGTACCTGGTAGCACCTTTTTTTTACGATATTAGACAAGGAGACAAAAACGAACCCTGTAAAAGACTGAAGTATTCATCAGTGGCTTTCTTCATGATCTCCGGAGTGCACGTAGCATCTGTGAACATGTCCAGAAGCCTGGCCCTCGTCGTCCTCAGATCGCTGTAGCGCAAACAAAATCAACATCAACTTGTTTTCTGGACTGATTCCAGTCATATCACTTTCACATCAGGGGACTTACTTGCAGATTTTATTGGCAGCAGGACTGGATGCCACTCCGTACAGGTTGAACGAGACAGGCGCTGTGGCCTTCAGAGGATTCCGGTGAAACCAGTGGGTCATAGTGGAGCTCCTTTCACACCTGTGCTGATAGAACCATCAAGTTAGAGGAGGTCTTCATGGCCATTTCTGATGTACTTATGTGATAGTCAGGCAGTTCAGTACTAAGTAGTTTTTTCTTCTTCTTTGTCACAGATTATAACTGTTGATTGACCCGAATCAATGCTTTCATATTCTTACAAAATCATATACCCATCTTATTTATCCACGGACAAGCATGTATATATAATGTGTATACCTGTTATATATCATACATTCACATGGAATGTAGCTAGGGTTCACTACGCAACATCAACAACAGCGTATTTAGCCAAGCGAACAAAAAACTACCAATTCATTAAGAATTAACTACTGAATTCACCTGTAACGCGAAAAGTAGCTACTGAACTGTCAAACCTCTCCTTCTTCGCTTTTGTTTTTTATTTATTTTTCTATCGGAACCGCTTCCAAGCAAAATAAACACAGCTAACACAAAACAGGGAACGTTCTTCCTGGTGTCGACGTAAACACTGACGTAAATGTCGTAACTCGTAATCCCCCCCAGTCATAATAATAATACAAAAACATTCCCTCAACTCGGAATTCCCACTCAGAAACAAGTTCCTTAAGTGACGTCATTTCAACATGGCGGCGCACGGCGTGAACAGGAAACGAAGCAACCCTTCTTTCAATTCGAATACTTTCAAGTATTATCTTTATATGAATGAACATGCAGATATATTCTCTTGTGAAATCTATAACTCTGACTATACAGTTCTTAGTCTGAGGAAAATACACATAACTCATATCACAGTTAGCATGCTGCTAAAAATCAAACAAAAAGACGAACATGGATATGGAGGCGGCCATGTTATTTTTCCAATTGTAGCTATCGAAGTAATTGAATTTTGGAGCATTTAGGATTTTAATGTAAACAAAAATTGGTGTCATTGTACAGAATATGACCGTTTTAAGAGTTTTTAGTATTGTGATTTATTTCAAGAATATGAACACATTTGCGCCTCACTGTGGTGATAGAGAGCAGTTTTACACACACTGTTCTCCAACTTATTATTATTATTATTTAATATAAATGAATCTTTTATCATCAGCATATTCTCTACTCTGACCTTTATACTGTGTTCTCTCAGCGTGTTAAATGTTTCCACCGTGTTGCTGTTGCTTACAGAAAACTCCCTTCTGAACAACAAAAAAACAAAATAGGGAAACCATCACAGAAATTCTACTGGTTTCCATCACAAATACTATTAAAAACTATCAGTTACCCATTAAAACCATTACAATTAATATTAGCGGTCCTTAATGGTATCCACTAGATATAACATGCCACAAATAGAAGGCAAGAAATTACCAGTAGAGACACAGAGGGACCATTACAGTTTCCATTACACCCAATACAATTCCCGTTATAACCATTATACATTCTATGAGGGTTTCTATTGTTGCTAGGGTTTGTTTTTTTTCAGCATGGCTTTTAATGGCAGTGTTTAATTCTGTACTCGTCATTATAAACAGCGATTACTGTTCTAATCATTTCCAAGATGGGAAGATGTTCTTTTCAGAGTCTATACAGTAAGAATGTAAATATTGAGTAGATACTGATATCTTTCTAGTTTTCGGCTGCGGTGATGGAAACTTTCCCAGTTAGTCTGATTTTGTTTTTAAATGCAAATATATCGCGCGCACTGACTTTCCCAAACGATTTGGAAATTAAGTTAATGAGTTGAAACTGAATGACATCATGAAACTTTATTTATATATGCATTTATTTCGTTACTTTTGCTTGGCACTTAGGGACTTTTATTCTTAAATGTTCAGCCACTACAGGCCACAAAGACGTTGTTTTTGAAAATTAAATGTAAAAATTAAAGGGTGAAATGGAAATGATTTTTCAACGTATAACCCTTGGCTGGAGGACGCGGACTTCGGAGAAATTCCGATCTGTGACCTGCCACTGACGAAGAAAGCCGAGTGCGGCGTTCGGTTAAGTTCGGTTGCACGCGCACAAGGGCTTGGTCCGTTCGGGTGCTGCGCGTGCGAGCATCAGCTCAGGCTCATACTGAACTAACCCCGACCAGCACTACTAGCCCGTGACCCGCGATGTTAAATCTGAGGCGGGCTCCTGCAGCTGGAGAAGATGTCAGATGTCACCAAGACCATCCTGAAATGGCATGCAAGTTTAAAAAAGGGCACGGACTTTGATTCATGGGGGCAGCTGGTGGAGGCAGTTGATGAGTACCAGATGTAAGTTACCTTCAGCAGGTTGGCATGGGGATAATAATGCTTTGTTTTGGGGTTGTTGTTTTTTTTTTTTAAACAAATGACAGCATTTCCGTTGTGGCGCTTTAAATTCTAACCCGGTGTCAGATACCCAGGAGAGTTAAGAGTCTGATTCCTCGAAAGCAGCCTGACACCCGGCCTGAGACAGCGTCTGATCCACGCTGTATATTAAAACTCGTAATAGGCTTGTTGCACGACCACTTCCGCATTGTTCTGGATTTACTGCTCCTGCGTTTCCGGTTCTTTCACTGCACTGCAAGAGTCCTTCAATTGAACATTTGTAAAGCCTGTGTGTTTTTTGTTGTTGTTGTTTTTTTTAATAGCAAGCCGGACAAAGGCGTCAGATTCATCATACATACACAACTACAAAGCTTAAAAACACAGATGTATTAACAGAAATCATCACCCAGTTAAATAAACAAAATATCTGATGTTTACCTTCTCTTAATTATCTACACAATAAAATACAGCTAGGTTTTTTTTCAACCCTACAAAATGAAGAACAAAGAATGCACATAAGGTGTATTAAAAAAAATAATAATAATGTTTTCAATCAATTTAGGAAGCCACTGTAAACTTTACTGATACATATTACAGCGGGGGAAATAAGTATTGAACGTGTCGACATTTCTTTCCGCAAATATATTTCCATTGAGGCTATAAACATGACATTTTCACCAGACCTCAGTATTAACTCAAGAAATCTGGAAGTATAAAGAATTCACAACATTAACGTCCATAAATAAAGTTATGTGTAATAAAGTGGAATGACACAGGCAAAGAAAAAGCAGTTCTCCAAGTCAAGGTAAGGCAAGAAACCAGCTGAAATCCATAAGTAATTATACCCCCTATATGTTCAAATTAATATCAGCTGGGTTAGTAAATTGATGGTCTATATAAAGGCTTTTTGCTACCAAGGTGTCACACAAGAAACATCTCATGATGGGTGAAAGCAAAGAGGACTCCCACGACCTGCGAAACATTGATGGAGTTGGATACAGACGTATTTCAAATCTTCTGAATACTCCAGTAAGCACCATTGGGGCCATTATCCGCAAGTGGAAACGATATCACTCCGTCATCAACCGGCCACGCACAGGAGCTCCTCGCAAGATTTTTGACCAGGCAGTCAGAAGAATAGTCAGAAGAGTCGCCCAAGAGCCAAGGACCATTCGGAAAGCGCTCCAGAAACACTTGGAGGCAGCAGGTGCCATCGTCACAGAGAAAACAATCGGCAATGCACTCCACTGCTCATGCTCACCCCGCAAGACTCCAGTACTAAAGAAAAGGCATGTCGAAGCTTGGTTAAAGTTTTCTACAATTCATTTGGACAAGCCTCTGAAATACTGGGAGTGTAGTCTGGTCAGACAAGAGCAAAATTGAACTTTCTGGCTGTCCCACTACACATCATGTTTGGAGAAGAAATGGCACTGCACATCACCCTTAAAACACAAGTTTGGAGATGGAAGTATCATAGTGTTGGGCTTTTTCATTACTTGGTACTTCATATCATTGAAGGAACAATAAATGGAGCACTTTCATTTGATTTCACACATCAGGATCGTCAACACCACTTCCAGCACCACCACACTGAACACTGACACACCCCAGAGCTGTGTGCTCAGTCTACTGCTGTGTACACTGCCGAGTTATGAGTATGCTGCACACAGGCATTCCATCTGGTTGTTAGGGTGTTGTTAGGTGGTTGTGGTATTCCAAGGGGTTACTAGGGTATTGTTAAGCTGTTGCATTGGTATACAAGGTGGCTGCTAGAGTGTTGGTTACTATGGTATTCCATGTGGTTGCTAAGGCATTGCTGTTTGGTTGCTATGGTATTCCTGGTGGTTGCAAGGGCATTGCTTTTCTGTTGCTATGGTATATCAAATATTTGGGGGCGGGGGTGTGGGGTTATGTGGTTGCTATGATATTCCTGGTGGTTGCAAGAGCTTTGCTAGGCTGTTGCTATAATATTCCAGGTGGTTGCCATGATTATGATAAAATAAATCAGCAACTATAAACTGTGCATTAAAATTAGCAGAAAATGCTATTTACATTTTTTTTTTCTGCAGATGTTTACTACTTTTCACTTTGAAAATCAGCAAAATATGTGATTTGGCCAGGATATACAACCAAGTATATTTCACCAGGATTTCAAGTTGTTTTTGAGGTGTATGATCAAAAAGAAAAGTTTGTTCTTTAAAGGGTTCATTAGGTGTATATTTGGAAGTTGCTCTTGTAATGTATTCTATTAGTTCAATTTATTAATGGATTATTAATTAGGCTGCATTTATTCATACCTTATGTTGAGTATAAATATTTTTTTTATGACAGACTTGCACGGCAGCTGCAGAAAGAGGTCCAGTCCTCAAATTCTCAGGATTTCACAGAGGAACAAAAGGTTGTTTTTTTTCTGTCACACGTAATAAGAGTAAAAAAAAAAGATGAAGTGTTCATAGTAACATACTAATGCATTTTCTCATTTAATACAGTATAGTTATAGTTGATCTAATCAAACTCTCTTTCTTTACTAGAAAACCCTGGGGAAAATTGCAGCATGTCTTGAAATGCGAAGTGCGTCCTTACAGGTTGGTGATGATTTAAGCGCTCTGTGTTAGAAAAATGACCCATCAGCATTGTAGTGTCACTGTTTTTGCTCTGAGGGATCAGAACACAGTACATTACCTGCAGAGAGAGATGGCAGTTTAATGTTACCTACCTAAAACATAAGCCTTCTTTGAAGGTGAAAGGTTTGTATTGCTGGAGACTGAGGTCATTCACTCTTCCAATGCCAATGGAAGTGAGCTAGCTGTTGGGTAAAACATTACGGAAAACCAAACTCGTATGCTTGGTTCCAATTCACAAGAGAGAGATTGAAAAGGATTAAACTTAATCTTAAACTCAGTCTTAAACTGAGTTTAATTAGTCAAATCCCTGACCTGCAGATTTGTTGGTTCCAAAAAAAAACCCAACACCAAATTGTAATTAGTTGATGAATGAGTTGTGGCTTGCAGTGAAGAAAACCATTTTCTTCTGGATTAAATACAAAAATACAAAAATAATCTTTTTCTGTAAGCAGCAAAGATGTTGGCGTGACAAATTCATGACAGTCAATGCTCATGATGATACAGTTCTGCTGATTTACAGAAAAACCTGCTAAAGAAAGGTCATAAAATATTATTGCTTAGATTCCTGTGCTATAGTTATGACTATGCTTTCATTCTCCTTGAAATGGTAGTTTTTCTTTACCGCCCTCAAAAACCAGATTAAACACTATTAATGGAATGGGCCTCGGTGCTGCCGCAAATGTCTTTTTGAAGGACAAGTATTTCATATTTCTAACTTTGATTAATAATGGCTTGCATGTATCCCCGGAAAGCAATGAAAATGTACAAAAAAATAAATAAAATGCTAGCACTTATTCTGATGCCCCAACATACACCACAGGCAAAACAATCTGTGAAAATGGGCTACGACTAATATAGCAAACTTGTGTGTAGAAAACTAAAAGCAGTATAAAGAAGAAAAAAATATATATATATATATATATATATATATATATATATATATATATATATATATATATATATATATATATATATATATATTTTTTTTTATTTTATTTTATAAAAAGTGTACTGTAACTTGCACCAAGTTATAACCTTTTTTATTAATACTGTCAGGTCCATAAATACAGTTAAATACAATGTTCAAAGAGTTAATGCGATAAAAAGACACTCAGCTTTAATTTGAGAGGATTTACACCCAAATCGAGTCAACGTTGTAATAATTAATAATTATATATATTAGTAAGTAATATCAAATTAATTGGATAATTGACTTTCTTGGATAAATTGGAGAAAAGAACTTGAGTTTTTAAGTGTGGCAATTGCATTAGGAATCTCTTGCCATTAACTCGCATTACAAAGTGCAAAGAGCTGTCACTGCCAGTGAATCAAATCATCAATAGGCTGCCAAATCAAATCAAACCCATCAGAGAAAAAGCAAAAACATGAAGTGTGGCCAAATCATTTATTTGGTACATTCTTAAAATGAAACCGCACACTGGTGAACTCAGGAACACCTTCCAGAAGGTTGGCGTATATGTTTCATAGTCAATAATCAAGATAAGACTTCACCTGAGCAAATACAGAGGATAAACAATTGATTAGCTTCAAAAACAGAAAGACTAGATTAGAGTTTGCCAAAAACATCTACAAAAAAATCCCATAAAGTTCTGGAGCAACATCCAGGTAAGACAAAAGTTCAACTTTGATTTAAACAAAGATTACCAGAATGTTGGGAAGAGAAAGGAAGGAACTGCTCATGATTCAAAGCATATGACCTCATCTCATGGCGTGGGTGTGAACGGCTGCCAGTGGAACTGCTTCTATTTATTGATGTTGTGATTGCAGACAAACGCATTAGGATGAAGTGTTCAGGGTTATATTACCTGATCAGGTTCGGCCAAATGCTTCAAAACTCATTGGATGGAGTTTCACAATGCAGATGGACGATGACCTGAAACTTACTTTGAAAGCAACTCAAAACGTTTTAAGGCAAAAAAGTGGAATCTTCGTACAATGCAAAGTCAATCACCTGACTGGAATTCAATTGAGCTGCATTTCATTGCATGAAGGTAAAACTGAAGGCAAAACACCACAAGAACAAGCAGGAAGTGAAGACGGCTGCAGTAATCACTGGGGAAGATCATCACCGGGGAAGAAACCCAGCATGTGGTGATGTCTATGGATTTTAGACTTGAGTCAGTGACTGCAAAGAATTGGCAAGCGAGTAAAAATGACAATTGAATTTATGATGGTTAGTTTGTCCTATTGTGTTATTGGTCTCTAAATTGATTGTTTTGGTCTGGGTCATTTGACATTAATGTAAGTGTGATGTGGCCTGAGGAATCTAAGGCTGCAAGGTTCACTGAAAATAATCTTTTGATGATTGGAATAACTTTGCCCAGTCTTTTGAATTACGAGATGCTTTTTTTTTTTTTTGAATTCTTTTTTTTTTTGCTCACCGTGATGGTAAAGAGAGGTTATTGGAGTTACTGCAGCCTTGCTGTTGTTCCCTTCTCTCATCAAGGCGTTTCAACCTGCAGACCTGCCGCTCACTGGATTTGAAAAAAATCCAGTTTTTGCACCATTCTGTGTAAAACTCAGACATCTTCAGGCAGACATCTTCAGATTTTGTCCCTTTGAGTCCCACTTCCATGTGCCACCACCACCCAAAAAACACTCACACAAGCACCAACTTACTTCAGCTTTAGAGGCTAAGGGCTGTAAAAGCCAGTTAATATTCAAATTGGCTGACCATGCAAACATTTTTGTTCATTCCATAGCGTTCAAATGTACTAAGAGTTTAGATGAGCTATTTTATGAGCTCATTTTTAAATTTCATGAAAATCTTAAGCTCTATCAAGCTGTTTCTTCATTTTTCTGATTCCATTAAAACAACTAGCAATGCAAACAGAGATTTGCTAAATGCTGTGCTGCATATTCAATCTTATCACAGACCATCTTAATTAAAAATAAATAAATAAATAAAAAGATGTCTATTTTATGCATAGGGTTGGTACACCTCAAACCCCCACAACCATTTCATCATATTTCTCCTCCTTTTTATTTTGTTAGAGCACACAGTCCCAAGAGGAATTTACCCTACAGGATCTGAAGAAACTGGAACCCAGTATGTATACAAAATTTATACAAAAATGTTTAATAAAAATCGAACATTTTAACACAAAATCTTCACTCGCCTGTCAGTCATCTTTCCATTTATTACTACTTTTAAATTTTGAAGACATTAGTAGAGGTGATTTTACATTTTTTGTTAAATGTTTAATTATTAAATGTTTAAACACACAGTCCACGCTTGATTGTCTGTGCGTCCATCTGAGATTCTGAGAATGATCCAGTATTCAGATTATTTGTCAGTGGACAAGGAACGGGGGCTTACAAATGATATATTTCAACAAATGTAGTAAATATGCTAGTAAAGTCCATGCTTGGATAAAACATGATCACAATCCAGGTGCAGAACAAAAGATTGGTTACTTCGGGGCTGGGGGATTTTTTTCACACTGTGTTTTTTGTTTTTTTTGAACAGTCATAAAAAATATTCTTACTTACAACAAAGATTTCCCCTTTGATGTCCAACCAGTGCCTTCGAGGTAAATATAAGACATGTTCATTATTTTCTCCAGTTATTCTTAAACTGTGGGGTAGAGAGCATGGCAAATTATATTAATTCAGAATACTGCCCTTAGAAAAATCTTTGCACCAGGGGAGGAAGAGAACCTAGATGTTGAAGAGGAGCTGGACACGGCTACGGGGATGGGCTTAATACAGTCCTTCCCTACAAGGGTGCCAGGTATTGCTTTCCCTACTTAACTAAGTGATGCTTCAATACTCAATTAATTTAAACCAGTTAGCACTGTAGTGATAATGTATTCGTTATTAGATGAGACGATCATAAAGAAACATACCCTTTCTCACACATAAATATATGAATAGAGCACAAAGTTTTTCTCTTGTGTCTTTCTCGTGCATGTGTTTAATTGTGAGCCATGAAGCGGTGAAAAGTCCAAAGCTCATTGAAGCATTCTAATTTAATAAATGCTCAGTGTAAAACCCAATGAGCGGGAAGTGGATTCACACATGTTTCAGTCAGGATAATAAACTTTAGAATGTTTATACAGTGAGGGGAAATAAGTATTTGTTTCATGTATTAAATATATATGTTTCATGAAATTAGATGGAGTGGGGAAGAATATATAGCTCATCTAAACGCTTGGAACCCCTGTTGATGAGAACAACCATTACATCATTAACCATTTCAAATATCAACTGGTTTCACCGCCTACAGCTTCAGAAGCACTTTGTCTAAAGATGTGTAAAGATTCTGTGTATATGCTGGGGTAATAATAGACGAAAAACATGTTTGCATTAGCAATAGGCAACACGGCAGGCCATCTAGAGCCCTATATGTTTGAGTCTCAAGTTAATAGCAGTTTTAGTCTATTTATTGACTTAGGTTTACCATATATCAGTTGCTAAATGTAAAGTCATCCAGCCAGTAGTCCTAAAAATACTTTTATGTAACTACCAACAGTTCCCATGTTCAACAGTATTGGTCTGACTAGGATTTCCAGGTATGATCT
Organism: Ameiurus melas; assembly: GCA_012411365.1. Taxonomy (NCBI): domain Eukaryota; kingdom Metazoa; phylum Chordata; class Actinopteri; order Siluriformes; family Ictaluridae; genus Ameiurus; species Ameiurus melas. The sequence goes on along the minus strand of CM022753.1, from coordinate 13,076,810 downwards.
GTGCTTCACAATCAAGGGTCATACAATTTCAGGATGACTTATTGGTGTGAAATGCAACACAGACCACTTACATGCACGTTATTCGTATTATCCTATGATGCTGCCAATCATACTACCATATTATACCACCATACCACCGAGGGGAGTAGACCAGGTTTTCATTTCACTGCAAGTTATATACTGTATATAACTGTGTATGTGGCAAATAAAGTCTTAAAATATTGCAAATGTTCATAATTTGTTTACCTGTTTGTCTATTGTTACACCAGACAGCATACATGCAGGAAATGACAAAAAACATGAGTAATTGGAGGCTTCAATATTAGACTTTGTTTACCTCTGGAGCAGTGGTCACCAACCCTGTTCCTGGAGATCTACCTTCCTGAAGACTTTAGTGCCAACCATAATCCTGACCATCTAATCATTGCCTTAAGAAGTTCTTGATCAGCTAAAAGAGGCGTGTTAAATTTTGTTTGGAGATGGATTTTGGTTGGAAGGTAGATCTCAATGAAAACGGCTGCTGACCACTGATATAGGCTTTTTATATAGCTAGAGCTAGCTTAATTTGTTAGCTGCCTGATTAATGTTGACAATCACATTTATCAGTTGGGAATATAACACATATTATAACATCACCGAACACTGCTGCTTAGTTATTCCTAATTTAGCTGTATTAATAGCTTAGCTAACATTACAGCCAAAGATTAAAAAAAGAAAGAAAAAGAAAGTAATTCTCTCAAAAGGATACAATTTAAGTATAATACAAGGATATATTTTTTGGTCATTTTAAATGATTTACGTGTCTCTATGTCCTCACCAGCTATATATAAATTTGTACCAAGGCTACACCACAGACCTGAAGTTATATATCCCTGATAAATTTGGAATTTTGGTATTGTTGTTTATTGTTTTCAACAGGTACTTTATTACCACGCCTTCCCTCAGAGCCAGGAATGACGCTGCTTACTCTGAAAATAGAGAAGATCGGTTTAAAAGATGCAGGGCAATGCATTGAACCTTACATGACAATTAGTGTCCGAGGTATGACGCTGATTTTCCTTAATGATTTTTGGTTTGTTTGTTTATATGAAGCCTCATAACAGTATAGAACTTAAAAATAGTAGAGCACTTACCTCATATGATATACATTGTTTTTCCTCTACTACAGACTTGGATGGTGTTGATTTAAACCCTGTTCAGGACACTCCAGTGTCAACACATAAAGAAGATACATACATACATTTTGATGTAGATGTGGAGATCCAGAAACATCTTGAGAAGCTACCAAAAGGTCAAAATAATAATATTTTTGCTCTTGTGTGTTTTTTTTTCTTCTTCTTCTCTTCTTTAATTTTGTTATACCATTGTTCATTCAAATGCTAAAAATAATTCTTTAGACATACTGTATTTCTCTAAAAACTGCTTTAGTAAAATTTCTTTGTTAAATTATTCAACCATTTTCAGTATTTTCTATAAATCGTGCAACTTATGGATAACGGGACTAGTTTTTCCGTCCTTTGACATAAAAAGAACATATGGAAATCTCATGGCTGGATCAGGAAGCTGTCACAAGGTTGCGGTGGACTTTAACAGGAAACACCGCAAGCACACCGCACTGTCGCCAAACTTATTGACAAATTCAAAAAGATGAAGTGTTGTAGACCAATTGAGAAGAAGTGGACGTCCAGGACATGAACATCTGCTGACCAACTGCATAACCAACATGCTGCTGGTGTACAAGTCCCCTATGTGTGGAGAATTTTGAGACACCTTGTATTACAGTTCATAATTCATTACACTCCTAATCGGTTCATTTGCTTTTTCCTTTGTGATTCAGTGTTATGCAGAGCAGATTGCATTAAACAGACCAAACTACTGGGCCACTTGAGAAACATCTTGCGGAAAAAACATTGACAAATCCGCTACAAATTTTCATGTGCAGGTTGAAACCCTGGTCACCTTGAGAACAAATGGAGAACTGTCGAACAACTTGTAACAAAACTGCCAAGTTATTTGTTTTGATAGGGGGGACCCGAATCTTTTCCGGATCCTGAACGCAGCCCTGATCGATCAATCATTCATGTCGCATGCACTATAAAAACTTTGAGTTCTTGGAAATTAAAGTGATCTGATCCAGCGTATACTACCTCCAAACCTGATGGGTCAGTGGAACGCTTTAGTAAAACACAACATTTAAAAATGTACAGTAATTCCTAAGTTGGTACATGATAATAGCTAAAATTGTAATAACAAAATATTACTTAAGATAAAGTTAACTATTACTCCCTATCTCTGAGTCAAATGTGGCAAGAACCCTGCGAGGTCCTGTATTAAATTGGGGAAGTCGGCTATAAGGTGTTGTGAATGGATTAAAAAAAAAAAATAATAGAAAGTATTGTTGAATATTGAATAGTCACTATTGAACCTGTGTAATATTTAACTCGCCCATTCTTCAGCGGATAACTTCAAATGTAGATTTGAAGCTAAAAACTTCTTCAGGAATCACAAAAGACCCTGATGCCTGTCCTGAAGATCCTTTTAACGCTGTGGAAGAGTAATGACCATTGTCGCCAGTGACTTGATCATTGGAGATCTAAATCTACATTCAGATAGATGTTAAGCTGCTTTATCACAATGTCTGTTGTTAATGGCAAAATATAAATAAAATTGAATTGGATTTAATTAATATTTAACTGGGCCATAACTGGACTGTGAGTAGATTGCAGATGTTAAGTTTTTTTTATTTAGTAGTTGGTATTAGTCAGTCACTCAGTCATTGAATGAAATGACCGATATCAGTCATCCGTTTAATAATAAAAAAATAAATCTTTAACAGTGTAAAGTTCTCATTTGTTTTTGGGTCTCTGTGATCGAGTTTTACTGTATTTGTAGGTGCTGCTATTTTCTTTGAATTCAAACACTACAAGCCCAAGAAGAAGTTCACCAGTACCAAGTGTTTTGCCTTTATGGAGATGGATGAAATTAAACCTGGTCCCATTGTGATCGAGCTGTGAGTAATATATATATTAAAAAAAATATATATATATATATATATATAAAAATCAGACAGTGATGGTGGGTTTGTAATACAGTATGTACATATAAAAGTAAAAGGAGTCCTCTGAATGTTAACATTGTAATTTGTACATTGTATTCATTTTAAAATTGTTTCTTTATACCCATATAAAGTTTGTCCTGTGGTAGTTTTAATGGCATGGTGGGGCAATGCTTGTACAGCTGAGATTCAATCCAGTGAAAGTTATATCAAAAGTTGTGTGGATACTGAACATGTAGCACAGTCTTGGATATGGGATAGTCTAACGTGTGTGACCGTGATCTTAGGTACAAGAAGCCAACTGATTTCAAGAGGAAGAAACTCAATCTCCTTACCAAGAAGCCACTCTACCTTCACCTCCACCAAACTCTACATAAAGACTGAGCAACACATGGGTCAGCATAAATCTGATCATAAGGAACAGCACTTTTCCCACCTGCTAGCCTTTTTGGTTATTTGACTAAAGTTGGGTCCATCTCCTTTATTAGAATATAACAATATGACCCTAGATTAAGCCTATAGGTTTCACAAGACTACTTCGAGTGTCCGTCGAGTGTTTCCAAACATTTGTAAAAGGGTGAGCAACACTCTTGGAAACACTGAGTATGTAATCTGCATGTTTTCTCACTAGTTCATCTTTGGTCCTTCAAAGTCATCACTGATCAAGGAAGACATTGACACTGGCTTTGCTCTGCCCAGCCAGTGTGATGGCCAAGCACCCACAGTGTGCGTCTTCATGACCTAATAATGCTGGTCCATTGTTAATTATCACTATGGAAGAGATTTGCTCCTGAATGTTGATTTTTCAAGTGAAACGAAGTAAACACAAGTTTGGACTCCCTACTTAATCAGTACTTAACATCACAGCTAGCAAGGAGTCTATTCTTGTTTTCATCCACTTTTCTGTGGGCCATCTTGCATGCACAGCATGTTTAAGATCTACATATTTACAGTAATGTTCAAGTCAGGGGGGTTGTGATGGCCAGTCCAAAAGCTCCAGTTTCTGTTTTGTTAAAGTAGTTCATGGTGGATTTTGAAGCACGTTTTAATCATTGTCCTGTTGTAAAAGTCAATAGCTTCAGTTTCAGACTGCCTGTGTAACATTTGCTGATATTTACCGGAGTCCATGCTTCTATCTACGTGTGCAATGTTTCCTGTGCCACTGGCTGTCACACAACCCCAAAGCATAACGGATCCACCCGCATGCTTAATAGTTGGCAGGGTGTTCTTTTCATCAAATGCTGCTTCTTTTTCCCCACCCCTAAACATACCATTGGTGATTGTTGCCAAAGAGTTCCATTTTTACTTCATCAGTCCAGAGCACTTATTTCCAAAATGCCTTGGGGTTATCTAGATAATGTTTTGCGTACATCAGAAAGTCACTTTTGTGCTGCAGGTAAGGGTTCCTTGTGATGACTAAAGGTTCCATGCAGATCATGTTTGTGGAGGCAAAACTGCAAAGTGGACGAGAGCACCACTTCACCTGTGTCAGATAAACCTTCCTGCAGTTCCAGTATCATATGGGGGTTTGTGTTGCCTTTCTGTCTTGCATACATGCAGTTCAGGTTGAGAGTGTTCTTGGTCTTTTGACTTCCACGGTTGCTTTGTAGGCTTCAATTAGATTCATTTTCAGATCCTCAGTCAGCTCTTTAGAGGGAGAGGTTTGAAAATTTTGACTTTATTACACTGGAATTGTTCTTCTTAATGACGGTTCTTGACCTGTCATTACAACTGGAAGCCTGGAAATATGAAGTAACTATGCATTAACACATTCAACAGGCTACAATTATATGATGGCATCTAAGTTGTTTATGTAGCTAGACATATCGTCTAACCCAACTAATCAGTTACCTAGCTCACCTCATTTCATGCACTCTCAAATTGACACCTAATATGTCATAATAATAGGAGGTGAATAAATGGCGTTTGATTTAAACCCTCCATATACGAATAATTTAACTAAAACCATTTACATTAATTTCTGTTGTGCTGTTTTAGGCTATAAAATGACATGGTTTGGCGATATTATAGCATTACAATGCCTTCCACAAGTATTCACTCCCACTCCAATTTTCCACCATATACAGACGAATGGATGCCTCTTGTGTGCAATTAAAGTGTCGCAAATTTCTAACCATGACATCAGCTGGTTCTGTGAGCCTAGGCTTATTTCATTCTCATTCTGTCAAAATGCAGTCTTGTGCTGGTTTATGTCACAGACATTAAATCCAACAAAAAAATGAGGCCTCTGTAAATAATGTTGAGTTTCACCCCTTATAACTGCCAGTTAAAGGTTTTCACCCTTCAGGCTCTCTCTATCACTAGGTGTCTTTTTTTTTGTTTTGTTATGTATACAAATGGGATTGTCTCCTGTAATGGCTAAAGGTATCAGGCTACAGTTGTATTTGGACAACTGGCCCCACCATGCAGGATATGTCTTACACTCCTCGCTCACATTACTCTGTTCGGTCTCACAGTGAACTCAGAAGAGTACCCTGTCACCTCAACACATAGCAGATGTTATTGCACTCACCAGTCAGATTCAGTTAGGCTGCTACATTTGCTATCGGGTTCTTCTGCAGATGCTAGGACTGCTGAAGACGGCCGTTGTGGTAATTCTATTGGGTATTGGGTAATTCTATTGGTAATTCTATTGAGTGTTGATACTGGGACACTTGCACAAGTGGGTATCACAGACAGGGAGAGCGGGACAAACTCTAGCTTATGAGAGATGCCTCCCTCATCAGTTAAGGTGCAGTGTGGTACCACAGAGAGGTGTGTTGTCATGTTACCCCAAGCACCACCACAGCACAAGGTTGAATGCCTCTGTTTACCTTGCACTGAAGCTGCTCAACTAAGCCTATCCATGTTTAGCCTCACTAAGAGTGTCTGAACTACCGTGACTATACAATGGTGCAGCAGTCAAAACATCACACATGTCCAGGAGAGTGGTATCTGCACACAGAATTGGTGTACCACATCTGGACAAGTATGGTAAAGGAGCAAATCAACCTTTTCACCAATTCACAAATTTATTATGATTGTGGTTCTCCCACAAAAGAGCAAGAGAGCATCCTGGAAGAAAATGCACTAATCCCCAGTTGGCCAAGTACTGTAAGCCTTTCTGCTGATAATTTGCATGTAGCTAAACGTTGCTAAATGTTACTAAATTCACTAAACTAGGCCACATAATTAGCCAACAAGTCCTTGGTTCCCACTTCTACTTTCACTAGTGGGCGAAACCAGACGAATCAGATCTGCACACATAGCCTGGTTGCCTGTGGCCTTGGTGCCCTCACGACACCACTCAGAATGCTACTTCTCTACTAGTGCAATTGCAACCTTCATAGCAGATGGACTCCTTTTTTCCTCAGACTACCATTTGGAAAATTCAAAAATAGTTAAAATGTAAAATAGTCAAGAATTTATGAACTTATGCATGACCTTATTAGCTGGTGTTCATAAATATGTTTACTTTAACTGTTGCACAATATGGACTCATGACCTAAGTTTTACTAGTCAACTAGTTATTCATATAAGTAGCTGACTACCCTTAATTCCCCATAGTGAAATAAAAACAAATTCCAGGAATCAATGAAGAGAGTCTTGATTTCTGTCAGTTCAAGGTGTTTCCAGCTAAGGAAATACATGGAATACTAAGTGATGAACCCGGGCCCTCCACTCCAACTCCACTCAGGGGATTTTCCATTTTGGTAAATGTGCACTTATATAGCGCTTTTATCCAAAGCGCTTTACACTGTGTCTCATTCACCCATTCACACACACACCAATGGTAGCAGAGCTGCCATGCAAGGCGCTAACTTGCCATTGGGAGCAACTTGGGGTTCAGTGTCTTGCCCAAGGACACTTCGGCATGTGGAGTCACCCGGGCCGGGAATTGAACCGCCAACTTTTCCATGTGGGGTGTCTGCAAGTACTGTATTTCTGCATTAATCCTGGATATTTTCTTGCTTTCATAATGAAGTCTAGGTGGCTATTTCTATCTTTAATCTTAAAGTCTTAGGGCGGCTGTAGCTCAGGTGGTATAGCGGGTCGTCCATTAATCGCAGGGTTGGCGGTTCTATCCCCAGCCCCTATGCCGAAGTGTCCTTGGGCAGGATGATGAAGCTGTTCATCATCCCCAAGCTGTTCTTGATGGCAGGGTAGCACCTTGCTTGTGTGTGTGAATGAGAAAAACCACTGCTAAAGTTAAAAGGCGGTATACAAGTGCAGACCATTTACTCTTTACCATCTTAATCGCACATTTTCCCTATCTCCTTCTCTGCACATCTTCAGGTGTTGTGATCGGTCCTGCCTGTGATAATGGCATGAGCAAACTCCAGTTTACTGTATGATGTAGCTAATAAAGAACAAACTTTAAAAATTTGTTATTGGTCTCATCACTACATCCTCATGCTATCTTTCATTGGGGAACTTTCAAAGAAAGTGTGTAAAAAAAATCAAATAAATGACATAAAACAGAATGATGTCTTTCAGGCTGAAAATGCACCAATCCACAAGGGTATGAGAAGTCACTGAACGGTTAGAAATGAGGATGTAATCATATGCTATGATCTCGTCAGATCTCAGTGCTCTTTACTACCATGATCAGTGGGAGAATATGTTTTGGAAGAATACATTTCCAGAGAATTTTACAAGCTAAGTATTGAATGTGTCAACATGTTTCCAATGAGGCTACTCACATGAAATTTTCACCAGACATCAGTATTAACTCAAGAAATCTGCAAATATAAAGAATTCACGACATTAAAGTCCATAAATGAAGTTGTGTGTAATAAAGAGGAATGATACGGGGGAAAAGTATTGAACACGCTAACTCAAATTTATTTGATGTTTAGTGGAGAAGCCTTTGTTTGTAATGACCGCTTCAAGACACTTCCTGTATGAAGAAATGAATGGGCCGTAGTATTCAGGTGTAATTTTGGCCCATTCTTCTAAATTATTCTCTTTAAATCTTGTTCAATTGGATTTGAGTCAGGTGATTGACTGGGCCATTCTATCGCCTTGATTTTTTTCCTTTGAAACCAATTGAGAGTTTCCTTTGCTTGTATGCTTTGGATCGTTGTCCTGCTGGAAGGTCCACGCACGTCTCATCTTCATCATCCTGGTGGATGGCAGCAGATTCTTCTCAAGAATCTCTCAGTAAAGGGCTCCATTCCTCGTTCCTTCAGTTATATGAAGTCTGCCACGACCATGCGATAAAAACAACCCCACACCATGATGCTTACACCTCACCTAATTTAATTTATGGATTTTTAATCTGTGGATTTCTTGAGTTAATACTGATGTCTGAAAATTTCAGGTGGATAACCTCATTGGAAATATATTTACTGAAAAAAATGTTGATACGTTAAATACTTATTTCCTCCAATGTATACTAAGATAAACTGTTCTAGTGCTGGGCCAACACCTGATTAAGTCAAGTTATAGTGCCTTTTCATTTCATTTGTCACACCTCCCTATTTAACTGATGTTTTCTATAGTGTGCAAATTCGGGCTTGATGGTAATGGCCAGCATTCATATGTTTAGCTCCCAGGTGTCTGAAATTTAGTGATAAGTGATTGTGATACATGAATCTGCATTGCAAGACATCTATAGATTAGTAGGGAGTGACTCACTTTGACCTTTATTCTCTGTGCAAAAACATGATTGTTGACTATTGAACTGGTGGATGATCATAGTCCAAAGGGTAGCATTAGAATGGTTGATGTAATTTCATTTAAAATGCATGTATTCAATTGCCAGACACTTTTATCCAAAGTGACTTACAGTTACACTGAGAAAGGTGTCTGAGTGTGTCCCATTTCTTCATTATGGTTTCAAATTGGTGCTCAAAAGCAGTCCCATCCAAAACCCACTGCAATTTGTAGTACTTCACTACGTTTGTGGTGCACCCTTGACCATCACACCCATATGTGCTTGTTGCACATCCTATTCCAGATTTTGCTGTTATAATGCGCTCAACTCTTCTGGGAAGGATTTCCACTAGATTTTGTAATGTGGCTGTGGGGATTTGTGTTCATTCAGCTACAAGAGCATTAGAGAGGTTGAGATCAGACACTAGTGTTGGTTGAGGAGGCTCCAGTTCAAGTTCACCCAAAGATGTTCAGTGGCGTTGAGGTCAGTGCACTGTGCAGGACACTTAGAGTTCTTCCAACCTTATGTCCGTCTTCATGGAGCTCGGTTTATTCCCAACTGTCTGGCAATAGTTTGTTGAAGAACCACATATGGGTGTGGTCAGGTGTCCACAAAATGTACTTTAGGCCATATAGCGTACTGTTTTCCAGCATTTCAAAATGATCTAAATATGTACTATGTATCCCTACGTCTCAAGTCTCTTCATAAGTTTAAGATATATGATTTTGCTGTGTTTTTGGAGGACATGTACAGAATATTGTTTCAGTGATACTATTAAAAAAATTCTAACCTCCCCAGTTGTCTCTAATAAATGCCTGTAGATTGGATCCAGTGTGTTTAATATGTATAGTAATGTTATACACAACAATCTCTTTTCATTTAATCATAATCACATCATCCATGTGTTTATCCAAAAAAACTGACTTAAATATAGTTTCATTGTATTTGGAATTAAAGAATAGCTATCCATTCAGACTGACATGATGTGTATAGAAAACAGCATGTAGCCTAAGATGTGTATTTGTGGTTAATAGCTAGTTTATGAGGCTCTGGAACGCTTCTCTCTCTATCTGGTCACAGTTTCAACAATTTTTTATTACTTTAATCTGCATCATGAATATATTTAAGAAAAAAATAAATAAATTATATATATATATATATATATATATATATATATATATATATATATATATATATATATATATATATATATATATATATATATATATATATATATAAAATTGTTACTTATGTATCTTTTTACAACAATATCTACCATTACTCAAGCTCGCACACAGTGCCAGCATACTACATGAAACATCCCTGTCTGACTTTACTGTCTTTTCATCTCCTCCCCTGACTGTATCTGGATACTCTTACTCACAAGTCCCGGATAACATGAGTCTTCACATCACATATTCCCAATATAACAGTGGATTTCCTAAGACATCGATAGATAAATGCCATCGATGGGCGGACTGCTAGTTACATACACTAATAGGAATCCACTTTAATACGAACACCTGTACATTGATGCAGTTATCCAATCAACCAATCACGTGGCTGTGGGACAATTCATAAAATCATGCAGATATAGGACAAGAGCTTCAGTTAAATCAAACATCAGCATGGGGGAAAAGTGTAATAGCTAAAGTGAGACTTTAACTGTGGTATGGTTGGTGGTAACAGATGGGCTGGTTTTCACACACAACAGTCTCTAGAGTTTACACAGACTGGTGTGAAAAACAAAATACACTGAGTGAGCAAAAGTTCTGTGGGTGGAAATGTCCTGTTGATGAGAGAGAGAAAAAAAAATCTCAGAAAAGCATCTCAGCATGCACAAAACACCGAACCTTGAAGAGGATGAGCTACAACAGCAGAAGATTACGTTGGGTTCTTCTTCTGTGTAAACCCTAGAGACTGTTGTGTGTGGAAATCCCAGGAGATCAGCAATTTCTGATCAACTCAAACCAGCCTATCTGGTAACAACCACCACCATGCCACAGTTAAAGTCACACATTTTCGTCATTCTGACGTTTGATGTGAACATTTATGGAGTTAACCATGTACCAGCATAAAAGATGTAGTAAATGGAATTTGACATTACTGCTCTGAGGAATAGCTCGCATTACTGAGATCATTTCTGTTCGTTTGATTCATGGCAGTTTTATTGAACACATATGAAGGGAAATGCACAAATAGTTTGTCAATATGACAGCAAGCGAGTCTTTTCACTTGGAAAAGAAATCATAAAAACACTAAATAAACGACTTTTGATTAGCATAATGTGCTGAGTTAACTATTCAAGGCATTTTGATTTCTATTTCATGCATTTCTTAGCAACAAAAGCAACATATCAGCGAAGCATTTGTTCGTTAATGGGGTAAAACCGCCCGAGATCTTAATCCTTTGGCTAAACAAACACAATACTCTACTCTCTTAACTTTAAGTTCAATCAAGTCAAAATTTTCAACCAAAGTTGTTCTGAAATACAGTTCAAAAAAATTTTTTTTATTTAATCTAAGAAACATACTGTCTCAAGTGTTTAGAATAACATACCCCCCCCCTTTTTTTCCCCTTTTAATTTTAGTTAGTAGGTGTTTTTTTTAACAAAAAAAAAACAACACAGAAATAAAAAAAAAAAAAATATAAAATAATAAAATATATTTTTTTTAAATTAAAAAAAAAAAAAAATAACAGAACGTCATCAAGTCCAGCACTGAGCACGGTGTTATTATTAATTTTTTAAAATTTTAATTTTTTTTTTTTTTTTTTTTATAAAAAAATAAAATAAAAAAAAAAAAAAAAAAAAAAGTTCACTAAAAGGGTTTTTGTTCAACATTGTGTTACTGCAGGTGTTGGAGCATCCTGTGCAACCCTCTGCTCGGGTGGTACATCTGTGGCATGTGGCATCTCTTGGCCATCCCTAGGCTGCAGAGGTGTAGGTGGAGCGGGTCCATGGGCACCTGCTGTGGGTGGAACCATGGCGCCAGGGGGTGGCAAAGGCCCAGAAGGGAAAAGCCGGGGTGGGAAAGGCAAGTCTTGAGGTCCGGCAAAATTAGGCGGGAAGTCATGCATGCCGTGCGGTGTTGGACGTGGACCCATGGAAGGGAAGTCCCTCATAGGTGGGCCATGCACTAAAAACAAAAAACAAAAAGAAGAATCAGGTGAGGGTTTATTTATTTTCACGACTATAAATTAGGGATAGGAATTTTTGCCTCACAGACTAACGTTGCAACAGATTACTGACTATATAGAAATATAAACAAACCTAGTTGTGCCCTTGACCCTGTTTGGATCAATTCAAAAATCTTGAGTTCTCAAAGTGTTCTACTGTGCATACAGTCCCCTCTGAAAGTATTGGAACGGCAAAGCCGATTCTACTGTTGTCCTTGAAGACATTTGGGTTTGAGATCAAAAGAATATGAGATGATGGATCAGAATTTCAGCTTTCATTTCCTCATATTTACATCTAGACGTGTTAAACAACTTAGAACATGGCACGTTTTATTTGGACCCATCCATTTTGTCAAGTGATGTTTTGACAGGCGTTTCTTACCGCCCAGGTGTGTCATGTTAAATCGGTTGTTTAAAGAATGAATAGCATCTGAGTGTCTACTCTTGGTTTTATCTTTAAGCATTGAGTATACGAACACATTTTACCAAACGATGGAGGGATGGGCCCATATGGGCGCAGAGGAAGAGGAGGTCTGTAGGAGTCCATGTGTGGGGGCCTGAAACAGGTGTCGGGTCCAAATGGAGGCCCAGGAGGAATCATGGGTGAATGGCCATTGGGCGGTCGCATCATTGGAGGAAGCGGTCCGTTCAATGGAGGAAATGGTCCACCCATTGGTTGGGGTGCATAAGCCTTTGGAAGAGGATTTGAAGCTGGTACAGGAGATTCCCTGATAGGAGATGGAAGAAATGATCCCTGTCTCTGGGACTTGGAGATCTGAAAAAGAATTGAACAGTAGGATTCATCTCAGATTATCCCCAATTTATAGCAGTCTACAAACTAAACTAAGCACGTTATAACTGCAGCCATGCAATTAAAAACCCCTTCGCAGATAACCACCAGTGAGCAGTGTGTTAAATGTCCCACAAGCCTCAGTAATAAAATCTCACACCAGTGATTTCAAAGAATTGACTGATTTTCTTAACACACAGAGCAGTCATAATCAGCGTTGTTGGGTGAATTCAGGTATATTTGGATGTCAGGTCAATTGGAACAGTTTAACTTAACAGCATTTTATTTTGATTTTTTAAATGGCCTGATAAATGAAACTTCATTAAATGTAGCATCATATAGTAAAAGAAAAGACTGGAAAATACTAAGCAGAACTTCTAAACCCTTCCAAATGTTTACACAGTCTGCTGATGAACATGGAGAAGATTCCTGTGATGTAAATTTGATTTATCGATAAGTATGCTACAAATAAATAATGTTTTATACCCGTCATTGAGGATGAAAGTAAAAGCCCAATCAACTGAAAATTACCAATCATGCCATTAAGAAAATGTTGTTTTCAATCAGTTTTTGTCAGTGTTAGCCATGCTTTCAAAAAAAATTTAATTCCTTCACACGTAGTTCGTTAATCAACACCTTGCAGATTTCAGAAACCTATCATGTGTTGGGGATTTTGTTTTTATGTATGTCAAAAAAAGCTTAGACGTTTTGTAAATTCAAAATCTGTCCTAATTTATCTGAATTCACCCTTCATTTTTTTAAGAAGAGAAAAAGCAATCGGTTAGGCATCCACAAACGTGTACCGCAAAAATCAGCACTGGGGGCTTTTGAATTTGCATAACATCATGATCATTCACACACCCCTCCTTTTTTTAATATATATCCCAGCACTCGGCCAAAGTACTCACTGCCTCTGTATCAGTGGAGGCCTGCATTGTGACCTCAGCCTTTGCATCTATTGGAGCTATTTGCTTTTTTGTGAAGAAACACATACAGTGACTATGGAGACTATGGCTTCTTTAACATCTGTTCAAAATGTAGAAAAGTCAAAATTATCAGCACAGGTAAGGATCATGGATACTTACAGATCCATCCTGTGTGCAAGGAGATGAGGTACGGGGGACAGACAGTTCTAAAAGAAAAGAAAAAACCCCAAAACAACAACAATGATTCTATGGTATTTTACTTCTTACAGTGTTTATGAAAGGAATTCTGAACACGTGATAATGCATACCTGGTCGAAACGGCAGCGGATGTCCGAGGTCAGCGGAACGGCTATGGCCATCCATGAGCAGTCTCGGCCCTGGAAAAGTGAAAGTGTGTTTTGTGACACATGCTGACTGACCACTACAATCACCACACCAACATAATACTGTGTCAGCATTGTTCTGTGCACGCGAGTCCAGATTTTATTGCTTGGGAGGAGTCACAAAGCAGAAAGGTTCACGGATTTGAATGGCGCATCTTAAAGAAAAACGTAGTCCATGTGCCAAGCTGTGCCAGTGCTCTTCGCAGTCAGTGTTCTCACTTCAACCAAAATCATCAGGTAAGATTACTTCTGCAAATCAGTATACTGGGTAAATAAGAACTGGGTAAGAGCCAGCTGATAAAGCAAGCATGTCTATAGGCAGGGACGTAAACCTAACACTGAAAGCATAGGTCACAATGCCATCGCTATGGTTACACCACTCCAGAAAAGGGGTGACACTCCCAGCCTTCAGTAGCAGGTGAAGCTTCTTCTTCAAAACGGTCTGTTATTTCCGTAAAGTGTGGAAAGGGGGGTGCGGTGAATAGTGAAAGCTAGGACAACAGTTAATTAAGGAAAAGTCCTGATGCCCACTGATGGTTTGGTAGAGCTCGGAAAGTTCTCAGTGTCTTTAACCGTGTATACATACACGCACTTCTCCAAGTGCATTCAGCACCTTGACTGTAGCTGCCTCCGAGCCACTGCCATTTCTGCAGTCTTCTTTCACACAGCAAAAGAAGGAAACTTTCTTCTGCTCTCGGGTGAACGGCTTCCTCGGCTCCGGTCACCTCCGGAACTCTCTTTTACGCTTGTAATTATGAAGCCTCACGAGAAAACCTCACTGTTGGCTCGACGTGTAATGAGCAGCTCTAGCTAGTCCTGAGTGTCCTTCACGTTCACGTCTGGAATCCAACCCTCGAAGAACTTTACAGGATCCAACCCACTCTTTCAGTCCCGCAACTCAAGTCAAAGATGTTGGAGTCGTTCACTATTTAAAGCCATCATATCGAAATTTGATGTGGGAATTAAAAAAGCCATGACGTGTAGATGTCACAGCATTATAAAGAACAAGATTTTTTTTTTAAAAGAAAAAAGTGCTGGCTGGGATAAGACTGAAACTGGAACAGGAACAGACCGGAAGCAACTCACCAAAAGGCTCACCCCTTCGTCCCACAGGACCAGACGGAGGACGTCCAGGATCTTCCATCATTAAAGGAGGAGAAGGAGCACCACCACTCACAGGAGAAGGCCCAAATGAATCCCCTGTTTAAACAATATAAACAACATCAGTAAAATTTAATGAAAATGATAATTAAAACTAAAAACATTACAATACGAGTAACGACAAGGAAACGACGAGATAGGGCGGGAGTTTGGGGAGTAGAGCTCACCTCTCTGTAGAGGAGGCATGTGACGGTCTAGAGGACCAGACTTGAACAGTGCGTGCTCTAAATCGGACATTTTGTCACTACACTCCACAATCCTGAGAAGCAAAAGAAGCTCATGAGATCAGACCGAACACGCCATGTCGATATTTCGCAAGACCGCGTCAAGTCAAACTCCACTCACTTCTGACGCAGATTAGCACACTCTCTCTTCTCTTCTATCAAGGCTCGTTCAGAAGCACGGGCTTTTAACTGAAACACACAAAAGGAAGCTTGTGTTCAGTACCTGCAGTGCATAGAGGACACAGTATACAGTAGAAAAGACATGCATCCACAACGCTAGACTTCTTACCCAGTTCTCATGGGCTTTCTTTTCCTGAACAGCAATCTAAAAACAGACACAATGGATTAAAGAAAATCATGAACACACAGGTGGCAAAAGTACTTTCCAAACACATCAAAGCACATTTAATATAGGCAAGTGCCTGACCTCAGCCTTAAGAGATCTCTCATTTTGCTGCAATTCTTCCTGCATGTCCTTCACTTTCTGCCTGAGGCGGTTCAGTTCCTCTTCAGCTTGCAAGGCTCGGCCATCCACCTCAGACAGCTTGGTTTCCTTTTCGTGGCGCTCCAGCTCTTCCTGAGTCAACTTCCTGCGAGATAGGCATAAGCATCAAGCTTGGTTTGTGAGAAATGATATCTGATGATATAACGACACTTTTGGAATGGCCCTCACAGTCCACCGAGTTGAACATCATTGAAAATCTATATGTAGATATTAAATGTGAACTACGAATACATTTATTATTTCAAACAATAGGTTGGATAGCCAATAGCAATGTCCATATTGCTTAAAAACAAAAAGACAAAGCATCCAGCATTATGTTATATTATATTACCAGAACTGTTAACCATTAAGAATTTTGATTAGGAGCTCTACAAAATTAGATAAGTGTATAATGTATAACAGGATAATAAAAAATAAAATATTTAACAGCTACCTGCTGAAATGTTTGGAATTATAAAAACATCCAGCTGAGCGTATATGCTTACTTTTTACAACTGGAATAAAATGAACACAACAGGCTGCATCACGTCACATTTAAGGATAAACTGTCTACAAATGCAAGGAAAAATTGTTATATTACATATAAAATAAGTAATTAATCACAAATAATATAAATAATTACCATACTTAGATTTGGTCAGCCAGACGCTTCACATATGGGATAGTGTTCTTCAGATTAAAAGAATCACCCCTTTTACCTCCACACATACAGTTGTTTGTACAGATGTTCATAGTACCTTGAGTTATTTGGTAATTGCTCCCAAGAAGGAACCGGACTAGGAGGTTCAAAATTATTTTTTTCTGGAGGTTTTGGCTGAGTTGCTTGGATTTCTCAAGGGTAAAAATCCAATGACTGTAAAGGGAGGCCCTTTTACAGCCACAAGTGCATTCCTGGTCAACTCCTAATTATGACAACTGGCCAGTCAGAAGCTTATAAAAGTCATTACATCGATTTGTGGTATCTTCCAGATTATTTAGAGAGGGTGTACAGTGAGGGAAAGAAGTATTTGATCCCCTGCTGATTTTGTACGTTTACCCACTAACAAAGAAATGATCAGTCTATAATTTTAATGGTAGATTTATTTGAACAGTGAGAGACAGAATAACAACAAGAAAATCCAGAAAAACACATGTCAAAAATGTTATAAATTGATTTGCATTTAATGAGGGAAATAAGTATTTGACACTCTTAAAGGGAGTGCTCCTAATCTCAGCTTGTTACCTGTATAAAAGACACCTGTCTACAGAAGCAATCAATCAATCAGATTCCAAACTCTCCCTTATAGCCAAGACCACTAAGCTCTCAAAGGATGTCAGGGACAAGATTGTAGACCTACACAAGTCTGGAATGGGCTACAAGACCATTGCCAAGCAGCTTGGTGAGAAGGTGACATCAGTTGGTGCGATTATTCGCAAATGGAAGAAACACAAAAGAACTGTCAATCTCCCTCGGCCTGGGGCTCCATGCAAGATCTCACCTCGTGCAGTTGCAATGATCATGAGAACAGTGAGGAATCAGCCCAGAACTACACAGGAGGATCTTGTCAATGATCTCAAGGCAGCTGGGACCATAGTCACCAAAAAACAATTGGTAACACACTACGCCTTGAAGGACTGAAATCCTGCAATGCCTGTAAGGTCCCCCTGCTCAATAAAGCACATATACATGCCCGTCTGAAGTTTGCCAATGGACATCTGAATGATTCAGAGGACAACTGGGTGAAAGTGTTGTGGTCAGATGAGACCAAAATGGAGCTCTTTGGCATCAATTCAACTCGCCATGTTTGGAGGAGGAGGAATGCTGTCTATGACCCCAAGAACACCATCCCCACCATCAAACATGGAGGTGGAAACATTATGCTGGAGGTGTTTTTCTGCAAAGGGGACAGGACAACTTCACCGCATCAAAGGGACGATGGACGGGGCCATGTACCGTCAAATCTTGGGTGAGAACCTCCTTCCCTCAGCCAGGGCATTGAAAATGGGTCGTGGATGGGTATTCCAGCATGACAATGACCCAAAACACACGGCAACAAAGGAGTGGCTCAAGAAGAAGCACATTAAGGTCCTGGAGTGGCCTAGCCAGTCTCCAGACCTTAATCCCATAGAAAATCTGTGGAGGGAGCTGAAGGTTCGAGTTGACAAACGTCAGCCTCGAAACCTTAATGACTCGGTGAAGATCTGCAAAGAGGAGTGGGACAAAATCCCCCCTGAGATGTGTGCAAACCTGGTGGCCAAGAAACGTCTGACCTCTGTGATTTCCAACAAGGGTTTTGCCACCAAGTACTAAGTCATGTTTTGCAGAGGGGTCAAATACTTATTTCCCCTCATTAAAATGCAAATCAATTTATAACATTTTTGACATGCGTTCTTCTGGATTTTTTTGTTGTTATTCTGTCTCTCACTGTTCAAATAAATCTACCATTTAAATTATAGACTGATCATTTCTTTGTCAGTGGGCAAACGTACACAATCAGCAGGGGATCAAATACTTTTTTCCCTCACTGTATGTAAGCTTTGACCCAGTGGAATTCTGTTGTAGTGAATTAAAGCTGAAATAAATCTGTCTTTTGAGGAAAAAAAAAAAGTATAGATGTTGGCAAACTATGTGTTTGAAGAAATGCTAAGACTAAAACTAAATCCACATGAAGTGTGATAACCCTTGTAGAATAGTCAATGAACATGAAGATGGACAGATGATACTTACTGGTGTAAGATATTTTCTTTCTGGTGGTACAATTCAGTTGTAATTTCTAGTCTCTGTTGGAGGTTCTTGTACTGGTTTTCCAGATGGGTTTTCTCACTTTTCAGATTCGTTTGGTCATGAACAACCTTCTGAAATTTCTCTGGGGGGGGGATAATAAAAAATGAAAATCAAACCAATGTCTTTCGAAAAGCTCTTGAACACCCAGGTTCCACATTAAGTGTAAAAGTCAGGTAAATACCTTCAAGTTCTTGTCTTACTTTCTGTTCAGCCATGAAGTTTTCAAACCAGCGATTTCGCTCATCCTCGATGACTGAAAGCGTAGCCTTGATCTGAGTAAATAACCACAATATTAAAAATAATAATAATAATGAGCCGTGCACTAAAGCATTCATATGGCAATAATTTCTATACGCACTTACCCTTGAGACATCCATCATCTGTTTGAGGTGTGACTTCAGTGGATCACCATTCTTGTCTGAAAAGAACCGAGTTTGAATATCCAGATCAGATTAACAAAACCAAATTCAGTTTTTAAAGCCCAGAATCGGAGAACGTTGGTCATCTTACCATTCTCTAGCTCTGTATCATTACATGACTCAAGGCTCTTCAGTTCAGCAATGCATCCAGAGAGAACCTATAGCAGAGAAGACAATCTGTAATGTTCCATCATGGTTCGGCCGTGCTATTAAACAAGTGAATGAATGTTGTGCGATCGAAGCACAAAGTTTAGCTCACATCGATTTCGTTTTCTTTGTGCACGAGGGCATTCTCTAGCTCCGTTTGCGTTTTATGGTAAACTTTGATTTCCTCGCTCAGTTTCTCATGCTTCTCCTGCCAGTCTTTGGCGTCTTGCAACAGCTGTTGTGAGGGACACAGCAGCACAAAAGAATTAATATATGGGGAAAAAAAAATCTTTGCTTACAAGATCAAATCAGGTGTCATTACTTACAGATTTCTTCTGCTCTTTTAAGGCACAATTGTCCTTTTCAAATGACAGCACCTGAGCTTTCAAGGCATCTTCCCTGAGTTTAGCTTCATCCACGAGGACATGAACCTAAATCATTATTACAGAAATAAGAAAAATTGTTACTTGCATTTTGTAGTAACAAGTGAAAGCAATCCATGATTTATACACACAAAGTGACCCGGATATGACTACAACCCTTTACTCCATGGTGTTGCAATATGGCAATAATTAATTTATCTCCAGTTTTTTCATATGCAACAATACAAAATGACTAGTTTCTTATGTAACTGGAAAAAGGAGGTTTTAACTTTGAAATAACAATAATAATGATGTGTCACGTGACCAGGAAGTGCTGTTTGTACTTCCTTTTCTGCAGTCACATGAACTTCCTCATTGGAGGGATCTCAATATTTGATAAATCTTTCAATATTTATGCAAAACTACTTAAAAGGGAAAAAAACTTTTTTTATGCATTTTTTTCTTTTAAGAAGTGTAAATTGAATATGTGTATGTGAAAGGGTGTATGCTTGTGTACATGTGGTCGATGTGGGGTTATAAAACAAGAAAAGGACAATAAATATATGGGGGGGGGTTAACTATCTGAGATAATTTAACATTTATGTTATGTCATTTAAACAAGTTTATATATTTTGAGTATTCTGTTAAATCTAATTGTTGCCATATGGGAACAACATGCGATAATGGAACTGTGGTACAGTATGTGCATTCATGAATTGAAAGAGGCCTACATAGCAAAAAATAAAACAAAACAACACCAGGCTTCTCTAATAGTATATTTACTGTAGTAATTTCAGACATTTCAGACTTATTTTCTAAATTTTATGTTTCAGGAAAAACAATTAAAAAGATACATCACCCAAAAGATTGCATCAATTTTTTTGTATGTATTTTGAATGAGTAATTCCATCCACATACTGTTTACAACTGTAATTCCTTTGTAGAAGATATATCCTTCACATGCTTACTAGGTGGCAATTTACAGTCTGGAAAATGAAGTATTCTTCTGCTTATTATTATTATTATTATTAGTATTCGCCTTATCTCCCTAAAGTGCCCAATAACTCAAGATCTGACTGGTAAGAAGTTTTGAAATTGGGCACATTGATAATACAGGTCACAAGAAACTCCCACACCACAAATGGCCTACATGAGCCCATAGGCTCATTCTACAGGCCATGCCTAACATCCATGTGATTTTCCCTCCACCCCATAAGACCAAAATGTCTGAAAATTGGTATACATGCCTTATTTCTCATCTAGAACAAACAAGCATTTGGGACCCATAAAGTCCACTGTGATAGATTTTCCAGTACATTGAAAATGACAAATCTTCTCATGAACCATAGGTCCGATTGACTTGAACTGTGGTATATATGTGTGGGATATAGGTCTTTCTATAGTGTGATAAGCAATAAGGAATCAAAATAAATTGGCTGAACTATTTACATATTGGTGAATGGACAACTGTTACACATTTCTTGCGTCTATAAAACAATGGAACATTGCCATGTGTCATGGCAACCGCAGAACTCCAAAAACAATGATATTAAAATAATTATCTCTGTTAATGTCGGTTATGTTAAACAATATCTTTATTGTCCATTAGGTGTCTTGAATCCAGGCAAAGTAGACTTAATTCACACACACATATATAGCAGCACAGAGTAAATCAAATAAATGTTATAGCAGCAGAAATAAATTCAAAATAATATTAAAGTAGTGTTCTATCAGCCCTAAGTAATTCTCCAAAATTCTCACTGACTCCTGATTTTTCTTTACAACGATCATTTGTGAAAACCTACAAAAATGAACTTCAAATCTACCATTGATCCAAACGCGTTGAAATGTTGCATCTGTGGGATACATTTCTGCACCATGTCAATTTTGAAATGGTCTGCAATATTGAGGAATCCACCGTTGCTGCTTGCATCTATATTTTACAACTATTTTTATTACTTGAACTAATTCTAAGTAATAAAAATCCATAAAAAGATTTCTGTAATAATTCATGCAGTAGAGGGATAATGCTGAAATGCACAAAATAAACACGTTTAAGAGTTTGGTTTTATTTTTTGAAATATGAAGTCCACCTTTGAGCGCTCCTCGTCATACACTTGCAGGGTTTTCTGATACTTCTTAATTCCCTCGTGCATTGTGGATATCTGCAACAAAAAGAAAACGCTTCAGCAGGCAGCAATCATAGCCAGTTTAAAAAGCAAAGTGCTGAAAGACAAAAAGGATACCTTCTCATTCAGAGCTTTGTTCTGTTTCTGTGTATTCGCAATTTTTTCACAGAGATTAGCAAAATTAATGCTCAGTTTCTCCTTCTGGTTGTTGA